>JASPKZ010001210.1:1795000-2121780 GCA_030220185.1 Diploptera punctata | reverse complement strand
GGTACCAATGCTCGTCGCAATGTGCATCAGAGGAAAAAAGTGTGTTGTGGGTACAAATGCTCTTCACACTTTCATCAAGGCATAAGTGTGTTGTGGGTACCAAATGCTCGTTCATAATGTGCATCAGAATCAATAAATTGTAATTTGGGTACCAAATACTGGTTCACAATGTGCATCAGAAGCAATAAATTGTGATGTGTGTACGAAATTGTCCGTTCACAATGTACAACATTGACAATAAAAAATGATGCTGTGTACCAATGCTCGTTCAACAATGTTGCATCAGAGGCAATAAAGTGTGATGTTTAGTACGAAATGCTCGTTCACCAGGTGCTTCAGAGGCAATAAAGTGTTAGGAGGTTACCAAAAATGCTTGTTCACAATGTGCATCAGAGGACAATAACGTGTGATGTGGGTACCAAAGGCTCGTTCACAATGTGCATCAGAGGCAAATAAATTGCGATTTGGGTACCAAACGCTCGTTCACAAATGTGGCATCAGATGGCAATAAAGTGTGATGTCTGTACCAAACGCTATTCACAAAGAGCCATCAGATGCAATAAAGTGTGATGTGGGGTACCAAATTGTCGTACACAATGTGCATCAGAGGCAATTAAAGGGTGTTGTGGGTACCAAATGCTCTCTCACAATGTTGCATCAGAGGCAATAAAGTGGGATGTGGGTACCAAGTGCACGTTCACTTTTGTGCATCATAGGCAATAAAGTATGATGTTGGTAGAAAGTGCTCCTTTCCACAATGTGCATCATCAGCGGCAATCAAGTGTGATGTGGGTACCACATGCTCGTTCAAATGTGCATCAGAGGCAAATAAAGTGTGATGTGGGTACCACAAATGCTCCGTTCACAATGTGCATCAGAGGCAATAAAGTGTGATGTGGGTACCAAATGCTCGTTCACAATGTGCATCAGAGGCAAAAAAAGTGTGTTTGTGGGTACCAAATGCTCGTTCACGATGTGCATCAGAGGCAAGAAAGTGTGATGTGCGGGTACCAAGTGCACGTTCACCTTTGTGCATTCAGGGCAAATAAAGTGTGATGTGGGTACCAAATGCTCGTTCACAATGTGCATCAGAGGCAATTAAAGTGGTGATGTGGGTACCAAATGCTCGTTCACAATGTGCATCAGCGGCAATAAGGTGTGATGGGGGACCCAAATTCACGTTCACAATGTGCATCTGAGGCAATAAAATGTGTTGTGGGTACCAAATGCTCGTTCACAATGTGCATCTGAGGCAATAAAGTGTGATGTGGGTACCAAATGCTCGTTCACAATGTGCATCAGAGGCAAAAAAGTGTGATGTGTGTACCAAGTGCACGTTCACTTTGTGCATCAGAGGCAATAAAGTGTGATGTGGGTACCAAATGCTCGTTCACAATGTGCATCTGAGGCAATAAATTGTGTTGAGGGTACCAAATGCTCGTTCACAATGTGCATCAGTGGCAATTAACTGTGATGTGGGTACCAAGTGCACGTTCACTTTGTGCATCAGCGGCAATAAATTGTGTTGTGGGTACCAAATGCTGGTTCACAATGTGCATCAGAGGAAACAAAGTGTGTTGTGGGTACCAAATGCTCGCTCACAATGTGCATCAGAGGCAAAAAGTGTGATGTGGGTACCAAGTGCACGTTCAGATTGTGCATCAGAGGCAATAAAGTGTGATGTGGGTACCAAATGCTCGTTCACAATGTGCATCTGAGGCAATAAAGTGTGATGTGGGTACCAAATGCTCGTTCACAATGTGCATCAGAGGCAAAAAAGTGTGATGTGGGTACCAAGTGCACGTTCACTTTGTGCATCAGAGGCAATAAAGTGTGATGTGGATACCAAATGCTCGTTCACAATGTGCATCTGAGGCAATAAAGTAAGTTGTGGGTACCAAATGCTCGTTCACAATGTGCATCAGAGGCAAAAAAGTGTGATGTGGGTACCAAGTGCACGATCACTTTGTGCACCAGAGGCATAAAGTGTGATGTGGGTACCAAATGCTCGTTCACAATGTGCATCTGAGGCAATATAGTGTGATGTGGTTACCAAATGCTCGTTCACAATGTGCATCAGCGGCAATAAAGTGTGATGTGGGTACCAAATGCTCGTTCACAATGTGCATCAGAGGCAATAAAGTGTGTTGTGGGTACCAAATGCTCGTTCACAATGTGCATCAGAGGCAAAAAAGTGTGATGTGGGTACCAAATGCTCGTTCGCAATGTGCATCTAAGGCAATAAATTGTGTTGTGGGTACCAAATGCTCGTTCACAATGTGCATCAGAGGCAACAAAGTGTGTTGCGGGTACCAAATGCTCGTTCGCAATGTGCATCAGAGGCAATAAAGTGTGTTGTGGGTACCAAATGCTCGTTCACAATGTGCATAAGAGGCAGTAAAGTGTGATGTGGGTACCAAGTGCACGTTCACTTGCGCATCGGAGGCAATAAAGTGTGATGTGGGTACCAAATGACCGTTCACAATGTGCATCAGAGGCAATAAAGTGTGTTGTGGGTACCAAATGCTCGTTCACAATGTGCATCAGAGGGAATAAAGTGTGATGTGGGTACCAAGTGCACGTTCACTTTGTGCATCGGAGGGAATAAAGTGTGATGTGGGTAGAAAGGGCTCGTTCACAATGTGCATCAGCGGCAATAAATTGTGATGTGGGTACCAAATGCTCGTTCACAATGTGCATCAGAGGCAACAAAGTGTGTTGTGGGTACCAAATGCTCGTTCGCAATGTGCATCAGAGGCAATAAAGTGTGTTGTGGGTACCAAATGCTCGTTCACAATGTGCATCTGAGGCAATAAAGTGTGTTGTGGGTACCAAATGCTCGTTCACAATGTGCATCAGAGGCAATTAAGTGTGATGTGGGTACCAAGTGCACGTTCACTTTGTGCATCAGCTGCAATAAAGTGTGATGTGGGTACCAAATGACCGTTCACAATGTGCATCAGAGGCAATAAAGTGTGTTGTGGGTACCAAATGCTCGTTCACAATGTGCATCAGAGGGAATAAAGTGTGATGTGGGTACCAAGTGCACGTTCACTTTGTGCATCGGAGGCAATAAAGTGTGATGTGGGTAGAAAAGTGCTCGTTCACAATGTGCATCAGCGGCAATAAAATGTGATGTGGGTACCAAATGCTCGTTCACAATGTGCATCAGAGGCAACAAAGTGTGTTGTGGGTACCAAATGCTCGTTCGCAATGTGCATCAGAGGCAATAAAGTGTGTTGTGGGTACCAAATGCTCGTTCACAATGTGCATCAGAGGCAATAAAGTGTGATGTGGGTACCAAATGCTCGTTCACAATATGCATCAGAGGCAATAAAGTGTGTTGTGGGTACCAAATGCTCGTTCACAATGTGCATCAGAGGCAATAAAGTGTGATGTGTGTTCCAAGTGCCCGTTCAGTTTGTGCATCGGAGGCAATAAAGTGTGATGTGGGTAGAAAGGGCTCGTTCACAATGTGCATCAGCGGCAATAAAGTGTGATGTGGGTACCAAATGCTCGTTCACAATGTGCATCAGAGGCAACAAAGTGTGTTGTGGGTACCAAATGCTCGTTCGCAATGTGCATCAGAGGCAATAAAGTGTGATGTGGGTACCAAATGCACGTTCGCTTTGTGCATCAGAGGCAATAAAGTGTGATGTGTGTAGAAAGTGCTCGTTCACAATGTGCATCAGCGGCAATAAAGTGTGATGTGGGTACCAAATGCTCGTTCACAATATGCATCAGAGGCAATAAAGTGTGTTGTGGGTACCAAATGCTCGTACAATGTGCATCAGCGGCAATAAAGTGTGAAGTGGGTACCAAATGCTCGGTCACAATATGCATCAGAGGCAATAAAGTGTTTTGTGGGTACCAAATGCTCGTACAATGTGCATCAGAGGCAATAAAGTGTGATGTGGGTACCAAGTGCACGTTCACTTTGTGCATCAGAGGCAATAAAGTGTGATGTGGGTACCAAATGCTCGTTCACAATGTGCATCAGAGGCAATAAAGTGTGTTGTGGGTACCAAATGCTCGTTCACAATGTGCATCAGAGGCAATAAAATGTGATGTGGGTACCAAGTGCACGTTCACTTTGTGCATCAGAGGCAATAAAGTGTGATGTGGATAGAAAGTGCTCGTTGATAATGTGCATCAGCGGCAATAAAGTGTGATGTGGGTACCAAATGCTCGTTCACAATGTGCATCAGAGGCAATAAAGTGTGTTGTGGGTACCAAATGCTCGTTCACAATGTGCATCAGAGGCAATAAAGTGTGATGTGGGTACCAAATGCTCGTTCACAATGTGCATCAGAGGCAATAAAGTGTGTTGTGGGTACCAAATGCTCGTTCACAATGTGCATCAGAGGCAATAAAGTGTGATGTGGGTACCAAATGCTCGTTCACAATGTGCATCAGAGGCAATAAAGTGTGTTTTAGGTACCAAATGCTCGTTCACAATGTGCATCAGCGGCAATAAAGTGTGGTGTGGGTACCAAATGCTCGTTCATCATATGCATCAGAGGCAATAAAGTGTGATGTGGGTTCCAAATGCTCGTTCACAATGTGCATCACAGGCAATGAAATGTGATGTGGGTACCAAATGCTCGTTCACAATATTCTTCGATTCCGCTAGCAGGTTTTCCCTTTAGGCCACTCTGTCGTACTTCAATGTTCATTTTATGCTATACTGTCCCATTTCAAACATATAGCAAAGCATCTTGGTGTACCGGCTTATAGGTATTCGGTTTTTTTTAGCATTGCATTTTTTCTGATGGGAGGGAGCTGGCCTACCGAATGTACCCCCAACCTGGAGGACCAGGGTTTCTTTTTGCGGG
This sequence comes from Diploptera punctata, assembly GCA_030220185.1. NCBI lineage: Eukaryota > Metazoa > Arthropoda > Insecta > Blattodea > Blaberidae > Diploptera > Diploptera punctata. Next base: position 2,116,945 of record JASPKZ010001210.1, on the reverse strand, counting down.
TGTCCATCCTTAGATCAGTTGCTTTGACCACAACTAAGATCCTCATCTGCCCTTTATATGGAGGAATTTGACAAAAATATAAGATGGAAATTTTCCCTAGTCCTCGAATGCTTTAATACCATCGGAGTGAGAAAACAACAAGTTTTCAGTACAGAGAGATTGGATAGGAAAAATAAAGAGATATGGCATGGAAGTGGAAGTAATACCATATCGGTCAATATCTGACCGAGCTGGCCAGGGCGATTGGTGGGTAGCCCATCCCGTCGTTCGCCACGTAAGTTATGAAAGTTACTAACAACTGCACCACGTGAAGGTAGGATTGGACACTAGGAAGACGTACAGGTCGGTTCCTCCAAGTATTAGAATTTAAAGCAATTAGAGGCTATCCTCCCTCTTAGCATCTTCCCTTTTACAGACACATCGACAAAAGGAGATAGGATGGACCGACAAAATTGGCTATTAGGAATTGGACGATGACAAACATATTAATAAATCGATGATCTATCTTGGTGTACCCTGTTTGCTGGCCGAGAGGGATGCCAATCACTTTAAGCCGCTGGTGTTCTTCAGACTTCGCATTTTGAAGGAGTTTTTCATGGTAATCCAATGTGTAGTAATACTTTTATAAATTACTCTACATAACATATTTTTTTTAGTAAATAGCCCGCAGTAATTTGGAAGGAGAAGTAGCTGTGCAGAGGAAACGAAAAAATAACTGATATCACCTACCTGTGGATTATCACCTTGGCGTGGTAGAGAGGCTTAATACCAATGACCCAGACGATCATAACCGGGAAGCCTTGGCTTGCGGTTAGATAAGAAGAGAGGGAACTAAGAATAATCCGCAACGTGGGAGCAACGACCACACTGGAAGCTGCAAACACGGAAGACCACAACGGCAGGCACGGCGGAGATAGAAATATCGGAACGGCGAAAATGGCGGAAGTGGCAACCCAATCTCTGGGGATGAAATAAGAGACAGCTCGGGGAAATAAGAGTGAAGTCCTCAACGGCAGAAGGCCGAAGAGGCAACCCTCCTTATAGGGATAAAACACAAAGAAGCAAGTCCAAAGGCTTTAAGGAGGCAGCCCCTCCAAAGGACTAACCCAGAACGTCAGTAGCGTACTCTGGGGACACTTCAAAATACTTACAAGCTCCAAAGAGATAGCCGGACTGTTCAACGGAAACGACAAACGCAAAGCATAAGAACAAACGATTTGGAATTCAAGACCAAATTAAAGTAGCAACATGGAATGTCAGAGGAATACATCATAAAGAAACGAACTGGAAAGAGAATTAAAAGAAAGAGGTATAGATATAGCAGTGATAACAGAAACAAAAAAAGAAACAAAGAGGAAGTCAAGATCTAAGTAATTGCATAATGTTTTATAGTGGAGTTGAAATAACGGAAAGAGCTCAAGCAGGAGTAGCAATATTAGTAAGCACAAAATTAAGGAAAACAATAACTGCATACGAATGGATAAATCAGAGAATAATGAAAATAAGATGCAAAATACCAAAAGGAAATCTTACTGTAATAGGAATCTACGCACCAGTGGAAGACAGCAAACAAGAAACAACATAATTTTACCAACAGCTACAAAAGATAACAGACCAAACAAACAACAACGATTATTTAATCATAGCAGGAGATGCAAATGCACGTATAGGGAATACACCAATTACAAATGTAACGGGAAACATTGGAAAAGCTTAATTATAATGGGAAAGCGTTATTAAATTTCGCATGCTTTAACCAATTGAGAATAACGAACAATTACTTCAGACATAAGAAAATACATAAATATACGAGAAGTGAGAGAATATCATGCTCTATAATAGATTACATTATGGTTAATCAAAAAATGAAAAATCTAGTCAGAGACACAAGACTCTTCAGTGGAAGCGATATCCATAGCGACCATTACCTATTGATTAGTAAAATAGATATGCAAATAAATAGTATACAAATTGGAATAAAGAATTAAAGAAGAAGGAAGAAAACAAACAAGAAATTTATAAAATAAAATTGTTAGAAGAAGAATCGATACAAGATTTATACAAAAGAAGGCTAAAAGATTATACAAATGCGGAAGAGCCAAAAAAGGAAATTGAAGAAGAATGGAATAGTATTAAAGGACTCATACATAAAACAGCAAAAGAAGTATTAGGAACAAATAAAGTAGGAGAAAGAAACAAAGGACTAAAAAATGGGATCCCGAAATCCAGAAATTGGTAAGAAATAAAAAGGAGGCCTACTTAAAACACTTAAACAACAAGAATGACAAAAACAGAATAGAATATAATAGAACAAGAGCATTAGTAAAAAAAAAATATATCAGAAAATTAAATAGAGAACATTGGGAAAGATACATAGCTGAAATGGAACACAATTTACACGGAAGACAAGACAAAATATATAAATTTGTAAGAAGCCTTAATTCTGAAGTAAAAGACAAAACAAATCTGCTAACTATACAAGATATAGAATTAGAAAATTATTATAAAGAACTGTGGATGGACAAACAAAATAAAGAAGAAATAACACTCGTAGAAACAAACGAACAATATGCAGAAGTAGATGAATTAGAGATGCAAGAAATTATAGAATATTATAGAAATGTAAAAATAATAAAGCATGCGGGATAGACAATATAAACATAGAATTGATAAAAAAAATGCCCCGAAATTTTCAAGAAAGATTATTAAAATTCTATAACAAGTGCTGGAAACAAAATACAATACCAGATGAATGGAAAATTGGAAAAACAAACCCAATATTTAAAAAAAGGCGATAAAATAAAGCCAGGTAACTATAGAGGCATAAGCTTACTATGTGCAGCATACAAAATATATGCAGAGATGATCAACCAAAGATTAACAACTATGATAGACGCAATACTATCAGAAGAGCAGACAGGTTTTAGGAAATGAAGAAGCTGCACAGACAACGTATTCACTTTAAAACAAATAGAGAAGCGAACAGAATTCAACTTAGAGACGAACATCCTCTTTATAAATTATAAGAAGGCCTTTGATAAAGTGTCTAGACGAAAATTATGGAACATATTTAGTGAAAAAGGAATTCCACTACACTTGATAGCAGTAATTAAGAAAATGTATGAGAAAACAAAAATAAAAAATAAATCAAAGGGAACCAATACATATAACAGGAGGAGTTAGACAAGGTTGTCCACTATCAACCACTCGTTTTAACATTTATTTTGGCGACATGATAAGATCATGGAATCAAATGACGATTGGGGGAATTAACTTAGGAAGTATAGTAAGAGAAACAGTAGCCTTTGCAGATGATCAGATTTTAATAGCAACAACAGAGGACTAACTACAAAGAATGCTATATGAACTAAATTAAATATAAAAAAAATACAACATGGAAATATCCTCACAAAAATAAAAAACAATGACCTTCAAGGGCGCTCATTAAGTTCGGATAAAGGTAATATTAGAAAATAAACCAATAAAACAAGTAGTAAGATATACCTTCCTAGGTTGCGAAATATCATACACAGCAGAAACAGATATAAATAACAAATTAAATAAGTTTAATTATATAAAAGGAACACTAAAAATAACTTTGAAAAATAAAGCCAGGAAAGGCTCTATAATGAAATTAAATAAGACAATGACAGTGCCAATTATTACTTATGGATCCGAAACAATGACAGTGACAACACAACAATCTGCCAGAATACAAGCTGCTGAAATGAGACTCCTCAGACTAATAGCAGGATATCAAAGAACAGAAAAAAAACATAGGCTAACGCAGAAAAAAAGACTACAACTAAAAGTAGAGGAATTAAATACAACAATAGTGAAATACAGAACAAACTGGAAGGAACACGTGGCAAGGATGACTGAGAATAGAATACCAAAAGCAACATACAGATATTCACTACGAGGAAGAAGAAGTTTGGGAAGACCAAAGAAAAGATGGAAACAGCAGCTATTTGGAGCCGAACAGCTAGTAAATAAGCCTAAACCGTGATGAAGAAGAATAAATCATTCTCATGTTCAGAGAGATGAACGGACAGGAGAATAGAGAAAACTGATTAACAGTTTGCTACATTATCATTTTCATCCATCCATGTTGTCTACTAAATGTCTCATTGAGGCGATGTGCTAACCACATGTCACTCGGTGACAAATATAGGTAAATAAGCGTAACTAAATTAGCTTGGTTAAGAAACTCCCTCTATGGAGCACCCATGTCCCCACTTGGGAAAATGGAGTATACACACATTATCTTAATGAGAAACTAATTGTAATGTGAACAAATAAGTATCGTAGACTGCGATGGGCAGGACATATGGCACGATAAGGAATGGAAGAAGGGCATTATACGAAAACATGAAGGGAAGCGTCCAGTTATTAGGCCCAATAATGAGATGAGAGAATAATATATGAGTTGAGTAAAGTGAATTGTACAGGAAATGATTGGTAAAGTTCAGCTCATTGATACAAAATGTTTTTGCGCTGCCATGAACCTGCAGGACTGATTTAGTCAGTTAGATAGAGCCTGTATCTATTTACAGAACCTTCAACACTAAATGATATACGCGTACTGACACAATTTAAAAAATGTATTTCTCAGAAAGGCATTAGAATTTTATATGCTCATTATAAATACCTCACCACACACGACTTACTTGATGAGCATCAGTCTGGTTTTAGAACAGGACATCATACAAGTACTACACTACTTGACATTGTAGAGGACATACGAGACTCAATGGACAAAAGCAAACTCACCGCAATAGTCCTACTCGATTACAGCAAAGCCTTTGACACAGTAGATATAGACTTAATGCTAGCGAGACTAAAGACACTACATCTGTCGGAAAACTGCCTTGATTGGTTTAGATCTTACCTCACTAATCGTCAGCAATCAGTTTCTGTTAATAATCGTATTTCTTCCTGGCGCTTGGTGAGGAAAGGGGTACCTCAAGGCGACGTCCTCGCTCCTCTTCTCTTCTCGATTTATATTAATGACGTGACCAAGAAACTACAAAACTGCAAGCATCATCTTTACGCCGACGACTTACAGATTTACACACACTTTAGGCCTGACGAAATGAATGACTATATTGACAAAGTAAACACTGACCTCAGGCATATATCTTTATGGTCCAGACAATATGGGCTGAAACTAAATGTAAACAAAACGCAATCAATAATTATCGGACATCCAAGGCTATTACACCTCATAAACAATGGCAATATGCCGGCTGTCTTATTAGATAATGAACAAATTCCTTATACGGACGTCGTTAAAAACTTGGGATTTTACTTAGATTCTAATTTAAATTGGCATGAGCAAGTAAAACAAACATCTAAAAGGATCTTCTCCATAATGCAATCCCTAAAGCGTCTTAAAAATTTTCTTCCTACAGTTCTTAAAAGAATTTTAATCCAAACCTTAGTGATGCCGCATTTTGACTACTGTGACGTTCTACTAACTGACATAAGTGACGGATTGTCGGACAAACTGCAGCGTGTCCATAATATGTGTATCAGATTCATATTTAATGTTCGAAAATACGATCATATTTCTCCATTATTCCACGAATTGTCATGGCTACATCTAAAAGAGAGAAGAAAATCGCACTGTCTAATTCTCTTACTTAAATATCCTACATACCTCGATTCCCAATTATTTATCATCCCGTTTCCAGTATCTATCCTCAAACCATAACTTAAACACAAGATCACAACATAGTCTCTTGCTTAATATACCGCAACATAGGACATCACATAACTCCATGTCATATACCATCTTCACTTCTCGCAACTGGAATTCCCTACCACAAGAAATATGGGGCTGCCGGACATTGACATCTTTTAAAAGAAATTTAAATTTATATTTGCTCTAACCTCGACTTCATTATTACCCAGTGTAAGGTATAAATATATTAATTGGTGTTTCTCATATAATTTATCATATTTATATTATTATTATTATTATTATTATTATTATTATCGTATCATTATTGTTAATATCCTATAAAATGTTGTTTGTACATGAAATTTACATAGCTACATTTATTGTATCTTTAACTGTTTATAATTAGTATAGTATATCTATATTTGTCAAATATTTATTTGTATTTGTGCTGGTTGAGTGGAAGAGAGGGCCTTATGGCCTTAACTCTGGCAGAATAAATAAAGTTGTATTATTATTATTGTTATTATTATTATTATTATTATTATTATTATTATTATTATTATTATGTCGTCCACGGTGGACTAGTGGTTATGCTCCTTGCCTCTGGTCCCAAGGGTCGCGGGTTCAAACCCGGCCGGGGTCGATGGTTTTTTTAGGACGGAAAAATCCAAGGAGCAAGTCCTCCGGGAGGGACTTTAAGCCGTGGGTCCCGAGTCTGAAGATTTTCAGGCTCGTAAAAAATCCTTAAGCTTGAATGAAAAGGCCTCTAAGCAAAATTTACCGAATTTTCCCGTCCTAGTACAACCTTGGTTTCCTAGATGTCAGTATGAGGCGGAACGCTGACCACGTACCACTCAAAATGACATCTACACGAAAACAAGTGTAACTAAATTAGTATGGTTCAATTCTGCCCTGTAGGGGGAGAGCGCCTAAATCTCTGTAAAGGGAAAACATAGGCTTACAATACAAATACAATTATTATTATTATTATTATTATTTTTATTATTATTATTATTATTATTATTATTAAGAACATAAAAAACTTTTTTTAATTCCATAAGTATGTTGCGAACTTTATAACTAAAATATTAACACTCTGGCATTTTTCAACCAGTAGATACGTGGCCACGCAGACATAAGCTCTCCAATCATACACTTTATAATTTATCTCTCTCAAACCATGGTTAATATCATTCTCCCATTTCATCCTTGGCCTACTTACTGGACGATTTTCCTCTGATTTTAATGCTTCTTTTCATTCTCAATTCGTGCCACATGTCCTGCCCACCCCAGTCTACGAAATTTAAGAATTAACTGTTCTTATTACACCTGGTTTTCCATAAGACCATGCAGCTCACTGTCATATAGTCTTCATTTATCTGTCAGGTCGTCTCTCTTGGTTCCAAAACATTTTCTATGAACTTTATTTTCAAATATTCCTAATATTTTCTCCTCTCTTAAAGTTATAGTCATTGTTTTGTTTCCATTTAATACAACAGTTTTATTTATTTTCAGTTTCTGTACAAGAATCCCTGTAATCCGTAATAGTATGCATTTCCAGAATTGAACCGGTGTTTAATTTATTTCTGCACCTTATTCTTGTTTGTAATTTTTCCGCAGGTATATGAGTTCACTTCATCAAAATTTCTCTCATTTGTCATTAAATTTACTTTTCCATTATATAATGTATTTCTATGCGTGAACATATATTTAGTTTTATTGATGTTTACTTCCAACAACAATGGAGCAGACATTTCCGTTAACTTCTAACTATATTTCTTATTATTTTGCCCCTATTTTTAGTCTATTTTTGTCTTTATTATTATGAATAATTTTTCCTTATTTAAGAGGTTTTCATTCATTTGAATTAGGATGTTACTAAGTAGAGTGTGCATGTTGGCCCTTAGTATCTCCTCGCTATCGCCTAATAATACGCACATCACCAGCATAAACTAACAGCTTATTAATACCGTTCAGTTGTACGCCTTCTTTATCCTCTAAAGATTTGATATCATGCTCTAGTATAAAATGTAATAGCGAATTTCAAAAGTATCTGAAAACTGTTTGTCTACCCACACCCTGCACTTTGTACTTTAGACATGTTCAAATTGCATACTTGATAATGTTGGCGTAATTTCTAATGGAATCTAAATTATATCTGACTCCTAGAGAAGAAATTGGGAAATTATTACCTTAATATGTAGTAATTTGCCACAATATATTCCTAATGAAACAGGCAGACATTATTGGAGCCTGTGAGAATAAAAACTGTAGACACGAACAATAAATCGAACTTCACAATCACATGAACATGCATATTGTAGTTATTTTTTAAACTGAACAACAGGTGGTTACCCTGTTAAAAAATAAAATAATTAACTTTTATATGATTCATGATACCGGTATGTTCCGTTGAGGTATTATTCAAAATTAAAGTATAAAATTACAGAACTAATAACAAATTAAACAACATAATAAGCAATAACATTGAAGAAAATAACGTTTTCAACAGCAAAGGAGTATATAAATTGACAGGTATGGACTGCAACAAATTTTATATAGGAAGAACAAACAGAAGTTTTAACATAAGATTTAAAGAACATTTTCGAGACTTTATTCACACAGAAGGAAAATCAAGCTATGCAAAACACGTTATCCATGAAGGACATCGCATGTTAAATATCGAAAACACCCTAACAGTAATGCAAGAGAAAATAATCCAGCGAAGATAAACGTACTCGAGGAGATGGAAATTTTGAAAGCGGTTCACAACAACGACCATCTGATAAACGAAAACGAACCCAGTACGTGTAACCCCCTCTACCAGATTTTCAGTGAAACATCAGTTTTGAATCCTGCCGATGGTGGGACTAGTCCCGAAAGCGCTACAGTGAAATAACTAATAAAGTTGAGGAGACGGACCTCTCAGGTGAATATTCCATAATTTTATACTTTAATTTTAAATAAAATAACATGAAAGAAAAGTTAAAAATAGCAATCGAATTAACATAGGCAACGTAAAAAATATACAATTTTATGAAAATATTTGAGAAATCAATGCATGAACATTGATAGGCCTCGTGGCCTTGTAGTCAGCGTTCCTGGCTACAGAACCAGACGTCCTGGGGTTAGATTCCCGAACTTGAACATCAGATTTTTTCTGTAAAGAGAATTAAGTACTTTCCATCAGGGTCTGTGTGTTTGCGTCTTTGTGTTAATATTTACTAGTATATATTAGGGGAAAAATAAAGAATAGATTACATTCATCAGTATCAAATCAACTGGCATGAATATGTGGACCATATGCCCAGATCCAGGATTCCTAAGACAATTTTATAAAGTACTAATCAAATGGTAAAGTATCTTAGGGACGGCCTAGGTAGAGATGGTTGGGAAAAAAATTGTAGATCGTAACAGTACTTTCAGAACTACGATACGAAAAGAAGAAGAAGAAGAAGAAGGAAAAGTTATAAAGAAAACTTCAAGAAAGGAAAAAGAAAAGTAAAATTCAAAAGAAAAACTGAAGAAAATCAGAGGTAAACGTAAAGTGACTCCACTGCAGGGGGTTGAGTATTCCACCGGCAAGAGTTGTGAGCTGGTTGTCATCCCTACATGACCGATATCTTTCCCTCACAACATTTTCATGAAGTGATGTAATTAAAATACCTTCGAACGATAATAACAAACACAAATAATTTATACATAGAATCAAGTATGGAAATGCATACTACATACCATGCATGATGGAGACTTGTCATTCCAAATATCTCTAGAGAAATTTTGCGTCTTGGCAAAATTCCGAAAAAGTTAGAAGTAAATTTGATAATGTAGTAGATAATATATAAGACCGTATGGTTTTCATTGCTTTGAAAGTATCAAGAATGATACTGGGGGAAACGTAAACGTTCCAGTAAGTATTGATGTTTCTACTATACTGCACTAATTTAAAATTTGTTCCTTAGACACTTTTTCAGTAGAAATAAGTTTTGCTGCATTCAAAATGTTTCTTACTGACAAAAGGCAACCCTCAACTACCGGCACAGAGAATTTAACAAAAATCTGGTGATGTAGTGTGTAGATAATTATGGAAGGGAATGAATGAACTTTTAATTGAATTTGAATAACTTAAAAATATATTTAACTTTTTCAATATATTAATTAGTGCAGATGTGCTTATAATGCAGTTGTCTACCTCCTTTTCTTAAATATATTTTTTTTTGTGTGTATTTCAGAGAACAGTTTGTTAATTCCAGTGAAGTATATATGTTTGAAATCTTGGCCATAGTGCCTGAAATGCCTAGTTTTACTGAATAGTGTCTCATTTATTAAATTTTGATGTTATTTTAGACACATGTAACATAAATTTCTGTGTCTAAAATTCGATGTCTAACAAGGAAAATACTTGGGCTCGAACAAACATATCTGTATGAACGTTTGGTTACAGGACCATTACGTACCTCTCAATGTTCTGGTGGGTGTCGTTTTTCTGCAAAACTCTGCAATCATGCTCTAGAAATCACTGTAGATGTCATTGTAGAAGCCATACGCAATGCAGATATCTTAACTATAAATGTAAATGGGAACTTTCAATAAAATGCTCACAGCAATACGAATGACTGCAAAACTCACAGTGAAGAAAAGCAAGTTGATCGCATGTCATATTTACACATTCTATAATGTCAGTGTTGGACGCCACGTCAATTACATTTTTGAAGTTGTCCACTGGTTCACCAATATCATAGCCAGCGTTCTGCCACGCGTAACGAAGCATTGGTCTATATACTCCCGCAGATAATTGATTGTAAATGATAGAATGCAAATTCATGATAAAGAATCTGTCATATAAGATTCCGAAATTGCTTGAAAAATGCGAAGACTCTACCACGAGCAGATATTAATTCAGACCATGTCTTACTAATAGGCGAAGTAGATATTTGCCTGAAGAAGATAAGAGGAAGACAGAGAACATATAAATTTGACTTGGAGAAACTTAAAACTGAAGAGGAAAGGAGAAAATTCCAACAAAATTTTCAGGAGAAAGCCTCTACCATGGATATATCATATGACAATACCAAGGAACACTGGAGTCATTTGAAAACATCTATACAGATAGGTGCGGAGGAAACAATATGATACAAAGAGAGCAAAAATATTAAGAAACCTTGGGTCACAGAAAAAAATGTTGGAAAAGATGGAAGAAAGAATAAAATGGAAAAATAGCAATACAGATGAAGCCAAAAGAAACTACAGGAAACTAAACAACGAACTTAGAAGAGAAACTGACAAGGCAAGGGAAGAATGGATGCAGCAGAAATGTGAAGAACTAGAGAATCTGGAGAGGAAAGAAACTATGATTTAATGTACCAGGAAGTTAAAGGCTTGAACTATGGAAAGAACATGAAAACTATGTGGCTGATTGAGGACGAAAATAATGAAGAAATAACAGACAAACAGGGAATTATGAATACATGGGAGAAATATGTAGAAGAGCTATATGAGACAAGAAATCGTCCGGCTAACTTGGATATAGAAAATGAAGAAGGCGTATCAGAAGATGAAAAAGGATTTTCAATTCTGAAGGAAGAAGTTGAACTAGCAATTAAGGAAATGAAAAATGGGAAGGCAACAGTGGTAAATGGAATCCCCATTGAATTGGTTAAATGCTTGGGTGAAGGAAAGAAGGAAATTATGCGTTTATGCAACAAGATATATAAATAAGGTGAATGATCCGAAACATTGACTGAGACTGTGTTAATCGTACCAATACCGAAGAAAAACAATGCAAAGAAATGTAAGGAGTTCAGGACTATCAGCTTGATATCAAACTCTGCAAAGATTCTCCTGCGAATACTGAATAGACGTTTACATTCTATGATGGAAAGCGAATTGGAAGAAGAACAGTTTGGTTTCAGGGAGGGAAAGGGTACAAGAGATGCAATTGGATTGATACAAACAATAGGAGAAAGATATATAGAAAAAGATACATATGTTTATGCAGTATTTGTAGACCTGAAAAAGGCCTTTGACAGAGTAAATTGGAATAAACTCCTGAAAATCTTGAAGAAAATTGGCGTGAACTGGAAGGAGAGGAGGCTCATAAGTAGTCTTTATATGAAACAGCGAATAAAAGTGAAGATAGGAGAAGAAATGTCAGAGGGAAGAGAAATTGGAAGGGGGTAAGGCAAGGATGTCCTCTATCACCTACTCTTTTCAACATCTACCTGGAAGACCTAATGAAGAACTGCTTCAGCAATACGGGAGGCGTAAACATGGGAGGAAGAAGAATAAAGTGCATAAGATTTGCTGATGATATGGCTTTGCTAGCAGAAGATGCAATGACACTGAGGAACATGCTGATGGAGCTAAATGATAAGTGCGAGGATTATGGGATGAAGATAAATATAAATAAGACGAAGGCCATGATTATAGGAAAGAAAAACCAAGGAAGATAAACATGAGGATTAAAGATGAGGCCATTGAGCAAGTGGAGAGCTTCAAATACTTGGGTTGTACTATCAGTAGTAACATGAACTGCGGTCAAGAAGTAAAGCAGAGGATAGCAATGGCAAAAGAAGCTTTCAACAAGAAGAGAAGCATTTTCTGCGGACCTTTGGCAAAATAATTAAGGAAGAGGCTAGTGAAGTGTTTTGTGTGGAGTGTAGCATTGTATGGTGCAGAGACTTGGACATTACGACGGAATGAGGAAAAGCGACTGGAAGCTTTTGAGATGTGGATATGGAGAAGAATGGAACATATAAAATGGACAGACAAAGTAAGAAATAAAGATGTGCTAGACAGAGTGGGTGAAAGAAAAACAATGCTGGAACTCATAAAGAAGAGGAAAAGAAATTGGATTGGCCACTGGCTAAGAAGAAACTGCCTGCTGAAGGATGCTCTAGAAGGAATGGTCAACGGAAAGAAAGTTAGAGGCAGAAAAATACATCAAATGATAGACAATATTAAAATAAATGGTTTGTATCCAGATACAAAAAGGAAATATGAGTTAAGGAAAGAGTGGAGAATGCTGGGTTTGCAGTGAAAGACCTGCTCTTGGGCAGGACACTATCAATGAAATGCAATTTTGGCTGCATATAACTGGAACGTAGTTTAATAAAGTTTGTTATTCTCTTGGCATATATTTTATAATGCCTGAAAAAATACACATCCAGAAATTGTGCATATTTTGTAGTTTTAGGTAGAATGATTTTTAAATGTACATCTTTTCAGTCAGATGCTTCCAGTAGTACTTGTTCATCCTTATGTCCAGACCAGGAATCACAACGTACTAATGACTTTCTCGACATTTTTGGATTCAAAATTAACAGAAAAAACGTCTTCAGATATTGTTCCGTCAACTTCCCACTCACACTTGCATCGACGAAGACATTTAGAGGGCACCTAGTTTCTATTTCCCTTGACACATGGGGTCCAAACTTTCCACTAGGTTATTGGAAGCAAATATAGAGTTTGTCTGCCAATCGTCCTTCCATTGATATAGCAACATTGATCGTGTAACTATGTGTTGCACTGTTAACTGATTGCAACATCGAGACAGTGTTTCTCTCACCTTTCATGGATAACGTTCTGTCAGAAGAAAGCTCATAGTTGAACTGACTTTGATCACAGTTCCATATAGAGCTAATTTCGATTTTTTTTCTGTCGTGATATGCTCATTGATGTCAGCAACAAACGTTTGAGCTATTAGAATCAGCTCTTCTTCGTCATTCTTATCTTTTAGTGCTTGAAGCATAGTGATACGGCGTGATGTTATCCTAAACCCCTTTTCAAATTAGTAATAAATCCTAGTGAAGTTGTAAAGTTTGTACACCCGATATCTGGCTACGTCCAATGTCCAATGTTGTAAATGCCAATAATGAAAGGCGGAACCGCATTCTCGCGCTTCATCGTTTTTCGCCATTACACGCTCGTTGATGATCTTGAACTGCAGTGTACGATTTCCTTTGAAAACTGTATTTCCTTCTCGTTTCTTTGCCACGTAGTCCAGTATGTTTTTAATATTGCTTTTTGCCTTCAGTTTAGGGTATATTTTCAGAAGCTTGTCGTATGTGTTGAAACCTCTTACGTGATAATCATCGTATATGTTCTGTAGTGCGTTGTCATCAAACGCCGTGATGATACTTGCGACCTTAACCTCCTTATCAGGAGAGGGTTGGAATTCACTTTCACTACTTCCATCGCCTCTTCCCGCACTTGCCGTATCACTACCGCTTGCAATGAGTTGTTCGTCATTATCATCACTAGCATCATAATTATGTGTTAGTGTTACAACAGTATCTGTTTCTAACTTATGCTCATATTTCTGCACTATAATAGATACCAGAAAACATGCGAATGATTAATCTTCTACACCAATGCCATCTTCACGAAGAAGAGTTCTTCGTAACTTCATCTCAACCAATCGCAATACATCAGCAGGATTGATTACCAATCGCCGACCCATCTGACGCTTCACTACACAAATAACTTCAGAAAACGCAACTTCAGAGGCACACAGCACCGTCCCTACTAATATCGACAGGCGTACCGGCAGGTCAATGTGCAATGGGGCATGGCACACCCAGAGGGCTCTAACGTACGACTGCAGAGTTTTGCAGATGAGCGAGTATCACTAGTGCAATAAGGGACCTTATTATCTCACACACGATTTTGGTGTATATGTGTTTGTTCGAGCCCAAGTACTTACCTTGTAAATATTCGGTTAACCTCCATTTGTAATCCAACAATCTGGCGATCTCTTGTAAATGGATGTCCTCAAATTGAATTAAATTACGTGGTAAATGTTTACTTGTCATTCAACTATAATATCATAATATAGCATTTCTGTATCTTTATTGTCCACCGCTGTGGTCTCGAGGTAGCGTGCTGCCTTGTCACGTAGCGGGCTCGGGTTCGATTCCCGGTCGGGACAGGCTCCTGGGTGAGGATTTTTTGGGGTTTTTCCTCACCTGTAAGACAAATGTCAGGAAGCTTAGGGCCAACGGTCCCCGAAAATTATCCGGCCATCATCATCATCATCCTTCAACGGTGTGGAAAGCAACGGGAAGCTACCACACCTATAATTCCCTAGTAAAGCTGCAAAGCATAGCATGAAAATGCTATGATTGCAGTGAAAGACCTGACTTCGGGCAGAATTACTACGGATGGATGGATGGTATCCTTATTATTAGACTTATAAAAGTGTTTCTATTTTTTTTTATTTTCACTCATTTTCAACTATATATACCATGAAATTATTACTATTATCTGTGCGTGTTTTATAATATCCTTTTCCTTCTCACTTTCCTTTCCTTTCCTTCGCTCTTTCTCTTTTTCATTTATCTACCCACTTCTCTGATGCACTTCTACTGTGCTTCTACATCTACATTCTAATTCTACACACTAACTTTGTTCTATCTTTTAAATGGAACTAACTTACCTTGTATTTTAGCTAAATTTTATGCACAATATTTTAAAGTCACAAACCAATTTAATGCTTTCACATATTCATTTTCTTTATAAAGCAAAATATTTTATTCATGGTAATCCCCATTTTCCTGAAATAAAAAAAACGCGAAATTGTAATTAATTTTGTAGCAAAACAAATGTTTAAATATTCATGCCGTAACCACGTGACCGTGATGCTATTGTTGAACCGTGACGTTCAAATGGCGTAGTATATTTTGTTTAGAAGACTGAGTGATCTTTCGCATTATTATAATTTTAAAAAGTAATAAGAGTACTATATGTAGTGCAGTTTGAAACATGGAGGTAGCAAGAAAATTATTTATTTATTTACTCATTTATTATAAATTTTACAAATAATTATTAAGAATTTTACGATTTATTCGAAATAAGACAAAATTATTAGTCATTTTTGTCAGTTCATATGAAAGGGATCTTTGGCGAATAAAAAAAGAAGTTATGGAGGAGGAATATAATATAATCTACTCGGAGGTAAATTACATCAGCGTTAAAGAAACTAAATCAGAATTTAATCTTTAGGAATTACTGGATTAGCTTTTTTTTCACCTATTAACCCAACCAATTTGAGGAAGGGTACCCAGGTCTCAGACGATAAATACTTCGATTTGATTGATTTACACTTTTTCCATTTTGGTATATATCCGACATTTTGTACGGTTCATGGTTTAAAATTGGTTTAGGTTCGTGTTTAGAAAACTATAATGAAGCCCAGAGGCCCTGTTTAACAAACAACATAGCATGAGCCATCTTCAAAATGGCTAAAAATTGGATGTGTATGCAAAACAATTGATATAGAAATCGTTTAGTTTACTATTCGTATGTAATTAAGCGAACAAATTCTTCAAAATAACCTGTCTGTGCAAATAATTACCAGATTTCTTCGTTTATATCTTATCCTTAATTTGGCACTGTTTCCTATAAGATACAGTATTTAATATTTAATATTCATAATAAATAGTGGAAAAATGAATCGGTAATTTTTTTTTCAATTTATATAAAATTATACAAAAATATACACAAAAAGATTATGATTATGCATGATTTGTTTTCACTCCAGTCCGACTCGTTTAAATAAGCTGGCATGAGAAAATTCATTTCACCAATTAATGGGTTAACCTCTTCCTTTTTAGGTTCTATTTTTAGGTCTGCTATACCACCAGGACCATATAGTGACACGACCTGTCGGTAGAGCGTGTTTATACTTTGGAACATGTACAACCTTAAAAAAAAAAAGAACCATCCGCAGATTCTATCAACCGATCAGGGAACTTCGTGAGCGCTCGCAGAAGCCGTATTCACAACACGTTTTCAGTAATTGTACTGGTTTGCTAGTTAACGCAGTGCACACTCAAGTAACATGAAAGAGAGAGCTTTCCGTAGTCGAGAGTTTTAACAGACATTTTCTGCGTTCGTAACCTCATGGGTTCGATTCCCGTTCAACCTTTTTTTTTAACTGAATGTTAGAATAGCATTTCGCCTGGAATATAGTTTCATATTTAATTTTATATTTGAGTTTTATGGCTTTAATGCACACACAAAAACATTCTTCTAATAATTAAATGATGAAAGAAAATATCTTCTAAAATGAAAACTTTAACAAAAATAAAATCAATATCGGGTGTATGAACCCTCGTCATCTATTACCGCCCTCAATCTGCGGGGCATTGATGCAATCAAATTTCTATAAGCACGTGGACGATCGGCTAGATTATTCCAGACGTCTTGAATTTGTACCCATAAGCCATCTTTCGTCTTTTGTGCATCTGCAGGTCAATTAGAGTTCATCTCTATTTTCATCTTAGCCCACACATTTTCGATCGAATTCAAATCTGGGGAACAGGGAGGCAGTCTATCACTCTGATATCCTGCCTCTCCGAGAACCAGTTTGAAATCGCTCGGCAAGTGTGGACAGGATGATTATCCTGTACGAATCCCATCAGGATATGTCATCCTCACAGATGGAATCAAGATGTTCTCTAATATAGCCTTATACTGCACATTGTTCAGCGTGTCGTCCACATACGCAAAATTGAAAGAAGGAAACAGAAGAAAACTCATGGAGGACAAAATCTTTGAGAAAAATTTACAAGCGGTTGAATTAGCAGCATTGGCAATCATTTAAAAGGGTTATGCGTGGTTTTCTCGGAAACACAAAAGAAGACAACTGTAAAACTTTGGTGTCAAATTTGTTGAAATGCTACAAAAACATGGCTTATAGAATGTCTCTGAAAATCCATTTTCTTCATACACATAAACTTTTTTCCGGAAAATCTGGGTGATGTTAGTGATGGACAAGGTGAAAGGTTTTATCAAGACATTTCTAGCATGGAGAAGAGGTACCAAAGCCATAAGGATCCAGTAATGATGGGGGATTACTGTTGGTTCTTCTGAGGGAGAGCAGGCAGGATTACAAGAGAAAATCAGATACCAAACATTTTAAGCAAAATTACAGGCCCAAGTATTATTGCATGCATATAAAACTACATTGTGAATTAATGTTAACCAAGTATGAATACATAATTATGTCATATATCATTATCCATCCATAGTAATTCTGTCCGAAGGCAGGTCATTCACTGCAATCATAGCATTTTCCCGTTGCTTTCCACACCGGTGAAGAATGATGATGATAATGATAAGGATGATGATGATGGCCATATGATTTCGGGGACCGTTTGGGCCTTAAAGTTTTCCTGACATTTGTCTTACAGGTGAGGAAAAACCCCGATGAAACCTCACCCAGAAAAACTGCCCCGACCAGGGATCGAACCCGGGCCCGCTGAGACAAGGCAGAACGCTACCTCGAGACCACAGCGGTGGACCATATAATTATATAATAATTATTAATGTATCGTGAAAATTTATCTGAAACTGTGCATGTGACATTTTAATATGTCTATAGGCCTATATTTTTAACCTGGCGTGATAGGAGATTTCTATGGTGATTTTCAAAATCAGCGCACCTTTTTGTTAAGAATAACATATTTTTACCGTGGAGGAAATGATTTTTTCTTTGTTTATTGGGTAGTATAATAATACTGTATTTTATCACGTATAGATTGGAAACTAGTTACAATCACATAATATGGTAGAATCGAATATTAGATTTCAACTACATATCTCTCTCTCTCTCACTCTCTCTCCCATTAACATACAAGTAGTCATAATGTAGGAATAAGATTTAGTTCATATATCAATATATTGATTTATTCTTAGAAGTCAAAATATAATTTAAGTTACATAAATGTATTTATTTATGTAGAATTCGGGCTACTCTTGCATATAGAAATCTTCCCTTTATAGCTCGGCAGAACCCCAAGTATGTATTTAAACGCTACGTAGATCTCCAAAGAATTGCCTTAAATGTCCATCTTAAGCCCTTTGGTGGAAAATGTCCAATCTTAACAGAAATCAAAGCCAAAATCCAGCAATGGCAAACCACTGTGCAAAGCTGATGAATTCCCTGCATGAATAAAACAGAGTGCAGTGAGGCAGCATGCAGTGCAAATGGCAAGTTGTGAGGATTATCCAATCTGCCAATTCAGGCTTTTTGTTTATATAAAAAGTGTTTCCTGCAGAACTTTCAAACTTTGGTAAATTGGACATTTTCTTATGGACAGGCCCACATTAATTTATTGTTTACTAGCTGATTATCAGGTGCTGACACAGGTATTTATTTATCCTGATCTTCTTAACACATATCAGCTTAGCAATCCAGAATATTACGAATTTCATACTAATCTCGGATATTTTGAACATTTTTTTTCACCCCTTCTCATCACACATGCCAATGGAGTTGAATTTGGTCTTAAACGGCGTATGGAAAGTTAACATTCATCTCAAAAGCCCAAAAACTATGGAATCAACACTAATATTGTTAATATAATAAATTTGGAAATTTTTACACTATGAGGTTTTCTTAATAAGAATCAAATAAATCGTGAATTCCAACAAGTTCATAACAAATTTCAAAAGATTTAAAAAAATTAATATAACACTGACTCTGATTAACAAATTCAGCCTGGGAAATCTTCTGTTAACTAATAAAAAAGTTAACACCCCAGAGAATAAAAAATCTGGAATTTATCAAATTAATTGCTAAGATTGCAATAAAGTATATATAGGAGAAACAAAAAGAACACTTAAGAAACATAAAAAATGGTGAAACTGAAAACTCAGCAATAGCAGCACATACTTTATAAGGTACTTACACACTTACGCGCCGCGCGCATGCACCATGTTCGTCAGATTTGTACGGGGTTTTAAGGTGCGCGCGCGCCGCGCACATGCGGCGCACCACGATCCACTCATTGTCGGTTTTTTCCACGAACACTTTGATGGTTCGCTCTTTAGATTTGGACGGGTACCTTATTATTATTTGGCGCGCCCCTTATTATTATTTGAGTATGGAGTGGTCAGAGGGAAACATGTTAAAACTTATTGATCTTTATAAGAAACAAGCAATTATTGTGGGATCCTCAACATAAGGATCATTATAAAAAATCATTGAAAGGAGATGCCTGGAGGGAAATAGGAGATAAAATGGATATATCTCCGGATACATACAGGAAGAAGATAATTACTTTACTTTCTTCCTACCGGCGAGAGAAAAGTAAAATAATAAATAATAGTTTTAAAAATCTAAAACAACACGATTTATTAAAAAGCGAACTAAAAAAATTCAAAATAATTTTAATTTCCAACACGCTTGGGATAAATAATTTTACCATCAAAAGCGTGGGGTGCTCTTTATCAATTAATATATTTGATAATAAACTGATATTGGTAAAAGTAAAGTCTCTAAGAAGAAAATGTAAAAATCATAAAAAGCACCCCACGCTTATTTATCCCAAGTGTGTTGGAAATTAAAATTATTTTTTTATTTTTTTAGTTCGGTTTTCTAATAAAGCGTGTTGTTTTAGTTTTTTAAAACTATTATTTATTTTTTATTTTTTAGTTTTAATATTTTACAGAATAAGATAAAAATGTAAATATCTTTAAATTCGATACTATTGTAGTATGAGCTAAAAGTAATACTCTTCTAAAAAAAACCTCCCAGCCGGATTTGAACCAGCGACCTATGGATTACTGAAATTATATACCACTAGAGTTCACCGCTCTACCAACTGGGCTCTTAAAACGATTGACTAAAAAGTCGACAAGTCCGCAACCTATTATACCAGTTTTTATTTTTTTTTTGATTTTCTAATGATTCTGGCCAGGATATTAGAAACAAAATATGAAATTATTGTATTGTCACGGGTCCTTTAGAAATATACAAGGTTTCAAGTCAATCCAATATTTCTAAGTGGGTGAAAATCGTGTTTAAAAATTCCGATACATAGATACAAAGACACTTTTTTATTATCTGTCGATTCTGGCCAGAATTTTAGAAACAAATATGAAAATATTGTATTGTCACGGGTCCTTTACAAGTATACAACGTTTCAAGTCGATCCAATGTTTCTAAGTGGGTGAAAATCGTGTTCAAAAATTCCGTTACATAGATACAAAGACACTTTTTTGATTTTCTGATGATTCTGGCCAGGATTTTAGAAACTAAATATGAAATTATTGTATTGTCACGGGTCCTTTACACGTATACAAAGTTTCAAGTCGATCCAATGTTCCTAAGTGGGTGAAAATCGTGTTCAAAAATTCCTTTACATAGATACAAAGACACTTTTTTTATTTTCTGGTGATTCTGGCCATAATTTTAAAAACAAAATATGAAATTATTGTATTGTCACGGGTATTTTACAAGTATACAAAGTTTCAAGTCGATCCAATGATTTTAAGTGGGTGAAAATCGCGTTGAAAGATTCCGTTACATAGATAGATAGATAGGTAGATAGATAGATAGATACAGGTCAAGCTAATATAAAGCGTGTAAAAAGCATCCAAGGTACAGGAAAAGGTGAGTTGTAATATAAGCTTATAATATTTTTTCAATGCTTCATTATTATAATTCGTAAATACAATTGGACGTTATGCATCAACCGACTAAGCGCCATTAAACAAGTTTTTTATATCATGAAGTATACACTTTTAGTGCCCAATCTTTAAATATAGCTTTATTATTAAATATAAATGTAAATGCCATCAGTCTTATTAGAGATTCTGTGGTTTGCACAAACAGCTATGAAATTAGTTCTTCATAAATACTAATCCAAATTTTGTATCATGTAGTTTAGCGTCAAATATCCCCGCTGTTATATTGTTGATACATAACTTAATATTGTTGGTTTGGCGCTACAATAAATAGTGAAGATCGTCAGGTCAGTGTGCACGTTGATGTCTATCGATATATTTTACTCTAAGGAATAAAAATAAATGATTTCACAATATTGTTACAGCATGCCTGTTTTTTTTAATGTTATGTGTTTTTTTCGTGTGTACTAAACACGTTTATTTCATAATGTTATGTATGAAGTATCATAAAACAATACAATACATAAACACATACCAGTAATAAGCGTATTGTGTAAGCTGACCAGACGTCCCGATTTTGGCGGGACAGTCCCGATTTTTAACAATTTGTCCCGCGTCCCGCGGCATTTTAAAAAAAAGTCCCGATTTTTGGGAAAGAATGCACGACAAGCTAGGGAACGGTGGGAGAACGGAAAGGGAATATACGGTTTTCGGCGCCCATGTAACTATTTCTCCAGGATGAGTTTTATATTATTTTTGTTAATTTTATAATGTTAAACTTTAATAATAACAAATCATTGTTGAGAACTGCTTATCAAAGTTTACATTGTTGATTCGACCACCATTGTTTGGTAAATAAAGTGTGGACATAAAAAAATCGCAATTGAGCATTGAGACTTTGAAAGTTATTTTATGTGTGAAATATAATTTAACAAATTCTTGTGAAAAAATTCACGACCTTTTAAACAACGACAGCAATCTACTTAAAAAATTCACTCAAATGAGAAATATGCCAGAGAATAAAATAATACTGGTACTATACATAATTTTGTAATGTATTACATTCGTAAATTGTACTTATGTTGATATTAAAATAATATATTATAATACTATTTTTGCGTTCTATAAAAATTTTTGTTGCTCCATAGAATATCTTTACATTTTATAGTATATAGAATCAAATAAGACCAACATATTTTTTCATATTCATAATATTTTGGCAAAATTTTCATATTTTAGTAAACATTTAATATTCCTTCACTTTTTTTTCAATTTTTTAAAATACAATTTCAATAATTGAATAAAAACATTTTTAAAGTGATTGTAGTTTTGAAATTATTTAACAATGTAATATGATATATAGGTAAAAAATTCCTCAGTATTCCTCCCAGAACAAAATAAATAGTTTTGATAAAAGAAAATAATTGAATAAGGAGACATGGAATGTCCAAGTGTAGGTGTTGTCTCTGCAAAATGTCTACTGAAGGTTTGTGTGTTTCCTATGGATCGCAGGAGGTTCGTTGAAATTAATAATTTCGACGAACATAACACGAGCAGCGCGCGCGCTGCGCATATGTGTACGTACCTTCAGAGAATCATAGAATTGGAAAAAGTAGCAAAACGTTTGAAACATCTATCTAAACCTTTGGAATTAACAGTTTGGGAAAAGATAGACATTAAAAAAAAACAATACTAAAACCATGAAATTCGAGGTTTCAGATGAACCAAGTTTGATTAGAAAGTTCTTCAAAAGTACACCAGATGGTAGTTTAGATATGTACTGGCATAATAAAAAATTGACAGTCGTGAAAACAGCTGAAGAGGGAATGATATGTTTCTCAATACTGCAGTTCTGCGTTAAAAAAACATAGATGAATGAGGTAAGAAGACTCGCGATTCATTTGATTCTTACTAATATTGTTCGTTTTTATTATTTTTACGTCACCCCACTCACACTGCTAGGGGTCAAATCAGGGCTTAAATGTAATTAAACTGTTCCTAGTGACCCCAAAAACCATGACTCTGACACTAATCCCAGTCATTTTGGACATATTATTTTTTATCCCTTCTCACCTTCTAGGGATAAACAAGGGAAGTACCCTATCTCAAATGGTTAAAACCAACTGGAAACATGTTTAAAATATAACATTGTACCTGTTTGAATAGCTATTAATATCATTCATCCGTAAAAATACATGTGCTGTTGCTAGCGCCATCTGAAGGTCAGTATACTATATAGCCTCACTGCATCAGAGCCCTGATTCAATATTGGTGTTGCACTGAAAATCTGGTACAGGGGATTATACGTACTGGGTGTGTTCTCATTTAACAAATGGTTGTTTCTAATTTCCATCAAAATTTCAATTTTCTCGAGTACGTTTATCTTAGCTGGATTGTTTTCCCTGTGTAGTACTGTTAGTACTCGTGTGTACTAAACACGTTTATTTCATAATGTTATGTATGAAGTATCATAAAACAATACAATACATAAACACATACCAGTAATAAGTAAAATCAAGCTATGCAAGACACATTGTTCACGCAGGACATCATATGTTAGATATTGTCAACAGGTTAACAACGTTCCCAGGATTAATTGGCTTCAGCCTATTCATGGTGCACTTCACTGTCGAACACTCCAACATTCTCTCTTGTACAACTGATAATAACCCACATTCTGTTACTTCTGCTAATGATGGGACTAGTCCCAAAAGTGCTACAGACAATCAATAATTTTTAAGTTGAGGAGACGTAAATACAATTGGACGTTAAACACGTTATGCATCAACCGACTAAGCGTCAAATATCCCCGCTGTTATATTGTTGATACATAACTTAATATTGTTGGTTTGGCGCTACAATAAATAGTGAAGATCGTCAGGTCAGTGTGCACGTTGATGTCTATCGATATATTTTACTCTAAGGAATAAAAATAAATGATTTCACAATATTGTTACAGCATGCCTGTTTTTTTTAATGTTATGTGTTTTCGCAGAAAGGTCCGTTGATCTTACACACCAGATAATGAGTGGAGAATGAGCTGATTGCATGCATGTTACGTGACATCATAATGCAAAAATACTTTGAGGATTTAACAAATATATATACCGACAAATTGGATAGGAATAGTGATTGTGAGTCTGAAATGGGTATGAAAGTTCCAACAGTTCTGGAACATCCTCTCCAGCAAATGAAGGAACTGCAAGTCAAAGTGAATACACGCCTTCACCCCTGAAAATAACACAATCTAGTGTGCTACAGTGTATTGATGACCTAACATTGGACAATATTTATGAATAAAATTAAAAATTATAATGTAAAATTATAAAATAGTTACCCAAAACGTCCGTCTCCTCAACTTAAATAATTATTGATTGTCCGTAGCGCTTTTTACATAGCAAGAACAAGCAGAAGTTTTAATATCAGATTTAAAGAATATTTTCGTGACTTTGTTAACGCAGAAGGAAAATCAAGCTATGCAAGACACATTGTTCACGCAGGACATCATATGTTAGATATTGTCAACACCCTAACAGTACTACACAGGGAAAACAATCCAGCTAAGATAAACGTACTCGAGAAAATTGAAATTTTGATGGAAATTAGAAACAACCATTTGTTAAATGAGAACACACCCAGTACGTATAATCCCCTGTACCAGATTTTCAGTGCAACACCAATATTGAATCAGGGGTCAACTGATAATAACCCACATTCTGTTACTTCTGCTAATGATGGGACTAGTCCCAAAAGTGCTACAGACAATCAATAATTTTTAAGTTGAGGAGACGGACCTTTTGGGTAACTATTTTATAATTTTATATTATAATTTTTAATTGAAATTTTACAAAACAGTAGCTGTTCCAATGTTAGCATACGGGTCTCAGACTTGGCCTATAACGATCTCTGATAAACATAAAATTAAGACAAAACAAATGAGATTTCTGAGATCAGTTGCAGGAGTACCTTTAAGAGATCAGAAGAGAAGTCAAGATATCAGAGATGAATTACAAATATATAATATAAACGAGAGAATATACAGAAATAAACGTAATTGATTTGAACATGTACAAAGAATGTCAAATAATCGTTTATCAAAACAAGCTGCTTCATTATAAACCTCTAGGCCGAAGAAATGTAGGAAGACCAAAACAACGTTGGAAGGATGACCTGCACATGCAGCATATAGTGCACCGGGGAGCAGAACGGGCCAACAGGCCCATACGTTGAAGATGATGATGATGATGATGAATTTTTAATTTTATGAATAATACCTCAACGGAATTTTATCAGTGTTGTATATTTATGAAGATTATTTTAATCATGGTTACAATTCTTACGGAAAAGTTCTGAACTGTTATAGCTGCAAGATAAATTTACATTATGCGACGCACAAAAGGCAAGACCTAGGCAAATTCAAGGGAAACAAAACTTCAAAATTGAAGACTGTAAAAGAACCTGTAAGAGCACAGTTTGACCCAAAGCCAGAGACTATGGATCAGTAGTCCACTATTGCCACATTCAAGCTTGAGCTCTGGAAGCTGCTAGAGCAGTTGCTTTGGACAATTTTAAAGATTCTTTGTATTTTGTCAGTGGCTTCAAAGAATTATACAGGGTGAACAGTAATTACACAGACAGACTTCAGGGACTGATTCCTGACTGAAAATGAAGAAAAAAAGGTCCTATAAACATGTGTCAGGAAATGAACGATGTGTGTGCAATAACAACAAATCGTCCCGGCACACAGTACATAGAATAATCACGTCCACGTCACAACAGATGTTCAGAGTGGCCCCCATGGGATGCAATGCACGCGTTCACACCTTGTATCATGGATTGCCTTACTCTTTTGCATCTTCCTGGCTCGCTCCGAATAGCATCACAGGCGACGTGGGCACGCTGTTGAAGTGTAAGCACATCAGGAACTGGTTTTAGCATATACAATGCTTTTCAGAGATAAAAATCCAGGGGATTAAGTCTGGTGATCTAGCAGGCCATTCAATAAGGCCGAGAGAATAATGTCATTCATCAGTGCCATCTACCGTGGCAACGATACATTTATGGACACATATTCATAGGACATTTTTTTCTCCATTTTCAATCAGGAATCAGTCCGTGCAGTTTTGTCGGTGTAATTAAAATTCACTCTGTGTAACATTTTGTCCAGGCATATCACTACAGTCATGGCTCGCAAAGAGATTAAAGAAGACCTTATTATTAGAAAGAGAGCAGAAACATTTGTGTCAGATGTAAACACGTTCATTAAATACAACAACATTGTTAAGAAACATTGTGTGGAATTGTGACCAGAGTCCATTTTTTTATGAACTATCGTCTTCATCAACACTATCACAAAAAAGGTGTTGGTGTGGTACATTCTACCACAAACAGTTGCACAATAGATGTGGCTGTGTCGATGGATGATATATTAGTGAACACGTTTTACATTTGAACTTTTATAGGAAAAAAATCATTATGAGGTTTAATTTTAGATTAATCTTGCGCTTTACATTTGTTCGAAGGAAACACAGGGGACGTTAGGTCCATAGGTTGCAAAGAAACTAGAAGCAATTCGTGCTTGGAACCATGGGCATAGCGAGGTGGGTGCAAGAGGTGATTTTAGATCAATAACACTAGATACAATGATATTTTCTGCTATCCGAAAGTAGGTGTAAAATTTTAAAAATAGATGTAAAAAAAAATAATAATAATATGAAGCCCGCCAAACCCAAACGATGTAATATATCGATTTATCAAGTTACATGTCCCAGCGGACATAAGCATCGCCAGAATATTCTAAACCTCTATTATGAACGGCTAACTCAGCATTCATTTCTCGAATTTCAGCTGAGTCCCTGAGTTTGTTTTTCGACGCCTAGACGCTTTTAGAAACTTCGAGACCTTGACTCTTCATTGGCCGCACACTTCTGTAATGATTTTTTTTATACGATCTTCTATTGGTCAACGCCCTTTTACCGTGATTGGTCAAATGTTCTCAATGCCCGTGTCTCGTATTTTCTAGTACGTTCGATAGGCTCAAATAATAATTATTCAATTGACATATGCTTTATCCGAAGGTTCTATACTCATGTTTTAACATTGAACTACGCGCATTCATGCGTATGAATGCATAAAAATGGATATAAGAAAATTCTTTGGTAAATACCTATTCAATTTGTATCATTGCAATATTATTTCCCCCCGGATATTTTATAATTTAGTCTTTTAACCTGCCACCGTTAACTTGTATAACCATAAACACTGCACTTAAGAAAATAACTTCATAGAATAAAAATAAAAATACAATTAGGAAATTAAAAAATAGTCCACATGAGATTTGAACCTGTTCCTTATTATAAAAAGTATGCAAACCAGTGACAGTTGTTAAGAACAAGGGAAATTAAGGGGATCTAAATGTAATGAAATGGTGAATATTTTCTAATGTTTTATCTATTTTTTAATTCTTTTGTCCAAGTCCTGGTTGGTCCAATAGAATTATTATTTATAATCTGAGAATTTAATGACATCAATTGTATTATTTTTTAGTTCTGTAAGAGATTCAATAATTGAAATTATCGATTGCTCTTGCATTTGTTTAATTAGGGTTAAATTATTGGGTGCCTTAGCCAAAAACTCATAAGTGGTAATAAGAAGATTGCGGCGGATCACTTGAAAAATTTGTCTTCCATCTTGGATACCATTATCTTCTGTGGCTTGCATGTATTTCCTTTAAGGGGTAAAACACTGTACGAAGGCGTCTCCAGGGATTTGATACAGTGGTGAATTGAAGCCGATGATATACGCTTAAAACCGCAATTAAACGCTAAAAATGCTACCTACATTTCACCACAAATTCAAAATGAATTGATTGAATTATGTGACTTTGAGGTAAACAAAATTATTGCGGATGATGTAAAAAAATTCCAATGCTTACAGTGTCTTAGTTGATGAAAGCTGTGACATTTCGGGAAAGGACCATTTGTCCATTGGTGTGCGGGTTTTTGATGAGACCCTTGGTTCTCTGAGTTAGACAAGGTCTCCACTATCAGCCACTCTTTTTAACACATATTTTGACATGATAAGATCATATAAACAAATAAAAGTTGGGGAATTAACTTAGGAAATCTAATAATAAAAATATTAACCTCTGCAGGTGATCAGATTTTAATACCAAAATCTGAAGACGAATTACAAAGAAATTAAACGAAATATAAAAAAGCTATAATATGAAAATGTCATCAGAAAATAAAAAAATGACTTACAAGTTCGGACAAAGATAGGCCTAATATTAGAAAATAAACCAATAGAATAAGTGACAAAATATAACTTCCTAGGTTACGAAATATCATACACGATGGAAACAGATATAATAACAAACTAAACAAGTTCCACGGCTTTAAACGGCTTTAAGCCCCTCCCGGAGACCTTCTCCTTAGATTTATTTTTCATCCTACAAATGTCCATCGACCCCGTCTGGGTTTAAACCCGCGGTCCTCAGGACCAGAGGCAAGTAGCACAATAACAAATAGACCACCCGGTCAATGCTTATTTAATTTATTAAAATTATTATAGGTCCTCCCACATAACGTATATAGACATATGCTAGGTAGACCTTATATATATATTATTTTAATTTTATTCATTTCGAGTGTTAGAAAGCAAAACACATTTTCTTAAAAGTTTAAATGTATATAGTTATGACGTAATCCATACATCAGGTTTGTTTACATTACTCGTAGGCCTTCAACTGGAACTTTGCTCGGATTGATTCAGTCCTACTTTATTCTCTTTTGTTCTTTTAGGAGTATGTCTCTAGAACACGGAGCTGGCCCATTGCTAAAATATCCAACATGGAGGACCAGGTAATTTGTCATCGGTTTTGTCTTCTTCTAGCCTTTAGAGAATCAATGCTGAGCTATAAGGCAGCAGCTGTTAGTTTTGGTTCTCTTCGGGTAAAAGCAGCAGTAATAATAAGATATAAATGTGAAATTGAATACAATAATTATTTATTTTCAGGTTTACAATAAAAATACAAATGTTTGTAGATCTAACCAAAACTATACAGTGTTTTTTATTCATTATTCCCTATTTCTCAAAGATCAGTTTGATTTTAAAATTAATGTTTTATTATTTTAACTAATCTTTGATTTATTCGGAAAAAAACAAACAGATAATCACATTGCCTGAGGTCTGTAAATATTAGTAACAAAAAAGTATTATTGATATGTACTTTCAGTTATAACTCTACGAATGCTCGTCAAGATTTGCTGGATATTATGTTCTGAAAATATATTTTAGTGTAGGTTACAGTGATTTGTTGCATTTTGTACTTGACATACAGAAAACTTTACATTATAACAAAACAGAAAGATTTTAACTATGTTCTTATGCATATTTTTAATAAGTGATTATATTAAAACAATAATTGACTTATGAGTAAATATTGGTAAATTAAAAAAAGAAACAAGACTTAAAATATAAACACTACCTATACATGTATTATGAACGGTTATCCAGTTGCTGTCATCACTCTCGTCTACAACGAAGTCGAAAAATCTGCTTCCTCAAAGACATTGATATCGCGCCCCGACTGTCTCTGTTCCTGA
Source organism: Diploptera punctata (assembly GCA_030220185.1). NCBI lineage: Eukaryota > Metazoa > Arthropoda > Insecta > Blattodea > Blaberidae > Diploptera > Diploptera punctata. The sequence continues at coordinate 2,087,239 of JASPKZ010001210.1, read as the reverse complement.
GCAATTCAATGAGAACATCATATCAAGGAATATATTTTAAATGTTATATTTATTTATATTCGTTGTAATAGTTTAAAGAGAGAAGAGCATGAATAATAAATATTGCATATATATATATATATAGATATTATAAATATATTTTTGACATTTGGCAATGAAGGCAAATATGATATGAAAAGAAAAAAGAATGCTTGAGTCGGGATTTTAACTCGAGTCTCTAAAGTCTGTACCTTTAGCGCTCTAACCAACTGAGCTACCCAAGAATTCCAAGACAAACATACAATTTTCTTATACATGTAGTATTCTCAATAATATCATGATATGAAATGAATGATATTTCCGCTACCTCTTGTGTGAATTGAGAATACTACATGTATAAGAAAATTGTATGTTTGTCTTGGAATTCTTGGGTAGCTCAGTTGGTTAGAGCGCTAAAGGTACAGACTTTAGAGACTCGAGTTCTAATCCCGACTCAAGCATTCTTTTTTCTTTTCATATCATATATATATATATATATATATATATATATATATATATATAAACCAGTAGTTTGGTACCATATTATTTGTATAGTCCAGATAATGTAAGATTTGGCCCAAATATATTTAATATTATACTTTGTCTTGTCTTGTCCTGTAAGCCCATCTTACCCTTAACAGAAATTTAGGCGCTCTCCCCCTACAGGGAAGAATTTGAACCATACTAATTTAGTTACACTTGTTTTCGTATAAATGTCATTTGAGTGGTCCGTGGTCAGCGTTCCGCCTCATACTGACATCTAGGAAACCAAGGTAGTATTAGGACGGAAAATTCGGTAAATTTTGCTTAGAGACCTTTTCATTCAGGCTTAAGGATCTTCTACGAGACTGAAAATCTTCAGACTCGGGACCCACGGCTTCAAGTCCCTCCCGGAGGACTTGCTCCTTGGATTTTTCCATCCTAAAAATTCCATCGCCCCAGCCGGTATTATACTTGTCGTTTTTAAATAATTGTATTTATACTTGAAGTGTCCTCTTCAAATTGATATTTTTTAAAATTGTTTTTCGATTAAACTTTTATAATAACTGGGGAAAATAATATATAAGTTGTACACACTGTTTATAAAAAATGTCAGATAGTCACAGCCATTTTAATAGCAAATATCTAAGGTACAATCTCCTTCCGAGTTTTTCATTAACATCTTAATATACAGCAACTTTTAACTCATGTAATACATCAAAATTCACAGCTCAAACAAAATATATATTAAATAGAACGGGTTTACCTTTAAGATTTATTGAAATTGTCATATATCCATAATTGAATTGCTCACCTGCCGCCGACGTGGCTACTCTCGCATATGGTTCCGCTAATGCAGCCGCCCAATGCACAGTGATCCAAAATTTCAAAGAACCGCCAAAAACAGAAATTTTGTTAGATGGGAAAAATATGAACAATCCTCTAGAAAAGATGATGATGAAAAAATCTGCCAAAGAATTCACCTTTATACTAATTATTATATATAATTTTATGGACGTTAAATTAAATAATATCAAAACTGAATTTTTATTAAACACTTTGTTCAATTATTAAAATGTTTTTCTAATAATTATTTCAATGCCACTCACTTCCTATATTTGTGTCAAATAGACTTATGCGTTCATACTATTGAACAGAGTTCGACGAACCGAGAAACCGAGAGTCAGACAGTCCGAGAGCCTGACTTCAGCCTGACTTCCGCCAGGAATTCGGCCAAGACTTCAGCCAAGACTTCCGCCATGACTTCAGCCAAGACTTCTGTCAAGACATCTGCCAAGACTTCAGCCTAGACTTCAGCCAAGACTTCCGCCAAGACTTCAGCCAAGACGTCAGTCAAGACTTCAGCCTAGACTTCAACCAAGACTTCTGTCAAGACATCTGCCAAGACTTCAGCCAAGACTTCAGCCTAGACTTCAGCCAAGACTTCAGCCTAGACTTCAACCAAGACTTCTGTCAAGACATCTGCCAAGACTTCAGCCAAGACTTCAGCCTAGACTTCAGCCTAGACTTCAACCAAGACTTCTGTCAAGACATCTGCCAAGACTTCAGCCAAGACTTCAGCCTAGACTTCAGCCAAGACTTCAGCCTAGACTTCAGCCAAGACTTCTGCCAAGACTTCAGCCAAGACTTCAGCCTAGACTTCAGCCAAGACTTCAGCCTAGACTTCAGCCAAGACTTCTGTCAAGACTTCTGCCAAGACTTCAGTCAAGACTTCAGCCTACACTTCAACCAAGACTTCAGCCTAGACTTCAGCCAAGACTTCTGCAAGACTTCAGCCAAGACTTCTGTCAAGACTTCAGCCAAGACTTCAGCCTAGACTTCAACCAAGACTTCAGCCTAGACTTCAACCAAGACTTCAGCCAAGACATCAGCGTAGACTTCAGCCTAGACTTCAACCAAGACTTCTGTCAAGACATCTGCCAAGACTTCAGCCAAGACTTCAGCCTAGACTTCAGCCAAGACTTCAGCCTAGACTTCAGTCAAGACTTCTGTCAAGACTTCTGCCAAGACTTCAGCCAAGACTTCAGCCTAGACTTCAGCCAAGACTTCAGCCTAGACTTAAGCCAAGACTTCTGCCAAGACTTCTGCCAAGATTTCAGCCTAGACTTCAGCCAAGACTTCAGCCTAGACTTCAGCCAAGACTTCTGTCAAGACTTCTGCCAAGACTTCAGCCAAGACTTCAGCCAAGACTTCAGCCTAGACTTCAGCCAAGACTTCTGTCAAGACATCTGCCAAGACTTCAGCCAAGACTTCAGCCTAGACTTCAGCCAAGACTTCAGCCTAGACTTCAGCCAAGACTTCTGTCAAGATTTCTGCCAAGACTTCAGCCAAGACTTCAGCCTAGACTTCAGCCAAGACTTCAGCCAAGACATCCGCCAAGACTTCAGCCAAGACTTCAGCCAAGACTTCAGCCAAGACATCCGCCAAGACTTCAGCCAAGACTTCCGCCAAGACTTCAGCCAAGACTTCCGCCAAGACTTCAGCCTAGACTTCAGCCAAGACTTCTGTCAAGACATTTGCCAAGACTTCAGCCAAGACTTCAGCCTAGACTTCAGCCAAGACTTCAGCCTAGACTTCAGCCAAGACTTCTGTCAAGACTTCTGCCAAGACTTCAGCCTAGACTTCAGCCAAGACTTCAGCCAAGACTTCTGCCAAGACATCAGCCTAGATTTCAGCCAAGACTTCTGTCAAGACTTCTGCCAAGACTTCAGCCAAGACTTCAGCCTAGACTTCAACCAAGACTTCTGTCAAGACATCTGCCAAGACTTCAGCCAAGACTTCAGCCTAGACTTCAGCCAAGACTTCAGCCTAGACTTCAGCCAAGACTTCAGCCAAGACTTCAGCCAAGACATCCGCCAAGACTTCAGCCAAGACTTCAGCCAAGACTTCAGCCAAGACTTCAGCCAAGACATCCGCCAAGACTTCAGCCAAGACTTCCGCCAAGACTTCAGCCCAGACTTCAACAAAGACTTCTGTCAAGACATCTGCCAAGACTTCAGCCAAGACTTCAGCCTAGACTTCAGCCAAGACTTCAGCCTAGACTTCAGCCAAGACTTCTGCCAAGACTTCAGCCTAGACTTCAGCCAAGACTTCAGCCTAGACTTCAGCCAAGACTTCTGTCAAGACTTCTGCCAAGACTTCAGCCAAGACTTCAGCCTAGACTTCAACCAAGACTTCTGTCAAGACATCTGCCAAGACTTCAGCCAAGACTTCAGCCTAGACTTCAGCCAAGACTTCAGCCTAGACTTCAGCCAAGACTTCAGCCTAGACTTCAGCCAAGACTTCTGTCAAGACTTCTGCCAAGACTTCAGCCAAGACTTCAGCCAAGACTTCAGCCTAGACTTCCGCCAAGACTTCAGCCAAGACTTCCGCCAATACTTCAGCCTAGACTTCAACCAAGACTTCTGTCAAGACATCTGCCAAGACTTCAGCCAAGACTTCAGCCTAAACTTCAGCCAAGACTTCAGCCTAGACTTCAACCAAGACTTCTGTCAAGACATCTGCCAAGACTTCAGCCAAGACTTCAACCTAGACTTCAGCCAAGACTTCTGTCAAGACTTCTGCCAAGACTTCAGCCAAGACTTCAGCCTAGACTTCAGCCAAGACTTCAGCCTAGACTTCTGGCAAGTCTTCAGCCAAGACTTCCGCCAAGACTTCAGCCTAGACTTCAACCAAGACTTCTGACAAGACATCTGCCAAGACTTCAGCGAAGACTTCAGCCTAGACTTCCGCCAAGACTTCAGCCAAGACTTCAGCCTAGACTTCAACCAAGACTTCTGTAAAGACATCTGCCAAGACTTCAGCCAAGACTTCAGCCTAGACTTCAGCCAAGACTTCAGCCTAGACTTCAACCAAGACTTCTGTCAAGACATCTGCCAAGACTTCAGCCAAGACTTCAGCCTAGACTTCAGCCTAGACTTCAGCCAAGACTTCAGCCTAGACTTCAGCCAAGACTTCTGTCAAGACATCTGCCAAGACTTCAGCCAAGACTTCAGCCAAGACTTCAACCAAGACTTCTGTCAAGACATCTGCCAAGACTTCAGCCAAGACTTCAGCCTAGACTTCAGCCAAGACTTCAGCCTAGACTTCAGCCAAGACTTCTGTCAAGACATCTGCCAAGACTTCCGCCAAGACATTGCCTAGACTTCAACCAAGACTTCAGCCAAGACATCTGCCAAGACTTCAGCCAAGACTTCAGCCTAGACTTCAGCCAAGACTTCTGTCAAGACTTCTGCCAAGACTTCAGCCAAGACTTCAGCCAAGACTTCTGTCAAGACTTCAGCCATATCTTCAGCCTAGACTTCAACCAAGACTTCAGCCAAGACATCTGCCAAGACTTCAGCCAAGACTTCAGCCTAGACTTCAGCCAAGACTTCTGTCAAGACTTCTGCCAAGACTTCAGCCAAGACTTCAGCCTAGACTTCTGTCAAGACATCTGCCAAGACTTCAGCCAAGACTTTAGCCTAGACTTCAGCCAAGACTTCTGTCAAGACTTCTGCCAAGACTTCAGCCAAGACTTCAGCCTAGACTTCAGCCTAGACTTCAGCCTAGACTTCAGCCAAGACTTCAGCCTAGACTTCAGCCAAGACTTCTGCCAAGACTTCAGCCTAGACTTCAGCCAAGACTTCTGCCAAGACTTCAGCCTAGACTTCAGTCTAGACTTCAGCCAAGACTTCAGCCTAGACTTCAGCCAAGACTTCTGCCAAGACTTCAGCCTAGACTTCAGCCAAGACTTCAGCCTAGACTTCAGCCAAGACTTCTGCCAAGACTTCAGCCAAGACTTCAGCCTAGACTTCAGCCAAGACTGCAGCCTAGACTTCAGCCAAGACTTCTGCCAAGACTTCAGCCTAGACTTCAACCAAGGCTTCAGCCAAGACATCTGCCAAGACTTCAGCCAAGACTTCAGCCTAGACTTCAACCAAGACTTCAGCCAAGACATCTGCCAAAATTTCAGCCAAGACTTCAGCCTAGACTTCAGCCAAGACTTCAGCCTAGACTTCAGCCAAGACTTCTGTCAAGACTTCTGCCAAGACTTCTGCAAGACTTCAGCCAAGAATTCAGCCTAGACTTCAGCTTAGACTTCAGCCAAGACTTCTGCCAAGACTTCCGCCAAGACTTCAGCCAAGACTTCAGCCGAGACTTCAGTCAAGACTTCAGCCAAGATTTCTGTCAAGACTTCTGACAAGACTTCTGCCAAGACTTCTGTCAAGTCTTCAGACAAGACTTCTGTCAAGACTTCAGCCAAGACTTCAGCCTAGACTTCAGCCAAGACTTCTGCCAAGACATCTGTCAAGACTTCTGCCAAGACTTCTGTCAAGACATCAGCCAAGACTTTAGCCAAGACTTCAACCAAGACTTCTGTCAAGACATCTGCCAAGACTTCAGCCAAGACTTCAGCCTAGACTTCAGCCAAGACTTCAGCCTAGACTTCAGCCAAGACTTCTGTCAAGACATCTGCCAAGACTTCCGCCAAGACTTCAGCCTAGACTTCAACCAAGACTTCTGTCAAGACATCTGCCAAGACTTCAGCCAAGACTTCAGCCTAGACTTCAGCCAAGACTTCTGTCAAGACTTCTGCCAAGACTTCTGCAAGACTTCAGCCAAGAATTCAGCCTAGACTTCAGCTTAGACTTCAGCCAAGACTTCTGCCAAGACTTCCGCCAAGACTCGAGCCAAGACTTCAGCCGAGACTTCAGTCAAGACTTCAGCCAAGATTTCTGTCAAGACTTCTGACAAGACTTCTGCCAAGACTTCTGGCAAGTCTTCAGGCAAGACTTCTGTGAAGATTTCAGCCAAGACTTCAGCCTAGACTTCAGCCAAGACTTCTGCCAAGACATCTGTCAAGACTTCTGTCAAGACTTCAGCCTAGACTTCAGCCAAGACTTCTGTCAAGACTTCTGCCAAGACTTCTGCAAGACTTCAGCCAAGAATTCAGCCTAGACTTCAGCTTAGACTTCAGCCAAGACTTCTGCCAAGACTTCAGCCGAGACTTCAGTCAAGACTTCAGCCAAGATTTCTGTCAAGACTTCTGCCAAGACTTCTGTCAAGTCTTCAGCCAAGACTTCAGCCTAGACTTCAGCCTAGACTTCAGCCAAGACTTCTGTCAAGACTTCTGCCAAGACTTCTGCCAAGACTTCAGTCAAGACTTCTGCCAAGACTTCTGCAAGACTTCAGCCAAGAATTCAGCCTAGACTTCAGCTTAGACTTCAGCCAAGACTTCTGCCAAGACTTCCGCCAAGACTTCAGCCAAGACATCAGCCGAGACTTCAGTCAAGACTTCAGCCAAGATTTCTGTCAAGACTTCTGCCAAGACTTCTGTCAAGTCTTCAGCCAAGACTTCAGCCTAGACTTCAGCCTAGACTTCAGCCAAGACTTCTATCAAGACTTCTGCCAAGACTTCTGCCAAGACTTCTGCCAAGACTTCTGCCAAGACTTCAGTCAAGGCTTCTGCCAAGACTTCTGCCAAGACTTCTGTCAAGACTTCTGCCAAGACTTCCGCCACGACTTCCGCCAAGACTTCAGTCAAGACTTCAGCCTAGACTTCAGCCAAGACTTCTGTCAAGACTTCCGCCAAGACTTCCACCAAGACTTCAGTCAAGACTTCTGCCAAGACTTCCGCCACGACTTCCGCCAAGACTTCAGTCAAGACTTCTGCCAAGACTTCCGCCACGACTTCCGCCAAGACTTCAGTCAAGACTTCAGCCTAGACTTCAGCCAAGACTTCCACCAAGACTTCTGCCAAGACTTCTGTCAAGACTTCTGCCAAGACTTCCGCCACGACTTCCGCCAAGACTTCAGTCAAGACTTCTGCCAAGACTTCCGCCACGACTTCCGCCAAGACTTCAGTCAAGACTTCAGCCTAGACTTCAGCCAAGACTTCAGCCAAGACTTCTACCAAGACTTCTGCCAAGACTTCCGCCAAGACTTCCGCCAAGACTTCAGCCAAGACTTCTGCCGAGACTTCAGCCGAGACTTCAGCCGAGACTTCAGCCAAGACTTCTGCCGATACCTCTGCCGAGACTTCAGCCGAGATTTCTGCCAAGACTTCTACAGCCGAAACTTCCGCCACAGACTTCCGCCAGACTTCAGCCAGACTCTCACACTTTCACACTTGCACACTCTCACACTTTCACACTCTCACACTTTCACACTCTCACACTTTCACACTATCACACTTTCACACTCTCGCACGCTCGCATTTTCACACTCTCGCACGTTCACACACTCGTACTTTACCACTCTCGCACTCTAGCACTTTCACACTTTCGCATTTTCGCACTTTACCACTCTAGCACTTTCGCACTTTCACACTTTCGCACTCTCGCACTTTACCACTCTCGCACTTTCGCACTCTCGCACTTTCGCACTCTCGCAGTTTCGCACCCTAGCACTTACGCACTCTCGCACTTTCACACTCTCACAATCTAACACTTTCCACTCTCAGACTTTCAAACTCCCACACTTTCACACTCTCACACTATCACACTCTCACACTTAAACTCTTTCAAACTCTCACATTCTCGCATTCTCGCACTTTCGCACTTTCGCACTCTCGCACTTTCACACTCTCGCACTATCACACTCACACACTCTCGAACCGTCGCATTTTCGCTTTCTCGCACTTTCGCACTCTAGCAATTTCGCACTCTCGCTCTTTCGCACTCTCGCAATTTCACACTTTTGCACTTTCACACTCTCGCACTCTCACACTCTTACACTCGAACACTTTCAAACTCTTGCACTCTCGCACTTTTGAACTCTCGTACTTTCGCACTCTCACACTTACGCGCTTTCGCACTTTCACACACTCGCACTCTCACACTCAAACACGCTCGCACTTTCGCACTCTCGCACCCTCGCACTTTCGCACTCTCGCACTTTCGGACTCTCGCACTTTCACACTCTCGCACTCACACACTCTTACACTCAAACAATTTCAAACTGTCGCATTCTCGCACCCTCGCACTTTCGCACTCTCGCTCTTTCGCACTCTCGCAATCATGCACTTTCGCACTCTCATACTCTCACACTTTCGCACTCAAACACTCTTACACTCAAACACTTTCAAACCCTCGCACTGTCGCACCCTCGCACTCTCGCACTTTCACACTCTCTCACTCTCACACTCAAACACTCTTACGCTTAAACACTTTCAACTCTCGCAATCTCGCATCCTCGCAGTTTCACAATCTCTCACTCTCACACTGAAACACCTTCAAACCCTTGCACTCTCGAACTTTCCAACTTCCGTTCTTTCGAACTTTCGCACTCTCGCACTTTCACACTCAAACACTCTCACACTCAAACACTCTTACACTCAAACACTTTCAAACTCTTGCATTCTCGTAATCTCGCATCCTCGCACTTTCACACTCTCGCACTAAAACACTTTCAAACTCTTGCACTCTCGCACCTTCGCATTTTCGCCCTCTCGCAGTTTCACACTTCCGCACTCTCGCACATCCGTACTCTCGCAATTTGCCACTCTCGCACTTTCGCAATTCCACACTTTCGCACTCTCACACTCAAACACTCTTACACTCAAAACGCTTTCAAACTCTTGCACACTCGCACGTTCGCATTACCGCACACTCGCACTTTCGCACTCTCGTACTTTCACACTATCTCCCTCTCACACTCAAACACTCGAACTTTCGAACTTTCGCACTCTCGCACCCTCGCACTTTCGCACTCTCGCACTTACACACTTACACAACTTACACACTTTCGCACTCTCTCACTCAAGCACTCTCAAAATCACGCACTTTCGCACTCTCGCACCCTCGCACTTTCGCACTCTCGCACTTTCGGTCTCTCGCACTTTCGCACTTTCGCACTTTAACCCTCTCGCACTCACACAACACTTTGAAACTCTCGCATTCTCGCGCCCTCGCACTTTCGCACTCTTATACTTTCGCACTCAAACATTCTTACACTCAAACGATTTCAAACTCTTGCACTGTCGCACCCTCGCACTTTCGCACTCTCTCACTTTCGCACTCTCGCACTTCCGCACTTTCGCTCTATCGAACTCTTGAACTTTCGCACTCTCACACTCTCGCACTCTCACACTTTCGCACCCTGGCACTTTCACACTCTCGCACTTTCACACTCTCGCACTCTCACACTCTTACACTCAAACACTTTCAATCTCTCGCAATTTCGCAAACTCGCATCCTCGCACTTTCACACTCTCGCACTCTCACACTCAAACACTCTCACACTCAAACACCTTCAAAATCTCGGACTTTCGCCCTTTCGCTTTTACTTTTGCTCTTTCGCAATTTTGCACTCTCGCACTTTTGCACTCTCGCACTTTTGCACTCTCGCATTTTCACACTATCCCACTCTCACACTCAAACACTCTCACAGTCAAACACTTTCGCAAACTCTCCCTTTCGCACTCTCGGACTCTCGCACTTTCGTTCTCTTACACTTTCGCACTCTCGCACTTTCACACTCTCGCACTTTCACACTCTCATACTCTCACACTCAAACACTCTCACACTCAAACACTTTCAAACTCTCGACTCTCGCACTCTCGCACCCTCGCACTTTCACACTCTCGCACTTTCACACTCTCGCACTCTCACACTCAAACAGGTTCACACTCAAACACTTTCAAACTCTCGCACTTTCGCACTCTCACACTCTCGCACTCTCACACTCAAACACTCTAACACTCAAATACTTTCGCACTCCCGCACTTTCACACTCTCGCACATTCACACTCTCGCACTCAAACACTTCCGCACTCTCGCACTTTCACACTCTCGCACTTATGCACTCTCGCACTTTCACACTCTCGCACTTTCGCACTCAAACACTTTCAAACTCTCGCACTCTCGCACTTTCGCAATTTCACACTCTCGCCTCTCACACTCAAACACTCAAACACTTTCAAACTTTCGCAATTTCGCACTCTCACACTTTCGCACTCTCGTACTTTCGAATCCTCGCACTTTCGCACTCTCGCACTCACACACTTAAACACTTTCAAACTCTCGCACTTTCTATCTTTCGCACTTTCGCACCTTCGCACTTTCACACTCTCGCACTTCCACACTCTCACACTCAAACACTCTTACTCTCAAACACTTTCAAACTCTCGCACTCTCGCACTTTCGCACTCTCGCACTCAAACACTCTCGCAATCTCGCACTTTCGCACTCTCGCACTCAAACACTCTCGCACTCAAACACTTTGGCACTCACACACTTTCACACTCTCGCACATTCGTACTCTCGCACTCAAAACTCTCTCGCACACTCGCGCACGGCACACTCGCCCACGGCACACTCGCCCACCCGCACAATTTCACACTTGTACACTTGCATACTTTCACACTTTCATACTTGCCAGTTTCATACTTGAACACTTTCACACTTGCACACTTTCACACTTGCATACTTTCACACTCACACGCTTGCACGCTTCACACTTTCACACATTCACACTTTCACACTTACAAAATTGCACGCTTTCACGCTTTCACACGTTCACACTTGCACACTTTCATACCTGCACACTTTCAAACTTTCAAACTGCACACTTTCACACTTGCACACTTGCACTTCTGCACACTTGCACAGTTTCACACTTTATCAAGACAACCGGGGCAAGTAATAATGAGAATAAAAAGATTGAACGGTGTGGGGTGGATGGATAAAGGCGAATGTAGATATAAAATAAAACTTTATGCCCAAGAAGATGTGTAATACTGTAAAATCTCTAAATATATAAATAATAATAATAATTATTATTTATCTAAATTACCTATCTATGATTATATGTTAATAATTTTTTCCAAGTTTCTCGCAAATTCTTTTTTTTTCGCATCAATTATGATTAGCCAGTTATTTATAAACACTTATAATTTTTAATCTTATTATGTGGATGAATTTATTAGCCAAGTAGTGATTTCCAGATTTATTTTTCGCATTGTGGATCACTGTGCAATTCTTGTATCTTGTTTTTTCACGCCAACCTACAATAAGAATAAATTCTTAGTATATACCATATCAGGTGTTCAAGAATAGCCTACATAACAACATAACATCTTTTGTTTCCAATTGTCACAAAAATCTTTAAAAAATAGAGTAAAATGTTTTTGTTTAAAATAAGAAGACTTACGTAATATCCAAATATCCAGCAAATAAAGAAAAATGTACACTTAGCAAAAAAAAAAATGAGTGGCTTGAAAATCCGACCCTATTATGAATCACTATGCATGCTAGAAGAGCTTGATCTATGTTTCACGAGGTAACGCATTGTTAAATGGTTTAAATACGATATATTTGGTTTTAATGGTCATAAATAGTTAAAGATCAACGAAGGAGACATATTTCTAAATATTTACGAGTGTTCGACGTATACAATATTACTCAAATTACGACATTTGGAAGAAAGTTCAATTCTCGTGCATAGTGCAAAACTAAATAAGACAACCAGAATTTAGATGACTGGTATCCGACATCCTAGTAGCGTAGATCGTTAAACCAATTACGAAAAAAAATGAAATATATATGAGAATCGCAACTGATCTAAGGATGGACACCTGAAAAAAAATCCCTGGTCCTCCAGATTGGGGGTTGATGCGGTAGGCAATCTCCCTCCCATCAGAAAAAAATTGCAATGCTAAAATACCTAGTACAGATAACCCGATGATCTATCTATCTATATCTGAGAGTCAGGCTTCATATCCCTCGACAACGATTTTTTGTTGTTTATTTTTATTTCCGCAAAATTCATCCTATAACATTTAATTCCAGCCACGTAATCTATATCTACTTTACATTATATTAGGTAATAATCCTTACTTTGTAAACTCTATAACAACATTTGGCTACCGATATAAATCCAGTTGTGTATGCAGTACCACGTTTTAATAATAAAGCTATAAATGTATGTAATTAATGTTAATGTAACTTCATATACTAATGTATTTATTTAATACGTATTAGTGGAGAAAACGTTTCACCCTTCAACTTAAAAATATAGTTCATATAGGCCAGGTCGACCGTAATAATAGCCCATATATGAATAATAATAATAATAATAATAATAATAATAATAATAATAATAACAACAAAATAATAATAGTACATAGTAATACTTCCAGAGAGTTAGTTCGTTTTTTCTTTAAGAATGGGCACACAGAATAAAATAGAAAGCATTGTAACAATTAAAAAAATTAACCTCATCGGGAATCATACCTCTGACCTCTTACATACAAAGCAACCCATAAAGAACTGAGCAAAGCGTTCTTTGGCTTGCTGTACATAAAAGAATGCTCTTCATTGGAGGAAGGGGAATGTGATGTAACTCTACTGTGCAATTAGTTTACTCGTGTGAATCGCTCGTTAAAACTTTATATGTTCGAAGTCAAGAATCCGCCCATTCTTCTTCTTCTTCTTTTTTTGCTAATTGTACATAGACCTGATAATGTGTTTGTTTTATAAACACTGACTTTTTATGTTGCATAATATTTACAGTATTTTGTGATGAGAGGAAATAATGAATATACATTTTCCATTAAACTTATTTTAGTTTTTTTTTTCTTTTCAAAATCTTAAGGCTTACAGATTTTATCTTTAACTTCAAATCGATTTTTTAAATAATTGGGTTCTTTCAGTTCAGAGACTAAAATCTTATATGCTGTGTAATATCTTAATATATAAAAATTACGTGTCACGTTGTCTGTCCGCGATGGAATCTTAAACTACTGAACCGATTTTAATAAAATTTTGCACACTGTGTGCAGTTTGATCCAACTTGAGACTTAGGGAAGTTTATAACTAAATTTATAGTCGCATTATTTTATTTGTTTATTATTTAACAAAGAGTTATAATTATCTGTGAGTTCCATACGATTCTAACAGATGGCCGTGTAAGGTAATTGGTTTATTATTTAACCAGGTAGCTGTGCTTTTGTTGCAACCGCGAATTTCAATTGAATTACAAATATTGATTATTTCATAATTTATGTGTGTATGTGTTTATTTTATTTTCAATATATTGACAATAATATTAATTTTGTGAGTAAGTATTAGTTTTAAGTAATCTGGCTGAAAGACAGCAACTTAATTTAAATTTAACTGGACCGAGAAGGGACATTGAACAATATGGCGAATCAGTTGTAGAGACCATTAATGATAAGATATCAAGTGAATTTCCGCAAATTGGTATAGGCCTATGTGACATAAATCTTACATTTAAGAAGAATATCAATTTAAAAACATATCTAAGGAATGGAATAACAGAACTGTAAGTAAGTCTGTTAGTTATAATAATATGCCTAATATTACAGAAACAATCTCCATGCCTCAATTAAATGAAAAACAAGATGACTATAATATATCACAATATGATATTACTATACAGAGACTTCTTGATGATGATGAGAATCAGAACAGCCAACAAGTTCGTAGAATAAAACGAAAGTATAATGAAATCAGCAAGCCTCCTCAAAATATTCCATCAATAAATGTATATAATCCTTATGATACACTTATGATATAGATGATATTGAGAACGCAGGCAACATAAATTCATCTCAGTCAACAAAACCACTTCCACATAAAACACCACCCATATTTATACCGGGTGTAGTTAACGTACCAGAACTAAAAAAATTGTGTAAAACAAAAACTTTCTGATTTAGATTTCTCACTTAGTTTACTATGACATAATTTTACGTATACCGTAGCCACAGCAACGCGTGGCCGGGACTTATAAGTATATATATAACAAAGTCGGATTAGTTACACTATTTATAACTCAAGAACGGCTGGACCAATTTTTTATGATCTTTGATTTGTTGGATTTGTTTCCGCCCCGAATAGCAGATAACTCTTAAAACATCGGAAAAGTTAACGTAAAAATATTTAAAGGCGATAGGACGTTCGCCTGACCAGCTAGTGTGTATATATATCACTCTCATTATATATTGATTGAAAATTAAAATGAAGAAATAAAATAATTTGTTTATTTTTACAAGGTATTAATGTATAAATATTAGACCGTACAGGGTTTATTCTTTTTACTTGTTCACAGAGATTTTCACTGCTAGAAGTACATTAATTAATTTGAATATATTTGAAACTTAGATTAGGGTGTTTGTTGGGTTTTGTATGTCTCGCAAAGAAACAAAATATATCGCTCCGGACATGACTCAATTTAACGCGTACTGTGGCTGTTACAGGCTAATATTGGGAGAAGATGTTACGGAACTGAAACAACGGTACAGAGAATCCTTACCTGATTGTTTCCTTAAGATGAATGGTTTTTTTTTGTAATGAACTAACATACAAATTAGCCAAGGAAGGCCCCCAATTAATTATACAACTACATCAACTTGTTGAAGCTGCAGTCAATAGAAATGTAAACCAAAAAATGTGCCAACATTATAGAAACATCAGCTTGGAAAACAATGCAAAAACAATGCAATACGCTTATTGAAATACGCCACATTGCGTCGTACCAAAAATATCAAGTAAGAAACCAGTTGCAGCATTTCAAATCTTAAATATGCATATCCTCCTTGCAGAATATTTACACCAACTTAACATCTTCCCATCATATGGTTGTGTTTTGTGTTGTCATAGCGACAGTGTCTTGAATTAGGATCTTATGAATCTAAGTACTGATTTGAAAACCTCCAATTTAATCTGATGGCGAATTATAATGGGAAGTTTACCGTAAAGTGACTTTGCTCCTAATGTCAGGATATTAAATTATATACATTTATAAAGTTACTCTGATACTGAATACGGTATGTTGTGCGATGAAAGTTGTAACGATTTATTTTACCAATATTCTTGATTAATGTTAAAGATAAAATCTGTAATATTAAGAACGACACATGTTACTACCTTCTAAATATTGTTCTCATATAAAGTATACATTATTCTAAACTGGAGTAAAATTTTAAGTAACTACATTTATCAATCATTATTTTAGAGATTTTGCTATAAGCATTTTAAGGTTTAGAGTTATGAAATGCTGCAAATTGACGATGTTTCAGCAGATGAGAATGAAGCATTTCACCACGTTTTCTTCTTGCACTTCGATTGGGATGCTCACTAAATTGGCGAGGAAAGCAGATAATTATTATTTGTTGAGAGTCCAGCGAGTGTTTACCACAATGTCTTGTACGTATAATTATCTTCTATAATGATCCAATAAACACTAGAACATAACATAACACAGTTATAAGCCAGTTTATAAAATAGAAAACATTAACAAGTAATCTGCGCTATAATTCCAGAATTTACGTAACCAACGAATTGAAAGTAAATTAATGCGTTTCATAATCATTTGGTAATTACGTACTAATTGAACTAATTCATTTCGTGAATTACAACATAAAATTATTATTAACGTTATTGTAGTGACGATTCTTATCAACGATCAAGTTATAATAAATAACAATTTCTCGAGAAGAAATCGTTTTAAAAACTAACAGATTAAAATTTAACCTAAGTAATAGCGTATGCTACATAAAAAGAAGACAAGTATCAAGCTAGTGTGGATCACTTTTGTCCCGCGCCGTAGCCGAGTGATTAAGGTAGGATGCCTTGGTGCAAAGCTACGGGACTTGCGCTGGTTCAATTCTTCGTGGGGAAAGACGTTTTCTCATAGAATCTGGGACACTATGGGATCGGTGCCAACCCAGCATCGTGAGTCATTTGGGTAGCTACAATAAGTAGCGGCTCAATGTTGAGAAAACCAGCTATAACGGCTGTGTGACCTGACATGCTGAACACATCTCGCCCTACACTGGCTGGATGATCATCTACCTCTGTGATGAACACATGTGGATGTTAAGCATGCAGCCTGCTGATATGCCGAGGACCTTGTAGGCCTGTCGCTCCATGGGGTTGGAGATAGAATGAGTCATTTTAGTTAGCTTTTAAACTGTTTAAATATGAACCAAAACTAAGCATATTGTGTGTTAATAGTGAGAGAAACAGAGTTCGTAGAACAAGGTAATCATCTTGATATCCTTAACTAGAATTAGCTTGGGGTCTATACGAGATGATGTAACTATAGAATCCGTAGATTCATGGCCGCGCAAATATAAGCTCTCCATATATCCATTTCCCTGACTTTTTTTGCAGTCATGCATATACTTATTTCCTCAATCAGTTCGTGGTTAATGTTTGTATTCTCCCACCTCTTTCTTGGCAGTATTTGCTGTACCCTATACTTCTTATTTTCTATATGGTTTCCTCTTTCATTCCCCAACGTTCTACAAGCCATGGCCTTTGCAATTTACGAGATTTAACCGTTCTTAATATATCTGACTTCCCACGAAGGTCATGTTGCTCTCTGTTATGAAGTCTTATCCAATTACCTGTCTCTTTGTCTGTCTTTGGTCTAAAAATTGTTATAAAAACTTTATTCTCTAATACTTGTAACATTATCTCCTCCCTGAAAGTAAGTGTCTATATTTTGTATCCATATAATATTATTAGGATAATAATTGCTGTAATGTTTTTGAATTTAAACGTTTTTTAGAGAAGTTGCAGTTACGAGTGTCCCTGTAATACGTAGAGATGATCGCTACATAGATTCTAGTAAATAAAGAAAACACAGAAATTGCGTGAGAGTTATGTCAAGTAACATTATTTTATTATTATTGGACACAAATCCTATTTCGCCTTAAGGTATAATAGGGTTACAGTTTGTGACAAAGTTGTGGTACTTTATATAATTTGATCTAAACCTAAGTTTTTTATTAATCTTATTTAACTATGCTCCTTTCTGTAAATGTTCGTACCCAATAAACAACTCTCAACCAGATGTAGTCATCGCAGTTATTCGTGCATCTCCGTAAATCTTAAGACATTGTCTTTATAGAACATCTCATTCATATGTCTACAACTGAATGTGTATTACATTATCTCAATTTTTGTAATTGTTTTATTATATTCACCGGCAGTTGTTTTCATCTTTTTTTAATAACTTTATTGCTAATTTACAATCTATCTTCAAAAGACAATAAGTAAATTTGTTAAAATACATAACTTATTAGGAGAATACTGCCCATTGACAGCACTCCATTATACAACATTTTATGCGAAAATGAAAGGAAGTTCTAATATTTTATTTATTTTTAGTCTTCTTATTTCTTGACTGTTGTCTAGAAGATTGATTGCAAGATGATTAGGATGAACTTCTAGTCGCCTTAGATATCGAGTGCTGTACTTTTCTATTTCTTCTTTTACAGTAGCTATTTTTAAATCATGATGAATGGTGGCGTTGTTTACATACCATGGAGCAGCAACAATAAAACGAAGGGTCTTAGACTGAAATCTCTGTAAAATTTCAATATTGGAATTGCTGGCAGTTCCCCATAATTGAATACCGTAAGTCCAAATAGGCTTGAGTATAGTTTTATATATTAGAAGTTTATTTTCTAGACTCAGTTTGATTTGTGACCTATGGGCCAATTAAATTTTGATGTTTTTAGTTTTAATTCTGTACGTTTTGTTGAATGTGTTTCTTCCATGTTTAACGACGATCAAGATGTATTCCCAAATACTTGACGGAGTCATCTGTTGGAAGAGTTTTATTATTTAATGTTACAGTAGGACAGTTACCAGTTCTTGTTCCAAATGTAATATGAATAGATTTATTTTCACTAGTTCGTATACGCCATGTAGTTAACCATTCTACTGTCTTATTAAGTTGTTGCTGGAGGTGTTCAGATGCTTGCCTAGCATCTTCATGTGAATAGAGCATGGCAGTATCATCAGCAAATGTAGCTACAAGTACTCATTTATTTGTGGAAAATCAGCTGTATATAGAGTATATAACACAGGCCCCAATACAGAGCCTTGTGGAACTCCAGAAAATATACTGTAAAAACCAGATAATTCATCTTCATATTTGACTTGAAAAATTCTATTACTAAGGTAAGAACAAAGTAACAAGTAATATGGTTGTGGAAGATATAACTTCAGTTTATACTGTAGTCCTACATGCCACACTTTATCAAAAGCCTGTTTAATATCCAAGAAAACAGCAGAACAATATTTCTTACTTTCTATAGAGTTCTCAATTTCATTTACAACTCTATGAACTTGTTCTATTGTATAATGATTGTTACGAAAACCAAACTGATGATCTGGCAAAATATTACTCTCAAGTAGAATTGGTTTAGTCTCTTTAAAAGAAGTTTTTCAAATAACTTCGATAATATTGGTAACAGCTTATTGGGCGATATGAGGTCACTTCGTTTGGAGGTTTACCTGGTTTTAGAATCATAATTATTTGAGAAACCTTCCATTGTGAAGGAAAGCAGGATGTTCTAATAATGCTGTTAAAGAGTATGGTGATAAAGACTACAGCTTTTCTTGATATTTCTCTAAGTATTTTAGCTGTTATTAAGTCATAACCAGGACATTTCTTTAGATTTAAATTCTTTTCAATTCCATTCTTCACTTCACTGGGTGTGAACGCTTTTATCGGTAAAGACATTGGAAGTGGAATATTGAGAAAATTTTTAATTTCTTCTTCTTTTTCATCATTGGCAATATCTGTGTTAGGCTTGAAGACCTCAGAAAGGTGATTTGAAAAAAATTCTGCTTTTTCTAAATTATTTCTAGCCCAACCATCCTCTTTTTTAATAGGTGGAATCAATTTTTTTGGACGCTTTAATGACTTGGCAAGTTTCCATAGTGAATATTCATCTTTATTGTTAGGACTAAGATTAGTTATATATTCATAAAATGTGTCGTTCTTTAAATCAGAAAGAAGTTTTTTCAGTTCTTTTGCACTTTTATTAAGTTTAGTTTTATCTTCAGGGCGTCTATACGTTTACCAAATCCTTCGAAGTTTTCTTTTTTCTAAAATCTTTTTCCTTATTTCTTTTGGATAGTTAATACAATTTTCTTCCTTTGCGCTTAAACTAGGCGTCGATTTCCATGTAGATTCTTGGAGTAATTTCGTAAAATACTCTGTTGCTGCATCAATATCGTCTTCGGATTTTAGGGGAATTTTTAGATTGATATTGTTGTCTAACTACCTCCTAAATGAATCCCAGTCTGTTCTATTATTATATAGTGCAGGAGATTGTGATTTTCTGATGATCATTGTGCTTATTATTATTATAATAGGAGTATGATCAGAGTATATATCAAGACAAGATTCTATGTCAATATAGTTATCATTAATGCCCTTGACAACAAACATATCTAATAAATCAGGTATTTTGTTTAAATCTGTTGGCCAGTATGTAGGTTGACCTGTAGAAACATGTTCCATATTTATATTTATTAGACATTGTTGCAGTTCTCTCCCTCTGGGAGTAATAAGTCTTGATCCCCATATTTGATGCTTTGCATTAAAGTCACCCCCTATAACAAATCTATTTCCTAATTGTTCAAAATAATCTTCAAAAATTGTACGAGTAATTTTGTGTTTAGGCGTACAGTACACAGCTGAAACGCCTAAAGTTCCCATTCTATCTTCAAGTATGACGTTAGTTGCCTGAATATGCTCCTTTTCATATTTAAATGATTCATAATGTTTTAAATTAGATTTGATTATTACTGCAGTTCCTCCATGTGCTGTTCCATCAGGATGCTTTGTATCATAAACATTGTATCTTGGAATAGAAAAATAATTTTTATCTGTGAAATGTGTTTCAGAAATAAGTAATACATCAAGATTCTGATTATTTAGAAAAAATTCAACTTCCTGACGATGGTTAGCCAGGCCATTGGCATTCCATAATCCGGAGTGTTTGGGCCATTATTTCAATTTTGAAATAACAGTGGTTAGAAGGTTTATTAGAGTCATTGTTTGTTCAGCTTGTGTTTTCAATACTTCTTCAAGCTTATTAAAGGAAACTAAAATTGCTTTCATATCATTATTAGTTGTCTCATGGTCATTGTGTCCAGTCCTAGTGGTACCAGATACAGTCTGAGAATAAGACATCGGTCCACGGTTTACATTTTTCTGTAATTCCTCAGCTTGCGATTGTCGTGTATTCATGTATTGAGTACTATTAGATGGAATAGTTTTTCGTCTTTGAATTTCATGATATACCGAGCAACCTTTATAGTTTGAAGGATGAGGTCCACCACACAGCGCACAAATTGCTGTGGTATTGTTGGGCTTAGTACATGTGGTAGTTTCATGGTCTTTACCACATTTAACACATCGGTAAGACCTCTTACAATAAGATTTAGTATGACCATACATTTGACACCTCTGACATTGTACAATATCTACACTTTTTCGTGGTGATTCAACTCTAATTTTAGCATGTAAAAGAAATTCTACTTTATATATATTCTTATTATTTTCATTTGGTTCCAAATCAACAAAATGCAATGGCAGCGGCAACTTTGTGACTGTATGTCTAATATTCATTATATTTCGAACTTTGTATCCAAGCTCTTCTATTGCAGTTTTTATTTCATCAATTGGGATGGAAGGGTGTATATTTCTCAATACAATGCGATAGGCACGATCTTGTTTAAGCTGATAAGTATGAAATTCAGCCTTTCTTTATTGAGAAAATGTATTAGCTTTCTGTAGCAATCAATTGTTTTTACCATTATTTTTATTTCATTGTTGCGCAATGTTTTGTATATAACTTCATTATTTGTATCTATTCCATTAGCGGATAAATGATGAATTAATTTCACTATATTTGTAACTCCAGGAATAAATACAGGTGGAGGACGTGGTTCATTTCTTGTTTGTACATTGTGATTATTGCTAGAATTCATATCATTACTTACAGGTTGAGATTCTCTTGAAGAATCGTGTTGAGATTCTGATGGATTATCTTGTTGCATTTCATTTTCATTTAACGTAGCCAGAACAGCATATTGATTGGATTCTTCCAAATGTTTTCTTTTAGCTGGATCTTGTAATTTAGGATATCGATTTCGTGTTCTTTTCATATTGGGTTTTGTTATCTGCCATCCATCATCAGAGTCAGATTCACTATCAATGATTGTAGAATTTAATTCATGATTAGGTAACTGGTCTTGCGATAAGCTTGGTTTATTTTGAAGTAGAAATAATGTTTGATTTGCTATTCCTTGTGACAAATTTAATTCATTCGTGTTCATATTGAAAGCATTAGTAGGCTATTATGAAATAACTAGATAAAAAATAACAACAATAGGTTGCTAGTGTTATGTTTACCCTAGCAACAACAAGCTCTTAAATATTAACACTATTAATAATAAAAATACACAAATAATTCCTTATTTATATACACTTAGCAGTCTTAGACAAATTATTGAACCATATAAACACAATTTTTCAGATTAATAACACATATAACTTATTATTTCACTAATTATATTAAGACAATTACTATTTGCGTATTGCCAGATTCACGGCCTTCTTGATCTTTTTTTTGTTTTCATCTCTCAGTATTTTGGTTGTAATAGCAGGCTTTGTCTACAAGTAGCCTGCAATTGGGTGATGTTTAATGAATATTAAAACAAATTATATATAAGCAATTAAGTAACTACATCAGCTATATGTGTGTATTTTGAAAAATCGCGAAAATGTCTTAAACTTAAATCATAGGTTGATGTAAAAATAACCGAAGTGAGACCATATTATCTATGATGATTTGTAAAGGAGAGTATGTAACAAATAAAAAACATGCTAACGAAATAAAAGACAGTAACCGATCTATTGCTACCTTCTAATATAATCTAAACTATCAAACGTAACTAAATAAACATTTTGGCTGTTAGTTGTATTTGAGTCATGTTGGCAACTTTCGATAACTATAAATATAGTTCATAACTAGTGGTATGTTGCAATATTCATAGATGTTGATAGCTAGAACAGTCTTCATCAGTTTCCTCACAATTACCAATTGGTCTTTAAAATACGTGGGAGTGGTTCTACATCTGTTGTGTCTTTGAAGCAGGAAGTTCTACGAAACAATCACTTAAAGTAACATTATACAGTAGTAATATGAAAATGTACACATTTTTTTCTGCCAAGAGCAGAACTATGTTAAGTTCCATAATAGAAGACCAGACTACAGCGAAATCCTTTGGCCAACATGTACATGGCAAAACAATAGCTGCCATCAAAGCAATCTACAGCATCAAGAACTTAGCGAGACTATCCCTGCCGACAGCTATGATTCTATTCGAAATCACGATTTCGCCGATTATTACTTATGAAATAGATCTGATATGTTAAAAACTGACTCTCAACGACCTTAGGAAGATAGAAAACGTGAAAGTCCGCTTCCTAAAAACAGCACTGAGAGAGGTGGGGGAAACTTCACCCACACGACTCATCTATGAACTCACAAAGGAAACATACTACATAGAAGATCTACGACTGAGAATGCTGCTACCATCTACTAGCTCTTACCAAGGACTTCTAAACAATAGGAGAGAAAAACAGAGAATGATAGGTGCTGATTTCTATACCTGAGGAGCTATGCTGGACAGAAACTGGACGAAAACCAACCAAGAGCTAAGACATGTTGTAACACGATATGCGGTACACGGCTTTTATCATAAGGTGCAGAATCGAGAAATATCACGAACCTAGTGAGAAGTACGTGTGTGAATTGTGTAGCGAACAGTGCGACCGATATCATATACCGAAATGCCCAAGAAACACGAAATCGCTGAATGACTACAGCAAAGACTAAAGAACAATCAATGCCCATTAGGGCGAACCTTTCTTCTTATTATTAAATAGAAGACAATAAATAAACATAGCAACTTCTTTGCCATACAAATTACCATACGCTATTCAACATTTTCCATAATTGTGTCTAAGCTACCAGATTTTCAAGTTATAGCCCAAGCTACTAATTTTGTATCTATTATATTGGATTTAATCCTTAAATTGACAACTTATCCTATAACATAAAATGGTTTAATTTGTTTAATATTTTAATAAAACAATATAAATACGAGCGAGTACATTATATTTAAATGCATGACGAATTACACAGTATACAGTAATTACGTAGTTTTTCATGATTTTGTTCTCGCTGCAGTCTGAAAGATTTAATTAACTTTGAGATATTAATGTTTTGCCAATTTAAAGATCCCTTAATATTTCATCTGTTAATTAGTTATAGTATTATGCAATAGTTACTAGTTGATTTTGGATTATGCCATGTATGCCATGTCTGAAAAAAAATTAATTACTCAAATTATTATTTACACTTATTTAGTTTACAGAGTTAAAATAATTTTTAACTTTTACTTTATGTCATTTATCTTATTTAGCAATACTAATTATGTAATGTACATTTTAACTTACGATATAATAAAAAGTTTTATTTTTATTTAATTAATAAACTTACATTAGTTTCAAAATACTGCTGGATCGCACTACTAGATCATAAAAATATGAAGCCATCTTAGAAAAATTACGCATCGAATTTTAGAAATCAGAATTTCTGATTATAAGTAGAATCCGGATTTTTATGTAATATTAATCTATAAATTTGTACATAAATATGTTGTGAAAATATTCGAAATACGTAATATTAAATTAATCAAAATTTATGTTTTTATAAAATACTCTGTTATTCTTTGTCCAAGCTTTGTTTTGTTACTATATTTTTCTCATAAAATTCACTAATTTTATAAAAACGTTTAAGTTAATATATTTATGTATAACTTACAACCAATGATAAAGTAAGAAACAATTCAGAAGCATCTTCGTATAAAAGGGTACAATGAATGTATCTTAGACATAGGTCATTAACCTAAATTAAGATATATAGGCCCTAATGTTACTAAAAAAGACAAATTAGAACAGAGCGGAATATATAACTTTTCAGTTATTTTCACCTATATTTACTTATTTTTTTAGACGTTTAAAATTTATATATATATATATATATATATATATATATATGATATGAAAAGAAAAAAGAATGCTTGAGTCGGGATTTGAACTCGAGTTCAAATCCCGACTCAAGCATTCTTTTTTCTTTTCATATCATATTTGCCTTCATTGCCAAATGTCAAAAATATATTTATAATATATATATATATATATATACAACTCTAAAAATAGACAATACTTACAGTTTTCCTGCACTTCATTTGTTGCATAGGTGTATAGTAGGCCTACAACACTATTTTACCGTTTGTGATAAAAGGCATAATCCATATTTATCCACGACTAATATATATTTTTCTTTTGGCAGAATACGATGAGGCAGCCGAAACAATTTATCTCCGTTCACTGACTTTCAATCACATCAATGTAGATCTTCTAAGTAAAAAAAAAAAACAAAACAAAAAACAAAATAATCAGACAAAATGAAAAATTCCACACTTAATTCCGTGCATTATATCTGTGTTCTATTCTGATATTCCTCACTCCACCCCAGAAATCAAGCAACGGAAAATGTTATTTTATATTCTTAAAGTGTATTCAATTTTAGAAGAGTTTTCTTTAAATACATCAGGGTGTAATGGAGCATCCTGTTTGGATTATCCTGGTATGATTAGAAATAGTAGAAACTATTCAACCTCTCACTCACCCTTATACTCACTCCTCATGGTGATGGCGGGAGGAAGAAGCAAACTTTTTGTTTTTAGCATTTGCATCGATTTTGAAAGATACGAAAAATAACTGAGGCTAAGATTTTCCAATACAACTATAAACCTTAACGAATGTTTGCATTTTGTTTAATTGTGGGATATTCCATGTAATTTTTCCCGAGAAAATTAAAAAGTTACTCAGCTTGACTACACGAAGTATAGTGATATGACTGTGACACATGAACCTTCAAACAGCGTTGAGAACAAATCATACAGACATTTTACCTATTTACTAGCACTGTACACAAACATTTTATGAATTTACATTTGAAGAATATTTGTATAAAAATTTAATATTCTAATAAATATGTACTCAATGGCATTAATAAGCTGTTAGTTTATGCTGATGATGTAGTACTATTGGGCAATAGCGAAGATATACTAAAGGCCAACACACACACACACTATTGCGTAACACTAAGGAATTGGGACTGGAAGTAAATATCAATAAAACTAAATATATGGCCACACGTAGAAATACATTATATAATGGAAAAGGACAGCTAATGACAAATGAGGTTAAATCTTGAGGAGGTGGCAGAATTCAAATATCTAGGAACAATACTCACAAATAGGAATGAGATGCACAAAGAAATTAAACAAAGGCTCAATTCTGGAAATGCGTGCTATTATGCATTACAGAGACTCTTGACTCTTTTCAAAAAACGTTAAATTGAAATTATATAAAACTATTATTCTATCAGTTATATTATATGGATGCGAAACATGGACTCTTACGTTAAGGGAGGAAAGGAGATTACGAGTATTTGAGAATAAAGTTTTTAGGAAAAATTTTGGACCAAAGAGAGATGAACAGACAGGTGAATGGAGAAGACTGCATAACAGTGAATTACATGGTCTTTATAGGAAGCCAGATATAATGAGAACAGTTAAGTCTCGTAGACTGCGATGGGCAGGACATGTGACACGAATGGGGAATGAAAGACGTGCATGGAAGCTTCTTGTAGGACAACCAGAGGGAAAACGCCCAGTTGGTAGACCAAGAATGAGGTGGGAGAATAACATTAACTATGATTTGAGGGAAGTAGATTATACAGGGGATGTATGGAGAGCTTATATCCGCGCGGCCATGAACCTACGGGTTCGAGAGTGCCAGTGAGTTAGTTAGTTAATAAATGTGTAGTAATGAATAAAATATATAAAAATATGTAATATCAAACTTGATTTATGTGCATTGTCAAAATTTTCGGTTATTATGAAAGAACATATCAATAAAAAAATAGGTAATTACATACGAATTTAATTATAAGTTAAGATGGATGCAACATGTTCATTAAATGGAGGATCACAGGATACCCATGCAGATGTTAATCTATCAACCTGTAGGAAAAAGACAAGGACGTCAACTCAAAAAGACTTGGATGTTATTACTATTGAGGCTGAATTATTGACTATGATGATATTGATGATGAAGAGAAAACGTAGTGGATCAAATTGTGTATATCAACATTTAATTTATTTTGGATTAAAGGATGTTCCATTTATATTTTTAATAGCTGAATGTCTCAAAATACATTTCATTTAATTTTGGAAAAAAAAAGGTATTTGATTATTATTTGTTACCAAGCTGTTACAAGGATGGAGAAAATCTGAATACTTAATGCCAATATTACTAATACAACTACGCGTTATTCGCTAATATTATCTGACTAGTAAAACACCATAAAATACTTGTTTTCACTCACGCTATGCTATGCTTAGTATTCTGTTGATCTGTATTCATGAGTATTAGAACTTATCACCCAGGGAAGATAAATTATTAACTACTTACTTCCCTACTTACTTCGATACAATGACGGACTGGAAATATGTCAACGAATTTTCACAAATGATGGTACAATTTTTAAAGCTCATTTCTTTGATTCATTTGTACGCAAATTCACATTTTCTTTGTACCTTATTATATGTGACATAAGGAACTTCTGTCTCATAGCAACAAACAACACTATGACGATTATCCATCCATGGTAATTCTGCCCGAGGGCAGGTCTTTACTGCAATCATAACATTTTCTTGTTATGATTTGCAGCTTTACTAGGGAATTTAAGGTGTGGTAGCTTTCCCTTGCTTTCCACACTAGTGAAAGAGGATGATGACGATAATGATAAGAATGATGATGATGACCGGATGATTTTCGGGGACCGTTGGGTCCTAAGCTTCCTGGCATTTGCCTTACAGTTGAGGAAAAACCCCGAAAAAATCTCACTCAGGAGCCTGTCCCGACCAGGGATCGAATCCGGGCCCGCTGCGTGACAAGGCAGCACGCTACCTCGAGACCACAGCGGTGAACTGAGGAATATATTATATATATAATTAATATACACAATCACCTAGTGTTGATATACAGGGTGATTCAAAATGTCGGTTCGAATTTCAGGAGTTTGTAGAGGGGTCGAAATAAAACAACTTTTGATTAGTAACTTATGGTGTGGAAAGTAACCATGGGTCAGTACAAACCTGGGAATGTCAGAAACTACAATGCGGATCTAAGTTTACTTTTCAGAAAGGCACTGCATTCGATGCACTACTGTACGAGTTTATGAAGACGATCCGTTTGTTATCATACTGTTAAGTGCAGTACTGCACTTGTAAACTCCACTGTTTACACCTGATAGTCATTCATGCGCTCTGTAAGTTGTTTTCTTTTCAGTACGGTATCTGCAGTGTGTTGTAATGGTTCACTACAGCATTACTTCGAAGGTAGCTGCGTTTGTGATTTTTGTGAAATGGAATACTTGTTTTCAGAACTTCGAGACGTGCATCTCATGTATGGTAAAGCGAATGCCAAATGCACGTGAAGTTCAACGCCAGTACAGCGCAAAATATCCGAACAGACGTCCAACTTTCACCATCGACTCGGGGAGACAGGTTCCTTACATTCATTGCATCATGTAGGCCGCCACGTACGACTTGAACAGTCACTATGGGGAAAAAAGTAATTTCTCAAGTGGAATAACATGCATCAACCAGCACGCGTGCCATCGCTCATACCATGGGGATTTCCTAAAGTAATGCCTGGCGTGTCCTGCATGACAATCAGCTGCACTCATATCATCCACAGAAAATTCAGGGTTTGAGTGTGGATAATTTACCACAACAATTAAAATTTTGTAAATGGATTGTTGACTGTTGTGAGAATTAGCTAAATTTTTAAGCAACGTGTTGTTCACAGATGAAGGACAGTTCACCGGAGATGGGTTCTTTAATTGTCGTTTGGACGCGGCACAATCCTCACGTTTCATTCCAACATCATCCCCATCATCATAGATTTTCAGTGAATGTATGGGCCTGTGTTATTGGTGATCACATAATTGGACCGTATCTGCTACCACCAATCTTGAATGGAATGAGGTACAAGTTCTTCGTCCAATAAGTTCTTTCAGAATTGTTAGAGTGTTTATCACTTATCGTGAGTCTTCAAATGTGGATGCAACTAGATGGAACACCAGCACACTTCACTCTTCAAGTGCGTAACTTAATCAATGACACTTTGATCGGGCATTGGATCGGAAGAGTAGGTCCAATTGCATGGCCACCCCGTTCCCCAGATCTGACGCCTGTTGATTTTTTCTTCTGGGAGCATACCAAAAGCCTCGTGTACGAGACACCAATTCCCAACGAAGAAGAACTTCTCGCCCGAATACTTTCAGCATCTGATGAGGTTCCTGAGGTTCACTTGGTAAGTACGTCAGAACTTTCTATGACGATGCTATGCCTGTATTAAATGTTCTGGTAGGCATTTTGAACACATAGTGTTGTAAAACCAAATTGGTGAATACATTTAGATTTGCTTAAGTATGCGCACAAAATAATTTCCTGTCCATCCTGACATTCTCAGATTTGTACTGACCCAGGATTACTTTCCAGATCATAAGTTACTAATCAAAAGCTGTTGTATTTCGACCCCTCTATAAGCTCCTGAAATTTGTGCGCAACCTTTTGAATCAATGTATATAACAATTGTTATATGTTATTATTATAATCACAAACACAAATAAAATAAATAAATAAAAATAGTCAACGCGTTTAACAGCAAAGATATCGTTGTCTAGACTTGATAATGATAACTTTGTTATTGAAACGCGTTGACGATTTTTAAATTTTTGTTTGTGTTTGGGATTATAAAGGGGCGGATTCCTATGACATGTCATATTTTTACCAAAGCCTATATTCTAAGCTTGAAGTAAGTAAAAACATTTATATATGCCTTATTATTAAGATTATTTGGTTTTTATTGGGTCCTAAAAGTCATATTTCTCACTTTTTCAGATCTTTGGTCATATTTCTGCTTATTTCTATGATAAAGTCATATTTTGAGGTTTTTTTATTAGCCTAGTCATCAGGCGATTGGAAATAACCAACATTATATCTGTATAAAAATCATCAGTTTCACAGTTCACTTATTTCGTTGGTTTCTGTTAACACGTAGCAAACGTTTGCACTGGACAATAGAAATAGTTTTCCTTTTTCTTATGATACAATTGAAAATGTATATGAATGAACAATTAATATAGTATGGGTAAAAATTAAATCAATTATAAGGTCATATTTTTGTCTTTTTAGGTCATATTTAAAATTTTTTAGGTCATAAATGCATGCGTATTTTCTATTTTTTAGGTAATAGAAATCCGTCCCTTAATAATAATAATACAGTATAGGTATCAACTATGACCAATAGACTATGAATGGATAAGTTGATCCATTAACTTATATGAATAAATATAACATTAAAATAATCTACACACACACACGCACACACATATATATATATATATATATATATATATATATATATATGAATGTATGTTTGTCTATCTGTCCTTTATAGACTTCTAAACCGTTCAACCAATCTTCGTGAATATTTGTATTTGCAGGTTTTCAGATGGAGCGAGTGATGTGGATTTTTTAGGTAGGGTAGATCCGTGTAATTTGGGCCGACGTGTAATTTGGGCTTTTTAAAATTTTGATATTTCCAAGTTTGTTCACCCCTTGATTTTAAAGGGGTTAGCAAGGCAATTAACAGTACTTCACCCCCTGAAACTTGTTTTATTGTATCCCTCAAGGTTTCGAGGCAACGAAGAAAGTATTATATTGTCCATTTTCACTAGAAGGTTTCAGTTCAAAGTGAAACAGTTTTCTGAAGCTAGTGGTTAAGTCAAGTGTGTGTATTTTTAGTTAAACTGCTGAAAATATTTCAAAGTACGTTTTATTAATATTTCAGTATCGTATTTACAATAATTTTTGTGATACATATTTTTTTAATTAAATGATACATGGTGTGTAATTTGGGCCTCATGAGAGTGTGTAATTTGGGCCTCGTCTATAGTTCGTAATTTGGATTTGAGATAGAGCATCAAATGTTTTAGTTATATATATATATATATATATATATATATTATTGTTATTAATAATAATTACAATAATACCAATAATAATAATTATTATTATTATTATTACCATTATTATTATTAATCAAATTATTTCTACTATAACATTGTAATCTCTCAGTAATTTTCAAATGAGAGTTGCGTTCAAATATCAATGAATAAAAAAGTCCTCTCTATACGTAAGGCTAATTGCGCAAAAAGTACGAACAAACAAACAAACAATCATTTGTATATATTAGAGTACATGAGGAAATTATATGCCTATTGACGAGCAACCTAGTACAGACCCTTGGTACACTATGAATGTGCCCCAAACACTACTTGAAGTTGAAAAGTTCTGCCACGTGAACACTGCCAACGGTAATACACTACAAAAACACTGTCCTTTTACGAGAAATTCTAGTCACAAAGATTATGTGCGCAAAGTAACGAGAATTCATATTTCTCTTTGTTCTTAACACAAAAAATTAATTACCTTTATCCAAAGTGATATATATATATATATATATATATATATGACATGCTAAGAAAAATAAATGCCAGGACGGGATTCGAACCCGGAACTCTAGGTCGGTACCCCAGCGTGTTATCCATTATACCACCAGGCGAATCCAATTCAACACTTTTTTTCTTATATATAAATTATATTCTCCATTATTACTAGATGTCGCGAGGACTTGGTCTTATATATATATATCCATAGTAATTCTGCCCGATAGCAGGTCCTTCACTGCAATCATAGCATTTTCATGCTATGCTTGCAGCTTTACTAGGGAATTGTAGGTGTGGTAGCTTCCCGTTGCTTTCCACACCGGTGAAGGATGATGTTGATGATGATAATGATGCTGATGATGGCCATATGACTTCGGGAACCGCTTGGGCCTTAAAATTTTTTTCTGAAATTTGTCTTACAGGTGAGGAAAAACCCTGATAAAAACCTCACCAAGTAAAACTGCCCCAACCGGGGATCGAACCCGGGCCCGCAGCGTGACAAGGCAGCACGCTACCTCGAGACCACAGCGGTGGACTATATATATATATATATATACAGGCCTATGTGTAATATAGTATAATCTAGAAATAGTAATAGAAATAGTATAGTGTAATGTAATGTAATGTAATGTGGTGCGCTGTGCGGTGCGCGTGCGAAGAGCTATAAGGTGCGCTGTGAGGCGCGTTGTGCGGTGCCCTGTGCGGTGCGAGGTGAGGTGCGCGGTGCGGTGAGAGGTGCGTTGCGCGGTGCGATGCGCGGTTCGGTGCGCAGTGCGGTGCGAGGTGCGTAGCGCTGTGCTGTTCGCGGTGCGGCGCGAGGTGGGGTACGCGGTGAGATGCGCGGTGCGGTGCGAGGTGCGTTGCGATGCGAAGTGAGGTGCGCGGTGCGGTGAGAGGTGTGGTGCGCGGTGCGTTGCGAGGTGCGGTGCGCGGTAAGGTGCGCCTTGCGGTGCGCGGTGCGGTGTGGTGCGAGATGCGGTCCGTGGAAAGGTGCGCGGTGCGGTGCGGTGCGTGATGCGGTCCGTGGAGAGGTGCGCGGTGCGGTGCGGTGCGAGGTGAGGTGCGGTGAGAGGTGAGGTTCGCTGTGCGAGGTGAGAGGTGAGATGCGCTGTGCGAGGTGCGCTGGTCGATGTGAGGTGCGCTGTGCGGTGCCATCTGCGGTGCGCGGTGCGGTGTGCTATGAGGTGCGCTGTGCAGTGCGAGGTAGGGTGTGCGGTGCGGTGCGAGGTGCGGTGCGCTGTGCGGAGCCAGGTGCGGTGCGGTGCGAGTTGCGGTCCGGTGCGAGGTGCGGTGCGCGCTGTTGTGCGGTTCCATGTGCGTTGAGCGGTAATGTAATGTAATGTAATGTAATGTAATGTAATGTAATGTAATGTAATGTAATGTAATGTAATGTAATGTAATGTAATGTAATATAAAGTACTGTAATGTACTGTAATGTAATGTACTGTACTGTAATGTAATGTAATGTAATGTAATGTAACGTACTGTACTGTAATGTAATGTAATATCTAATATAGTATTATATAGTAATAGTGAATAATAGTATAGTGTAATGTAATGTAATGTAATTTAATGTAATATAATATAATATATGTGAGGTGCGGTGTGCGGTGCGAGGTGAGGTGAGCGATGCGTTGCGAGGTGCGGTGCGCGGTGTTGTGCGGTGGGAGGCGCGTTGCACGATAATGTAATGTAACGGAATATAATATAATATATAATATAGTATAAATATAGTAATAGTATAGTGTAATGTAATGTAATGTAATGTATTGTAATGTAACGTAAGGTAATGTTACATAATATAATATAATACATAATATAATATAGTGATAGTAATAGTATAGTGTAATGTAATGTACTAATGTAATGTAATGTAATATAATATAGTAATACTATTAGTAATAGGAATGTAATGTAATGCGGTGCGCTGCGCTGTGAGGTGCGAAGTGCGGTGAGGTTCGCGGTGCGAGTTGCGGTGCGCAGTGGGTTGTGTGGCGAGGTGCGCGGTGCGGTGCGAGGTGCGGTGCTGTGCGTGGTGAGGTGCGCGGTGCGCTGCGGTGAGTTGCGCGGTGCGGTGCGTTGCGGTGCGCGGTGTGGTGCGAGTTGCGGAGCGCTGTGCGGTTTGCTGTGCGGTGCGAGGTGCGGTGCGCAGTTCGGTGCGCGGTAAAGTGCGAGGTGCGGTGCGTTGGGAGGTGCGGTGCGAGGTGAGCTACGCGGTGCGGTGCGCGGTTTGCGGTGTGCGGTTCGGTGCGTGGTTCTGTGCGCGGATCAGTGCGCGGTGAGATGCGGGTTGCGGTGTGGTGCGTGGTGCGGTGCGAGGTAGGGTGCGAAGTGCGATGCGAGTTGCTGTGCGCGGTGCGGTGCGAGGTAGGGTGCGCGGTGCGGTGCGAGGTGCGGTGCGCGTTGAGGTGCGAGGTGCGGTGCGCCCTGCGGTGCGAGGTGAGCTACGCGGTGCGGTGCGGTGCGCGGTTTGCGGTGTGCGGTTCAGTGCGCCGTGAGTTGCTCGTTGCGGTGCGGTGCGCTGTGGAGTGCGAGGTAGGGTGCGCGGTGCGGTACGAGATAGGGTGCGCAGTGCGGTGCGAGATAGGGTGCGCAGTGCGATGCGAGGTAGGGTGCGCGGTGGGGTGCGCTGTGCGGTGCGAGGTAGGGTGCGCTGTGCGTTGCGAGGTGCGGTGCGGTGCGAGGTGCGGTGCGGTGCGAGGTGCGATGCCCGATGTTGTGCGGCGCATGGTGCGGTGCGAGGTGCGTTGCGCGATAATGAAATGTAATGTAATGTAATGTAATGTACTGTAATGTAATATAATATAAAATATAATATAGTATAATATAGTAATAGTAAAGTAATAGTAATGTAATATAATTCGGTGCGAGGTGCGTTGCGCGGTGCGTTGTGCTATGAAGTCCGCTGTGCGTCGCGAGGTGAGCTACTCGGTGCGGTGCGCGGTTTGCGGTGTGCTGTTTGGTGCGCGGTTCAGTGCGCGGTGCGGTGAGATGCACGTTGCGGTGTGCGGTGCGGTACCTGGTGAGGTGCGCGGTGCGGTTCGTTGAGCGGTGCGGCGTGCGGTGTGGTGCGTGGTGCGGTGCGTTGCGCTGTGGGGTGCGAGGTAGGGTGCGCGGTTCAGTGATCGATGCGGTGTGAGGTAGGGTGCGCGGCGCGGTGCGAGGTAGAGTGCGCGGTGCAGTGCGCGGTGCGGTGCGAGGTAGGGTGCGCAGTGCGGTGCGAGTTGAGGTGCGCGGTGACTTGCGAGGTAGGGTGCGCGGTGCAGTTCGCTACGGTGCGCCGTGCGGTGTCAGTTACGGAGCGAGGTGCAGTGCGCGGTGCGAGGTGCGGTGCGCGTTGTGATTGTAATAGTATAGTATAATGTAATGAAGTGTAATAATGTAATGAAGTGTAATGTAGTGTAATAATGTAATGTAATGTAATGTAATATAATATAATATATAATATCGTATAATAGAGTCTAATATAGTAATAGTTATAGAAATAGTATAGAGTAATGTAATGTAATGTAATGCGGTGCGAGGTGCGGTGTGCTGTGCGGTCCGAGGGGCGGGGCGCGGTGCAGTTGGCAGTGAGGCGAGAGGTGCGGTGCGAGACGCGGTGGGCGGTTCGGTGCTCGGTGCGTTTCGAGGTGCGGTGCGGCGTGCGGTGCGTTGCGCAGTGCGGTGCGAGGTGCGGTGCGGTGCGTTGCGCTGTGCGGTGCCAGGTGCGGTGCGGTGTTCGGTGCGGGGGCGGTGCGAGGTACGGTGCCAGGTTGGGTGCGCGGTGCGTTGCGTGGTGCGGTGCGGTGCGCGGTGCGGTGCTAGGTGCGGTGCGGTGCGGTGAGCGGTGCGGTGCGGTGCGAGGTGCGGTGAGCTTTGCGGTGCGAGGTGAGGTGCGCGATGCGGTGCGCTGTTCGCTGCGGTGGCGGTACGGTGCGAGGTTTGGTGCGAGGTGCGGTGCGAGGAGCGGTGCGCGGTTCGGTGCGAGGAGCGGTAAGCGTTGCGAGGTGCGGTAAGCGTTGCTAAGTGCGGTGCGCGTTGCTATGCGCGCTGAGGTGCGCGTTGCGTTGCAAGGTGCGGTGCGCGGTGTTGTGCGGTGCGACGTGCGTTGCACGAAAATATAAAGTAATGTAATATAATATAATATAATATAACATAACATAACATAACATAATGTAATGTAATGTAATATATTATAATATAGTAATAGTATAGTGTATTGTAATGTAATGTAATGTAACGTAACGTAACGTAATATAATATAGTATAATATAATATAATATAATATAATATAATATAATATAATATAATATAATATAATATAATATAATATAATATAATATAATATAATATAATATAATATAATATAATATAATATAATATAATATAATATAATATAATATAATATAATAATATACAATATAGTAATAGTATAGTGTAATGTAATGTTCTAATGTAATGTAATATAATATAATGTATAATATATTACAGTATAATAGAGTAATAGTATTAGTAATTGGAATAGTATAATGTAATGTAATGTAATGTTATGCGTTGCGAGGTGTGGTGCGGTGTGCGGTGCGCTGTTCGGTGCGCGGTGTGGTGCAGTGCGGTTGGAGTTGCGGTGCGCAGTGAGGTGCGCGGTGCGGTGCGGTGCGGTGGGAGGTGCGAGGTGAGGTGTTCGGTCAGGTTCGCGGTGCGGTGCGAGGTGCGGTGCGCTCTGTGGTGCGAGGTACGGTGCTTGGTCCGATGCGCGTTGCGGTGCGAGGTACGATATGAGGTGCGGTGCGCGGTGTTTTGCGGTGCCAGGTGCGTTGCGCGATAATGTAATGTAATGTAAAGTGATGTAATTAAATGTAAAGTGATGTAATGTAATCAAATGTAATGTAATGTAATGTAACGTAATGTACTGTAATGTAATGTAATGTACTGTAATGTAATGTAATGTAATGTAATATAATATAATATAATGTATGCGAGGTGCGGTGCGAGGTCAGGTGCGCGATGCGGTGTGAGGTGCGGTGCACCGTTCGGAGCGAGGTGCGCGTTGCGTAGTGAGGTCCGATGCGAGGTGCTGGTCGGTGCGAGGTGCAGTGCGCGGTTGTTGTGCGGTACGTGGTGCGGTGCGAGGTGCGTTGCACGATAATGTAATGTAATGTAATGTAATGTAATGTAATATAATATAATATATAATATAGTATAAATATAGGTATAGTATTGTGTAATATAATGTAACGTAAGGTAACGTAACATAGAACGGAAAGAAGAAGAGAAGAGAAGAGAAGAGAAGAGAAGAGAAGAGAAGAGAAGAGAAGAAAGAGAAGAGAAGAGAAGAGAAGAGAAAGAGAAGAGAAGAGAAGAGAAGAAGAGAAGAGAAGAGAAGAAGAGAAGAGAAGAGAAGAGAAGAGAAGAGAAGAGAAGAGAAGAAAGAGAAGAGAAGAGAAGAGAAGAGAAGAGAAGAGAAGAGAAAAGAAGAGAAGAGAAGAGAAGAGAAGAGAAGAGAAGAGAAGAGAGGAGAAGAGAAGAGAAGAGAAGAGAAGAGGAAGAGAAGAGAAGAGAAGAGATAGAGAGAAAAGAATAGAATAGAATATAATAGAATATGAATATAATATAATATAATAGAATATAATAAATAATATAAATAATATAATATAATATAATATAATATAATATAATATAATATAATATAATATAATATAATATAATATAATATAATATAATATAATATAATATAATATAATATAATATAAATAATATAATATAATATAATATAATATAATATAATATAATATAATATAATATAATATAATATAATAATATAATATAATATAATATAATGGATCCAATCCATGGAACGTAGTTTACAAAAGCCTATCTGGAAAAACTAGAAATAAGACTTCCTTGACTACACTTAGGATGCCAGAAGGGCTATATACCAAGGACATGGAAAGTACAGTAAAACATATCATGGATTATTTTGTACCTGAGGACAATGAAGGAAATGATATAAAATACCATTCAGAAATTAGAAAACTTATAATAGACCCACCAGAAGAAGGCAGATGACAGAGAATCACAAAGGAGGAAATCCTCGCTGTGCTCAAGAAATTTGATCCTAAAAAAACACCTGGGGAACATGGCATATCAAGTGACATACTACTACGAGTATTCAAACTTATCCCTAACTTATTTACAGTACTGTACAATACATGCTTGCAAAAAGGTTGCTTCCCAAAAATGTGGAAAAAATCAATAATAATTCCAATCACTAAATCAGGCAAGGAGCATACTAATGACGTGTCAAAATACAGACCAATAAGCCTCCTCAATGTAGCGGGAAAAGTACTGGAGAAGCTACTCATCGAAAGAATTCTACATCACATGTACAAGAATAAATTACTTAATAACAACCAATTGGATTTACCCCACAAGTAGGAACAATAGAAGCAGTAATGGAGGTACAAAAACCATTAAACAGAGCCTGAATATAAAAACAAAGTGTAGTTCTGGTAAGTCTAGATGTTAAAGGTGCATTCGACGCGGCATGGTGGCCGAGCATACTATACAATTAAAAACAACTTAAATGTCCAAAAAATCTATACATTTTAGCACAGAATTATTTCAGAGACAGATCTGCAATGTTCTCAGTGAATACGCTTAGAGTTACAAAGGAAGTAACCAAAGGATGCCCACAAGGATCATGTAGTGGACCTGGATTTTGGACTATCATGTACAACTCACTGTTGAATCTTAACTTCTCAAATCACTCTAATGTTATCGCTTTCGCTGACGACCTAATACTTCTCTCAACAGGAAGTAACGACAATGAGGCAGAAAATTACGCAAATACTGACATAAGAAAAATAGAATTATGGGCTAACAATAACAAATCACATTCAATGAATCCAAGTCCACAGCAATGTTAATATCAAAGAAAAAGGACCTCCATTAATAAAAATATCAGTGTATACGTCAACCATGAACGCATCAAGCAAGTTCAAGAAATGAAATATCTAGGAATCCACTTTAATGCAAACTAAGCTTTGATAAACACATTGAGATAACAACTAACAAGGCTATGAGCCTAATGAACATGTTAAGAAGGGCAGCTAGATTGCAGTGGGGACGGACATAAAGCATTAAGGACTATATACAATGGAGCAATCTTGCCTATGTTAACATATGGGGCCCCAATATGGGAGGAAGAATTAAGAAAACAAAAAAATTTAAAAAAGTTGAAGAGGGTTCAAAGAATTATAAATGTCACCATAGCCAAAGCCTATAAAACATTACCATATGAAGTATCTTGTATCTTAGCTGGAATTAAACCCATAACTATCAGTATACAAGAAACAGCCCAGTTATATAGAGCCATACACGATGACCACACAAACATTGACATACCACTCAAAAAGGAGGAGTGGCCACATCCGGCAGAAAGAATTAATGTGGGCGACATTGAAGAATCGAACAACTACAAAAATAAAAATATACACTGATGGCAGTAAATTCCAAGGAATGGTAGGGGGCTGCTGCAGTTATCTTGAAAAACGGAAAATTAGAGCATACAATAAAAGCCAAACTGTCCAATCGTTGCTCAAATAATCAAGCTGAACAGATAGGAATTCTTAAAGCTCTAGAAGCAATATCATCAATTGACCAAAACAGCTCTGAAAAAAGTTTTGTTGCAGTTTATACAGATAGTCAAGTTACTCTCGACCTAATTAAAAACAACTTCAAACAGGGATATATCATATCAAAAATAAGACAAACAATAGCAAAACTCAGGGAACAAAATTGGATAGTACATTTCGGCTGGATAAAATCACATGTTGGAATTTATGGGAATGAAATGGCAGATCAATTGGCAAAACAAGCTGCAACAGAAACCAGCGTAACCGTAGAATATACAAAAATACCTAAATCATCAATAGTTGCCCAAGTAAAAGAAGAAGGAACCATTAAATGGCAGAACGAATGGGACAACGCAGATAAAGGAGCCACATGTAAGAAGTTCTTCCCATCAGTCAGAGACAGATTAATTAAAACTTAAATGTGAAATAACTCCAGAATTTTCTGAAATGGTAACTGGTCATGGAAAAAATAAATCACATCTTTATCGTATTCGAATATTAAACAACGCAACCTGTCCATGTAGAAAAGCAATTCAAAATGTAGAACATCTCCTTTATAATTGTGAATTGCAGCAGCATTCTAGAAATAAGTTGAAAGAAGAAATCAGCAAAGAAGGAGGAACATGGCCTGTGACGGAGAAAGACCTAATACACAAATATTTAAGACATTTCAAAAAATATATAAAAACAATAGTGTACGAAAATGAGTGATTAACAAGTGACGAAGATAAAAAAAAACATGTAAACAAAAACCAAATATGTGATGTTATGTAATGTTATGTTATCTGATTTTATGTTTGTTATGTTATGCATGTAATATTACTACGGTAATGGGCATGCTGAAAAAAAAATAAATGAAAAAAAATAAATAAAATATATAATGTAATATAATATAATAGAATATAATATTATACAATACAATACAATATAATATAATATATATAATATAATATAACATAACATAATATAATATAATATAATATAATATAATATAATATAAATATAATATAATATAATATAATATAATATAATATAATATAATATAATATAATATAATATAATATAATATAATATAATATAATATAACGCAATATAATATATAATATAGGAATAGTAACAGTATAGTGTAATGTAATGTAATGTACTAATGCAATGTAATGTAATGTAATGTAATATATAATATAATATAGTATAATATAGTAATAGGAATATTGTAATGTAATGAAATGTAAGTTAATGTAATGCGGTGCGAGGTGGAGTGCGCTATGTGGTGAGCGGTGCGTTGCGCGGTGAGGTGTGCGGTGCGGTGCGCTGTCCGGTGCGAAGTGAGGTGCGCTGTGTGCTGCGGTGGCGGTGCAGTGCGAGGTGCGGTACACGTTGCGGTGCGAGGTGCGGTGCGCGTTGCTATGCGCGGTGAGGTGCGCGTTGCGTTGTGCGGTGAAGTGCGAGGTCCGATTCTCGGTGCGGTGCGAACTGTCGTGCGCGGTGCCGTGCGAACTGCTGTGCGAAGTGCGATGCGTGGTCCGGTTCGAGGTGCGTTGCGCGATAATGTAATGTAATATAATATATAATATAGTAATAGTATAGTGTAATATAGTGTAACGTAACGCAAGGTAAGGTAACGTAACCTAACGTAACTAATATAATATAATATAATACAATATAATATTATATATAATATAATATAGTAATAGCAATAGTATAGTGTAATGTAATGTAATATAATACATAATATAATATAGTATAATATAGTAATAGTATTAGTAATAGGAATAGTATAATGTAATGCGGTGCGGGGTGCGGTGCGCTGTGCGGTGAGCAGTGCGGTGCGGTGCGTTGCGAGGTGAGGTGCACGGTGCGGCGCGCAGTGTTGTGCGGTGCGAGATGCGTTGTGCGATAAAGTAATGTAATGTAATCTAATGTAATATAATATAGTAATAGTATAGTGTAATGTAATGTAATGTAATGTAATGTAATGCAATGTAATGTAATATAATATAATATAATATAATATAATATAATATAATATAATATAATATAATATAATATAATATATATAATATAATATAATATAATATAATATAATATAATATAATATAATATAATATAATATAATATAATATAATATAATATAATATAATATAATATAATATAATATAATATAATATAATATAATATAATATAATATATAATATAGCAATAGTAATAGTATAGTGTAATGTAATGTAAAGTAATGTAATATAATACAATATATAGTAGTAGTAGTAGTAGTAGTAGTAAGACTTTATTATACAAAAAGTAAGATATTTACAATATTATTTACAAATATGAGTCAAATCCTTATCAATATAATATATAATATAATATAGTATAATATTGTAATAGTATTAGTAATAGGAATAGTATAATGTAATGTAATGTAATGTAATGCGGTGCGCTGTTCGGTGCGCGGTGCGGTGCGAGGTGCGGTGCGGTGCATTGTGAGTTGCGTGGTTCGGTGCGGTGCGCGTTGAGGTACGGGTTGCGGTGTGGTGCGGTGCGGTGCGCTGTGGGGTGCGAGGTAGGGTGCGCGGTTCAGTGATCGATGCGGTGTGAGGTAGGGTGCGCGGCGCGGTGCGAGGTAGGGTGCGAAGTGCGATGCGAGTTGCTGTGCGAGGTGCGGTGCGAGGTAGGGTGCGCGGTGCAGTGCGCTACGGTGCGCCGTGCGGTGTCAGTTACGGAGCGAGGTGCAGTGCGCGGTGCGAGGTGCGGTGCAAGGTGCGGTGCGCGTTGTGATTGTAATAGTATAGTATAATGTAATGAAGTGTAATAATGTAATGAAGTGTAATAATGTAATGTAATGTAATATAATATAATATAATATAATATATAATATAGTATAATAGAGTCTAATATAGTAATAGTTATAGAAAATAGTATAGAGTAATGTAATGTAATGTAATGCGG
The DNA here is from genome assembly GCA_030220185.1 of Diploptera punctata. Lineage (NCBI taxonomy): Eukaryota > Metazoa > Arthropoda > Insecta > Blattodea > Blaberidae > Diploptera > Diploptera punctata. The sequence goes on along the minus strand of JASPKZ010001210.1, from coordinate 2,045,677 downwards.
TGCGAGGTGCGGTGTGCTGTGCGGTCCGAGGGGCGGGGCGCGGTGCAGTTGGCAGTGAGGCGAGAGGTGCGGTGCGAGACGCGGTGGGCGGTTCGGTGCTCGGTGCGTTGCGAGGTGCGTTTCGAGGTGCGGTGCGGCGTGCGGTGCGTTGCGCAGGGCGGTGCGAGGTGCGGTGCGGTGCGTTGCGCGGTGCGGTGCCAGGTGCGGTGCGGGGTTCGGTGCGGGGTGCGGTGCTAGGTACGGTGCCAGGTTGGGTGCGCGGTGCGTTGCGAGGTGTGGTGCGGTGCGCGGTGCGGTGCGGTGCGAGGTGCGGTGAGTTTGCGGTGCGACGTGAGGTGCGCGATGCGGTGCGCTGTTCGCTGCGGTGGCGGTAAGGTGCGAGGTTTGGTGCGAGGTGCGGTGCGAGGAGCGGTGCGCGGTTCGGTGCGAGGAGCGGTAAGCGTTGCGAGGAGCGGTAAGCGTTGCGAGGTGCGGTACGCGTTGCTAAGTGCGGTGCGCGTTGCTAGGTGCGGTGGGGTGCGCGTTGCTATGCGCGCTGAGGTGCGCGTTGCGTTGCAAGGTGCTGTGCGCGGTGTTGTGCGGTGCGAGGTGCGTTGCACGAAAATATAAAGTAATGTAATATAATATAATATAATATAACATAACATAATGTAATGTAATGTAATGTAATGTAATGTAATGTAATGTAATATATTATAATATAGTAATAGTATAGTGTATTGTAATGTAATGTAATGTAACGTAAACATAATATAATATAAATAATATAATATAATATAATATAATATAATATAATATTATAATATAATATAATATAATATAATATAATATAATATAATATAATATAATATAATATAATGTAATGTAATGTAATGTAATGTAATGTAATATATTATAGTATAGAATAGTATAGTGTATTGTAATGTAATGTAATGTAATGTAACGTAACATAATATATAAATATTAATATAATATAATATAATAATATATAATATAATATAATATAATATAATATAATATAATATAATATAATATAATGTAATGTAAGTAATGTAATGTATGTAATGTAATGTAATGTAATATAATATAATATAATATAATATAATATAATATAATATAATATAATATAATAATATAATATAATATAATATAATATAATATAATAATAATATAATATAATATAATATAATATAATATAATATAATATAATATAATATAATATTAATATAATATAATATAATATAATATAATATAATAATATATAATATAGTAATAGTATAGTGTAATGTACTAATGTAATGTAATATAATATAATGTATAATATATTACAGTATAATAGAGTAATAGTATTAGTAATTGGAATAGTATAATGTAATGTAATGTTATGCGCTGCGAGGTGTGGTGCGGTGTGCGGTGCGCTGTTCGGTGCGCGGTGTGGTGCGCGTTGCGTGGTGAAGTGCGGTTGGAGTTGCGGTGCGCAGTGAGGTGCGCGGTGCGGTGCGAGGTGAGGTGTTCGGTCAGGTTCGCGGTGCGGTGCGCTCTGCGGTGCGAGGTACGGTGCGTGGTCCGATGCGCGTTGCGGTGCGAGGTACGATGCGAGGTGCGGTGCGCGGTGTTTTGCGGTGCCAGGTGCGTTGCGCGATAATGTAATGTAATATAAAGTGATGTAATTAAATGTAAAGTGATGTAATGTAATCAAATGTAATGTAATGTAATGTAACGTAATGTACTGTAATGTACTGTAATGTAATGTAATGTACTGTAATGTAATGTAATATAATATAATATATGCGAGGTGCGGTGAGAGGTCAGGTGCGCGATGCGGTGTGAGGTGCGGTGCACCGTTCGGAGCGAGGTGCGCGGTGAGGTGCGCGTTGCTTAGTGAGGTCCGATGCGAGGTGCTGGTCGGTGCGAGGTGCGTTGCACGATAATGTAATGTGATGTAATGTAATGTAATATAATATAATATATAATATAGTATAAATATAGGTATAGTATTGTGTAATATAATGTAACGTAAGGTAACGTAAACATAACGTAATATAATATAATAATATAATATAATATAATATCATATAATATATAATATAATATAATATAATATAATATAATATAATATAATATAATATAATATAATATAATATAATATAATATAATATAATATAATATAATATAATATAATATATATAATATATATAATATATTATAATATATATATAATATAATATAATATAATATAATATAATATAAATATAGTAATAGTAATGGTATAGTGTAATGTAATGTAATGTAATGCAATGTAATGTAATGTACTAATGTAATTTAATATAATATAGTAATAGTATTAGTAATAGGAGTATAATGTAATGCGGTGCGCTGTGCGGTGAGCAGTGCGGTGCGCTGTTCAGTGCGCGGTGCGGTGCGCTGTGCGGTGCGAGGTGCGTTGCGCGGTTGTTGTGCGGTACGTGGTGCGGTGCGAGGTGCGTTGCACGATAATGTAATGTGATGTAATGTAATGTAATATATTATAATATATAATATAGTATAAATATAGGTATAGTATTGTGTAATATAATGTAACGTAAGGTAACGTAACATAACGTAACATAATATAATAATATAATATAATATAATATAATATAATATAATATAATATAATATAATATAATATAATATAATATAATATAATATAATATAATATAATATAATATAATATAATATAGTAATAGTAATGGTATAGTGTAATGTAATGTAATGTAATGCAATGTAATGTAATGTACTAATGTAATTTAATATAATATAGTAATAGTATTAGTAATAGGAATATAATGTAATGCGGTGAGCAGTGCGGTGCGCTGTTCAGTGCGCGGTGCGGTGCGAGGTGCGTTGCGCAATGAGGTTCGCGATGAAGTGCGAGGTGCGGTGCGGTGCGAGTAGCATAACGTAACATAACGTAACATAATATATATATAAATATATATAATATAATATAATATAATATAAAATAATATAATATAATATATATAATATAATATAATATATTAGATACATAATATAATATAATATAATATAATATAAATAATATAACATAATATAACATCATATAAAATAAGATATAATATAATATAATATAATATAATATAATATAATATAATATAATATAATATAATATAATATAATATAATATAATATAATATAATATAATATAATATAATATAATATAATATAATCTAATATAATATAATATATATATAATATAATATAAATAATATAATATAATATAATATAATCTAATATAATCTAATATCATATAATATAATATAATATAATATAATATATATAATATTAATATAATATAATATAATATAATATAATATAATATAATATAATAATAAAATATAATATAATATAATTATAATGTAATAATAATATATAATATAGCAATAGTAATAGTATAGTGTAATGTAATGTAAAGTAAGTGTAATATAATATAATATATAAGTAGTAGTAGTAGTAGGACTTTATTAGACAAAAAGTAAGATATTTACAATATTATTTACAAATATGAGTCGAGTCCTTATCAATATAATATATAATATAATATAGTATAATATTGTAATAGTATTAGTAATAGGAATAGTATAATGTAATGTAATGTAATGTAATGCGGTGCGCTGTGCGGTGCGCTGTTCGGTGCGCGGTGCGGTGCGAGGTGCGGTGCGGGTGCATTGTGAGTTGCGTGGTGCGTGTGCGGTGCGCGTTGAGGTGCGCGGTGCGGTGCGGTGAGTGGGTAAGGTGTGAGTTGCGGTGCGATGTGCGCCGTGAAGTGCAAGGTGAGGTGTGCGGTGGGGTGCTCGTTGTGTTGCGCATTGAGGTGCGCGGTGCGATCGTGGTGCGGTGTGAGGTGCGATGCAATGTGAAGTGTGCGGTGCGGGGCGAGATGCTATGCGCGGTTCGGTGCGCGGTGCGGTGCGAGATGCGGTTCGCGGTGTGGCGCGAGGTGCGGTACGCGGTGCGTTGCGAAGTGCGGTGAGGTGCGAGGTGCGGTGCGAGTTGCGATGCGCGGTGCGGTGCGCTGTCTGGTGCGAGGTGAGTTGCGCTGTGCGGTGGCCCTGTGCGCTTCGGTGCGAGGTGTGGTGCGAGTTGCTATGCGCGGTGAGGTGCGCGGTGTGGTGCGCGGTGCGGTGCGGTGCGAGGTGCGGTGCGCGTTGCTATGAGCAGGTGAGGTGCGCGTTGCGTTGCGAGGTGAGGTGCGAGGTCCGATGCGCGTTGCGGTGCGAGGTGCGTTGCGCGATAATGTAATGTAATGTGATGTAATGTAATGTAATGTACTGTAGTATTATGTAATATATAATATAGTATAATATAGTAATAGTGAAGTAAAGGTATAGTGTAATGTAATGTAAAGTAATGTAATATAATACATACTATAGTAATAGTAATAGAAATATTATAGAGTAATGTTATGTAATGCGGTGCGCGGTGCACCGTGCGGTGCGATGTGCGGTTCGAGGTGAGGTGCGCGGTGCGGTGCGAGTTGCGGTGCTATGTGCGGTGCGCGGTGAGGTGCGCTATGCGGTGCGCCCGTGCGGTACGAGGTGCGGTTCGAGGTGAGATGCGCGGTGCAGTGCGCGGTGCGATGCGAGTTGCGGTTGCGCGGTGAGTTGCGCGATGAGGTGCGCGGTTCGGTGCGAGTTGCGTTGCGCGGTGTTGAGCGGTGCGAGGTGCGTTGCGTGATAATGTAATATAATGTAATGTAAAGTAATGTAATATAATATAATATATCATAGAGTAATAGTAAGGAGTATAGTGCAATGGTAATGTAATGTAAGGTAATAATGTAATGTAATGTTATATAATATAATAGGGTTGATCCGCGTAATTTGGGTCGACGTGTAATTTGGGCTTTTTAATATTTTGCTATTTCCAAGTTTGTTCACCCCTTGATTTTAACGGCATTAGCAAGGCAATTAACAGTACTTCACCCCCTGAAACTTGTTTTATTGTATCCCTCAAGGTTTCGAGGCAACGAAGAAAGTATTATATTGTCCATTTTCACTAGAAGGTTTCAGTTCAAAGTGAAACAGTTTTCTGAAGCTAGTGGTTAAGTCAAGTGTGTGTATCTTTAGTTAAACTGCTGTAAATATTTCAAAGTACGTTTTATTAATATTTCAGTATCGTATTTACTATAATTTTTGTGATACATATTTTTTAATTAAATGATACATGATGTGTAATTTGGGCCTCATGAGAGTATGTAATTTGGGCCTCGTCTATAGTTCGTAATTTGGATTTGTGATAGAGCATTAAATGTTTTTAGTTATATATTTTGTTATTAATAATAATTATAATAATACCAATAATAATAATATCAATAATAATAGTAATAATAATAATAATAATAATAATTATTATTATTATTATCAAATTATTTCTACTATAACAATGAACATAAGTAAAATAATTTTATTTTATTAATTTTTATTATTACAATTACTTTTACTACCAAACTAAGTCACTGGCTGCATAGAACCCGTTGGTCCATGGCCGCTCGGACATAAGGTTATTTTACTAATATAATTATTATTTTAGTACTTATTGTTTCTAATACTTCTAACATTATTGAATGTAGTATTAGCAAACGTTTATATTGTTTAGTGCACGTTAATAATCCCTTATGATTATTTTAATTAACTAGTTAATTTTGTGTTCTGCAATAAGTTAGTTCAACTATGGCTCACTGTTATTGCTGTTTTTATTATTATTATTATTAATTTTTTTATTATTGGTTATATCATTTAACATATTTTGGACTTTCAATTTTTAACGTATTTCTTAGAAGATCTGACCTTTGAATCCAAGAAGTGATCTCAAAAATCACATATGTTCATTATTTGTCTACGTGTATTTATTTCTCGTGTTACGATAATTGTTTCATAAACACAAATGAGGACACACTGTACTACAGAATTATAAATCCCGAAAAGAGAATGTATTCTCTTACTTATATTTTTAAAATAAATCACTTAAAAAAGTAATCCGAGTAATTCTATTTACATGTACAACCTATAAGACATCGGCCCGAATTACACGATTCATCGGCCCAAATTTCACCGAATTATAATTTATGTAAACATACTTTTCAAAATTTTTCTGGAACTTATTATACGACGTAGTTATCATAAAAGCAATCAGTACTGTGTACTATTCATTATTTATAAAATTTATAATTTTCTAAATAGAATTAAAGGCGTTACTCGAATTTTAAGTTAAGTGGCCCAAAATACACGACCTTCCCCTATATTTTCCTTCGGAAAGTACTAGAAACCTGTGTCACCTGTCTAGATTTAAGGCACTTGAGAGAATATCAAGCTTGTAAGAAGAGGTCTCTGGGCAAAATTGTTGGTTCTTTCTTCCCTAGATTATAATTGTGACACTAATTAATTTAGCTTTTAAAGAGTGTCGCTGATTATTAATTAGGACATAACACTGATTGAACGCATTGGTTTGTTTAAACTTTTCTCCCGTGTGAGAGTTGGCTTTTCGACGGCTAAAAGTGTTCTTCCTATCCGTTGATCTCTCTTCCACCATTTCTAACGCTGAAAAGTCAAAATTTCTCTTCCGACATTGATGCTATTTGATATTCTCTTCTGAATTTCTTCTGTGTGTGGTTTGTCGGCAAGATTTTCCAAGCAAGGGCGAGCTAACAATAAATATGTAACTATACAATTATTGCTAGTTTAGTTTCTGGGGCCTTGAAAATCACAAATACATCCACCAGCATCGTCATGGAATTTTTTATTAGGTGCAAATATTTCTTATGACTCTCTGGCACTATCAAATCCATAAATTCTGAGCTAATATTTTCTAATCATCCCCTGTGTAATCTATTTCTCTCAAATGATATTCTTAACACCTCATCCTTGTGTACCAACTGGGCGTTTTCCCTCTGTTTTTTTTTTAAAGTTTCCATGTCTCTCTTTCATTTCCCATTCGTGCCACACGTCCTGCCCATTGCAGTTTACGAGACTTAACTGTTCTTATTATATCTGGATTCCTATAAGTACCATGTATCTCACTTTTATATAGTCTTCTCTATTACCTGTTAATCTCAATTTGGTCCAAAAATATTCATAAGAATTTTATTCTCAATTACTCGTAACCTTTTCTCTACTCTTAAAGCAAGGGACCTTGTTTCATATCCGTATAATACAACTGGGAGGATAACAGTTTTATATATTTTCAGTTTAACGATTTTTAAGAGAAGCTTGGACGAGTCCCTGTAATGTGTAATAGCATGCATTTTTAGAATTAAGCCTATGTTTAATTTCCTTATGCATCTCATCCCTATTCGTAATGATTGTTCCAAGGCATGCTTCTTATAACAGTTGTTCTAACTTAATTTAAGTGGGCATATGTGTTTGTTATGCGTGTTGTCTTATGCTGTATGTTATTACGGACCTTCAATACTGAAAACCAAGATCCAGCGAGGCTAGCTACATTGTATCGATTTTTTGTGGTTTACAGTTCCTGTCATCCGATCAACATATTGATTTTGTAATCCTATTGTGGTATATAAAAATATAGGATACGTTTATGTTGTAAATACGAGAAAGAACATCTGCCGCAATAAAAGGGAATTAAAATATGCTAAAGCAATTAAACGGGATCACGTTTATGATTGGTTAAGCCAATATGGTATGAGCGGAAGATCGCGGGGTCGATTTCCGGTAGGGTCAGAATTTTTAAAGTTTCCCTAAACATTCTGGGAGTACCATGGCACTAAACGCTAGTGACAATTAGCTGATAGGCCAAAGTTCTTGCAGGCCTGTTGCGCCATGAATTTTAAAGAACGCTTGTTTACTTTGAAAACAGAATTTCAAATTTGTATCTGAAAGGATGTAAAACAGAATATTTGTAATATCTGAGATAAATGTATTATAAAGTTCAATGAGTAGGCCCTACAGTATATCACATGATATCATATAATTTAAACTATTATAAATGTGGTATTTGAAAATGTATAATATTTACCTGATAGATGAAGCGTTGTCAAAGTAATACGTCTACATATTTTAGCTATATAAATTGTTAGGTGAACCCGTTTTGGATTTAATGTGAAATATTAATAATTTATTAATTTTAATTAAAATATTTCACATTCACATTGAGTGGCGTTTCTTCGTAATATTACAGTTAAGTCAGTTCGTAACTTTTTACTCGATCCTTCTGTCTACTGCAGGGGTGCGCGTGACCTTCACTGCATACTGTACAATGTCACTCGCTGTCTGTTCATGTGATGTGTTCTCAATGTAAACATTCAGTGGTGGACACCGTCATTTCGTTTTAATATTACATGAATAAATTTATTACGTGTAATGACATAGACATAACTATAGTATAGTATCAAAATTATTGTCATTTGTTTATTCAATGACCTAGGTTGTCATTTCGACATTACTGGTGTTCGCCTTCTGGCATTGGTGTAATTTAATACACTTCTGACGTAGAGGCCCTGGAAGACGGGTTACGCTGTCCCGATGATATGATGGGTGATGATGATAGTGGTACACCAGGAGAGTACTTAATCCTAAACTTAATCTAAAGCTAATATGAATGATGATGATTATGGTGCCCATATGATGTTCTGAGACCATTCGGGTCTTAATTTTTCCTGGCATTTGCCTTAGAGATGAGGAAAACCACGAAAAAGCTACTCAGGAATATTGTCCCGACCGGGAATCGAATCTGGGCCCGCTGCATGATAATGTAACACCTCTACCTCGGTGGACGAATTTTAATCATATAACAAAACAAATTAATCCATCTCGAAAGATATTGGTCCTAAAAAAGTAATAATTCCTATAAATAAATATTTTTACTTTCTCTTTACTTATTATTCAATGCATTGTAAGTACTTGTCGAAACTTGATATGTCTTTCGTTCTACAAATGTCATCAATTTAGGATTTTATGTTGCACGTTGCATAATTGTTTTAGGCAATATTCTAGAAGCCGGAAGGCCGCTTTTTCGTTTCCCGATGGGGTCGTAACTTCATGAACTTGCCTAAATATTGTTTAGGCATCATGCCCCTAATATTTATTGTTATTCTAACTTAGGGTAAGAGAAGTAATATCTTGTTGTAATTGCGGCCTTAACGCAGACCTCATATCTCGTAAAAATTGTCTACAACGGTGCGAAATGTAACATCAATGGACTCCAAATGCCTGTAAGCGGATCATTTAAAACAAGTAGCCGTGAGATAATGCACATTTATGTGTGCATACTTTCACATATATCACTAAAGATGATTTTACCTTTACATACTCAATTTTCAGGAGATTTCATTAGTTTTATGAAATATACTTATTTTTATCATATTTTAAGTTAAATTGGATAAAAAAAATATTGTTGATCTATGGAAACAAGTTACTTTAAAAGTGTACAATTTTGACGTCTGAGGACGTGCTAAAACTAAAATAATAATTGAGTATTAAAGAAATGGAAAATAATACATATTAATAAAATCAACATTTCATACTGGTGTTCATCAAGAAAACAAGTGATATACGTAAGGAAATGATGCAGAACATTAATATAATGTTCCCTCTTGTTTTCAGAAACACAAATGAGAACAGACTGTACTACATATTTATAAATCCCTAAAAAAGTGAAAGTGCTATAATGTATTCTCTTACTTATAATTTTTAAATAAATCATTTAAAAATAATGAGTAATTATATTTGCATGTACAACCTATAAGACATCGACCCAAATTACACGGAATCATTATTTATGTATACATAATTTTTAAACAATTTCTGGAAATTGTTATAAGATGTAGTTATCATAAAAACAATCAGTACTGTGTACTATTGATCATTTATAAAATTTATAATTTTCTAAACAGAATTAAAACCGTTACTCGAATTTTAAGTTAAGTGGCCCAAAATACACGACCCTCCCTTAATATAGAATATAAGGAATGTCGGTCTAAGGCACCATTCCTTGGCGAAGAGTTACGGGAGATGAGCTTTTGAATCCCTTCTTCTACTTTTTCTTCAACTTCAAGGTAAGGCTGTAAGCCTGTCCCGACTCAAAGCATATCCCTCCATCTGGTCATGCGGCGACCAATAGAACTTTTATCTCTTAGATATATTCTAAAGTCTGTTTTGATAGACGAGATGTATCCATTCTATTTATAAGTTGAAATCATTTTAATTTATTTGCTAATTCATACATTTGTAATTGTTCTGTAATGTCGGATATGATCTCTTAAAGTGTGTCCTGTTATCCATCTTAAGAAATGCATTTCTTCCGATTCTCTCTTCCTTTTTCCAAATTCGTTTAATGTCTAGTTTTCACTTCCGTATGTTAGGAGCGGTTATAAAATCTCATCATCCATTTGAATCCCTAAGGGGAAAATGTTTCTCATGGTTTTGGGACAAAATTGGAATGGTGTCCATCCAGCTTCATGAGGGGATTTGTGCGATTGTAAAAAAAAAATAGCGGCTACAAAATTAAAAAAATATATAGGCATAACACCTGGGGAACTGCAGAGGCTGACCACATATCAATGTAAATGGTAAAGTGCGTGAGATGCAATAAAGTGATTGGCGTTTCTGCTTTCAGCTGACGCGAAGATCACAGCGTTGTTATTTTTGCTATATCCAAACCATTTTCTTTTCCATTATCATTGATATGTTAATCGCACATACGCCAAGGAAGATGTTTTGATACAGATAACTTGATGTGATTTTAAAATGTTATGGTTAACGGGCAAGTCTCCGTTTCACACAGTGATGATACAGGGTATGAGTCAATACAGAGCAGTGCATCCCCGAAATCATAATGACAAAGATGGATTGTGATTGGTCATCAATAACACGAGCCCGTTCACGTGCAGGACCACCCATGCGCATTCAATCACTTTCTTGCACCTCACGCACCCTAAAGTCGATGGTAGTAGGCTACGAGGCCAAGAGCCTAACAGCCCTGTTGTGCCATGGAGTTTAGTTTAAAGTTAAGAGAATGTCATACTGTTATCTGCATGTAAAACATAGTAATACAAATTTGAGATTTTCATTTGTTACTGTTTATATAAATTAGTCTTAAATATGTGTGTTTGTATTGCTCCGCGGTTCGATAGCCTTAGAAAGGTCTTACCTTAACAGCCGACTGCAAGCTTCACATTCACCCGTATTAATCACAGGAGTAGATGATCATCTAGCAAGTATAGGGGTGTTACAGCAGATTTTATAAATTGGAGCCGCTATTTACTGCACCTACTCAAATTCCTAACGATGCTGGTCCCATCCTAGCTGAAATGCCATAATGAAATTCCTTCCCCCATGGGGACTAGAAACTGTGCAAGTGCTAGACGACATGATGCATTAAATCACTCGGCTACGATATTTATTCAGTATACCCGATTATATCATATTAAGAATTTTACGATGATAAATATGGTATTTGAAAATGTATTTAATATTTACCTGATGGAAGAAGCTGTGTCCATTGATCTATCTATAATACTCAGCTCTATAAATTGATGTATGAAACAGATTTGTACTTTATTTGTAAATATTAACACTTACTAATTTCAATTTAAGTATAATTTTACAATTTAAAAAATTCAGTGGCGTTGCTTCGTAACGTTACAGTTATTACGTCATAATTTTTGTTATCGCCATACAACATTAATACACTACTTATGAAATGCATTTTTTAAATATAAATATTAACTGAACATGTAGGAAAAAGCTCCATATCAATTTAAATAACATATGAAACTTTGTTTCCGCCTGATTAAATATTCATAATCGCAGTTTTATATTTAAAAGTGATATTATGTTAGAAATTTTAAATAATTTGACAATGGGTGTGTAATATGCATACAATAAAGCCAATTTTTCTTCCAAGATTTATTTTTCATCTTTTTATTATCGTTTGTAATGTATATTGGCGAAATAGCGGTTATCACATCTCCTCTGGTTCCAAGGTTAAGGGACTGAAATCCAACTCACGTCTTTGGATTTTTCACAGCTTACAAAACATGGGATTATGTTTGCTTTCCCAGATATTAATCGAGAAAGACGTTTACCTTTATATTCTGTCTTCAATAAATGGATATCTAATGTGTTTTTATTTATTTAATAATTTTACTTGCTTTTACTTTAAATTACAAACCTAAAATATGTTGATCTATCCAAAAGTAACACAAAATATAGACAAATGCGCATAATGACCAAATTTAAAAAAAAAGCTAAAGAATTATTAAAAAAAAAGAATTATATTAATAAAAATATTAACAATTAGATGTTGATAGTCTAGCCACATTACATATATTATCTACCTCTGTAATAAGTAACAAGTTGGCAGCATTGGCGTAGCGAGGTGGATGCAGGGTAGTGCACTTGTACCCCCCTTGATTTTCGACCAATTAACACTAGATAGAATAACATTTTTTCTATCTGAAATTAGGTGTAAAAAATAAAAAAATAACATTAAGCCCGCCATGCCCAATTGGTGTGTTATACCTCATACACTTCTGTAATGAATACCTTTCTTTACACGCTTTATATCAGCTTGACCTGTACCTATGTAACAGAATCTTTCAACGTGATTTCCACCCACTTAAAATTGTTGGATCGACTTCAAACTTTACATACTTGTAAAGGACCCGTCTCAATACCATAATTTCATTTTTTCTAAAATCCTGGCCAGAATCATCAGAAATAAATAATACTTTTAAAAAACTAAAACAACACGCTTTATTAGAAAACCGAACTAAAAAATGAAAAATAATTTTAATTTCCAACACGCTTGGGATAAAATTAAAGTGGTCAACAAAAAAAAATCATCTTCAACACATATAGAATAAAACTAGAGTTATCAACAAAATGAAAATAATTTTGCCATCAAAAGCGTGGGGTGCTCCATATCTATTAATATATTTGGTAATAAACAGATATTGGTAAAAGTAAAGTCTCTAAGAAAAAAATGTGAAAATCATAAAAAGCACCCCATGCTTTTGATGGTAAAATTATTTTCTTTTTGTTGATAACTAGTTTTATTCTATATGTGTTGGAGATGATTTTTTTGTTGACCTCTTTAATTTTATCCCAAGCATGTTGGAAATTAAAATTATTTTTCATTTTTTTAGTTCGGTTTTCTAATAAAGCGTTTTGTTTTAGTTTTTTAAAACTATTATTTATTTTTTAGTTTTAATATTTTACAGAATAAGATAAAAATGTAAATATCTTTAAATTCGATACTATTGTAGTATGAGCTAAAAGTAACACTCTTCTAAAAAAAAGAATCCTCCCAGCCGGATTTGAACCAGCGACCTATGGATTATTGAAATTATATACCACTAGAGTTCACCGCTCTACCAACTGAGATCTTACAATGATTGACTAAAAAGTCGACAAGTCCACAACCTATTATACCAGTTTTCATTTTTTTGATTTTCTGATGATTCTGGCCAGGATTTTAGAAACAAAATATGGAATTGTTATATTGTCATTGGTCCTTTACAAGTATACAAAGTTTCAAGTCGATCCAATGTTCCTAAGTGTGTGAAAACCGTGTTCTGGTAAACCAGAATATGCTACTCTGGATCAGCAATTTTCTCATCCAATGGTTCATCGCTACAAAGTATAATAATCACCTCTCTAAATACCAACAAACACATCGAGGTTTACCACAGGGTTCTGTACTCAGTACCATTCTCTTCAATATCTACATTAATGATCTACCTAAGCATATAGAAAAGCTCGAAACGAAAACCCTACTTTTTGCTGATGATGTTGTAATATGGGTCTCCAAACCGAAAAACCAAAGTCAACAATTAATAACCATAGCCCAACAATCACTAATACAGTTAGAGAATTGGACATCCCAGAACTTAATGAAGATAAATATACAGAAAACAAATTATCAACTATTTACATTAAGAAAGAAACCACTACCCATCACTCTGAAATTGGAGGGTGAATTATTAACTCAAACACATGAAGCAAAATATTTAGGAATAACTCTGGACACAAAATTAACATGGAAGAAACACATGGAGAATATATGTACAAAGATAGAAACAAGGTTACCATATTAAAACGATTAGCAGGGAAAAAGTGGGGTTGCAACACACAAACCCTAAACACCTTCTACCAAATGTACATAAAACCTGTACTTCAATATTGTGAAGAAATCCTAGTAACTACTAAAGTGGAAAAACTTAATAAATTGCAGAACCAAATCCTCCGTCTGATAACAGGAGCCGTTAAAAACAACACCAATCACTGCCATGCAAATCTTAACAAATAACCCAAACATAGCATCTGAAATTGAGAAAACAGCAGTCACACAGTATGAAAAATTTTTAAGGCTACCCCATAATAACTGGACCCAAAGAAAACCACAAGTATGTTTAAAATCTCAGCAAAGCTTCCTAAGCATTGTACAAGAAATCAAACAGAAATTGCAACTTCCACATTCAAAAGAAAATATGCAGATGAGAAACAACCCTCTAGAATTTTTGGAAATCGAATATAACCTTCATTTAACAGAAGACATCAAGAAATCTGAAACTCCTCCATATATTTTAAAACAAATGTCACTGGAAATAATAAATCTAAGATACCCAGCTCCTGAATGGATACATATTTTTACAGATGGCTCCAGCCTACCAAATGACGGTGGCACTGGTGCTGGTGCAGTATGTCCACTTTTTTCCTTTTATCGTAAACTAAACACAAATTCAACAAACTTTGATGGCGAAATTCTAGCAATTTTCTTAAGTTTACAAAATCTTTTATATCACATCCAAAAATTTACAAAAGTTGTAATTCTATGTGACTCCAAAGCAGCCATTCTTGCTATAACACGAGACACAACACCCAAAAGCATCAAAATTATCGAATGTCACAAAATGATAAAACAGTTATCCCGTCTACAAAAAAAAGTTGTACTTCAATGGATTCCGGCCCATTGTGGAGTGACAGGCAATGAAATAGCCGATTTTCTAGCCAAGAAGGGTAGCAAAATTGTTTCAAACCCAACTTCTGCTCCAGTTTCCTTTCACTCGATCAAAAGGATTATCTCAAATAAATACATCAATAAACTTAGAGAAGAATACACCACCAAAACATCTGGAAAGGAATGGGAAAATCTACAAGCTTATGACATTACTACATTACAAAGAAAATCTGCAGTAGCAACATTCAGACTGCTAACGGGACATGACTGCTTGAATAAACACCTACACAGAATTGGCATAACAGATTCACCTAAATGCCCTTTTTGCAATTTAAATGAAGATATGGAAAGAAATCATCTCCTCCGTTGTCCAGCTTTTGTAGAAGAGACCAGCCTTTCTGCTAAATATTGGAGTGCAAGAGAGCGAATGATTTCATTATCAAGTGCTCGACATTAGATACCAACCAACCAACCAACCAGATTCCGTTACATAATTACGCAAACACTTTTTTTTGATTTTATGATGATTCTGGCCAGGATTTTGGGAAAAAAATATTGTATTGTCATTGGTTCTTTACAAATATACAAAGTTTCAAGTCGATTCAATGTTTCTAAGTGGGTGAAAATCGTGTTCAAAGATTCCGTTACATAGATACAAAGACACTTTTTTTGATTTTCTGATGATTCTGACCAGGATTTTAGAAAAATATAAAATTATTGTATTGTCACGGGTCCTTTACAAGTATACAAAGTTTCAAGTCGATCCAACGATTTTTAAGTGGGTGAAAATCGCGTTGAAAGATTCCGTTACAGATAGATGCAGGTGAAGCTAATATAAAGCGTGTAAAAAGTGTCTTTGTATCTATGTAACGGAATCTTTGAACACGATTTTCATCCACTTAGAAACATTGGATCGACTTGAAACTTTGTATACTTGTAAAGGACTAATGACAATACAATAATTTCATAATTGTTTTCTAAAATCATGGCCAGAATCATCAGAAAATAAATAAATAATAGTTTTAAAAAACTAAAAGAACACGCTTTATTAGAAAACCGAACTAAAAAATGAAAAATAATTTTAATTTCCAATACGCTTGGGATAAAATAAAGTGGTCAACAAAAAAATCATCTCCAACACATATAGAATAAAATTAGAGTTATCAACAAAAAGAAAATAATTTTACCATCAAAAGCATGGGGTGCTCTATATCAATTAATATATTTGATAATAAACAGATATTGGTAAAAGTAAGCTCTCTAAGAAGAAAATGTAAAAATCATAAAAAATGATTGTAAAATTATTTACTTTTTGTTGATAACTCTAATTTTATTCTATATGTGTTGGAGATGATTTTTTGTTGACCACTTTATTTTATCCCAAGCGTATTGGAAATTAAAATTATTTTTCATTTTTTAGTTTTCTAATAAAGCGTGTTCTTTTAGTTTTTTAAAACTATTATTTATTTTTTAGTTTTAATATTTTACAGAATAAGATAAAAATGTAAATATCCTTAAATTCGATGCTATTGTAGTATGAGCTAAAAGTAATACTCTTCTATGAAAAAAAACCCTCCCAGCAGGATTTGAACCAGCGACGTATGAATTACTGAAATTATATACCACTAAGAGTTCACTGCTCTACCAACTGAGTTCTTACAACAATTAACCAAAAACTCGACAAGTCCGCAACCTATTATACCAGTTTTAATATTTTTTTTTATTTTCGGATGATTCCGGCCAGGATTTTAGAAAATAAATATGAAATTATTGTATTGTCACGGGTCCTCTACAAGTATACAAAGTTTCAATCCAATGTTTCTAAGTGGGTGAAAATCGTGTTGAAAGATTCCGTTACATTGATACAATAACACTTTTTTTGATTTTCTGATGATTATGGCCAGGATTTTAGAAAATAAATATGAAATTATTGTATTGTCACGGGTCCTCTACAAGTATACACATTTTCAAGTCGATCCAATGATTTTAAGAGGGTGAAAATCGCGTTGAAAGATTCCGTTACATAGATAGATAGATAGAGGTCAAGCTAATATAAAGCATGTAAAAAAAGTGTCTGTAATTATGTAACGGAATCTTTCAACACGATTTTTACCCACTTAAAATCATTGGATCGACTTGAAACTTTGTATACCTGTAAAGGACCAATGACAATGCAATAATTTCATAACTGTTTTTCCAAAATCCTGGCCAGAATCATCAGAAAATAAAAAAAAGTGCCTGTAATTATGTAACGGAATCTTTCAACACGATTTTCAACCACTTAAAAGATTTGGATCGACTTGAAACTTTGTATACTTGTAAAGGACCAATACAATAATTTCATAAATTTTTCTAAAATCCTGGCCACAATCAGCAGAAAATCAAAATAATAAAAATCGGTATAATAGGTTGCGGACTTAACAACTTCTTACTCAATCGTTGTAAGAGCACAGTTGGTAGAGCGTTGAACTGTACTGATATATAATTTCAGTAATCCATAGGTCGCTGGTTCAAATCTGGCCCGGAGGATTTTTTTAGTAGAGTATTACTTTTAGCTCATACTAAAATAGTATGGAATTTAAAGATATTTACATTTTTATCTGATTCTCTAATATATTAAAACTAAAAATTAAATAATAGTTTAAAAACTAAAACAACACGCTTTATTAGAAAACCGAACTAAAAAATGAAAAATAATTTTAATTTCCAACACGCTTGGGATAAAATTAATGTGGTCAACAAAAAAAAATCTCCGACACATTTAGAATAAAACTAGAGTTATCTACAAAACAAATACCACCAAAAGCGTGGGGTGTTCTATATCAATTAATATATTTGATAATAAACGGATATGACAGGCTAAATAAAACTAAAAAATGAAGAGGGCAGTTTCCGTGACTTGTCAACAACTCTATACAACTCGGATAGTTTGGAGAATGAGAGCACATCATATCTGTATAAGGTTAGATGATCAGTTACTAATCTCTACGTTTGACAATGCTCAGGAAGAATACAACTATATGGTAAAAAGTATTCATCAGGCGGCAAAAGAAGCTTTAGGAGAAGCAAATAGAGAAATAAATAACTCAAATATTTTTGGAATGAGGACTTAGCAAAAGAAATAGCAAACAAAAAAGAAAAATATTTAATGTGGTTGAATACCAAAGATCTGAAAGACAAAATACAATATAAAGAAGCTCAAGCAAGAGTTAGAAGGAAAATTACAGAAGCTAAAAATCAGAGATGGGAACAAAATTGTTTAAAAATTCAAACATGTATTGGAGGAAAACGAAGTTCTGAATCTTGGAGAATTTAAAAAAAAATTGAGAAATAAAAGAAGTGCACAAACAAATGTACAAACAATACCTATGACTGAATGGGGAAATTATTTTAAAACATTACTATCAGAAAACAGGGTATTTAATTTAGATAACGTACAAAATATTCCAGAAATAAACGAAGATGAACATATACAATTGGACATAGAGGATATTAAAATGAATGTTCAATCAATAAAAAATAAAAGAGCTAGTGGTCCAGGAGGAATACCAGCGGAACTATTAAAACATGGATCCGACCATTTATTTGAATGACTGAGAAAATTATTTACAAAATTTATGAATGGTGGAAAAGTTCCTGAAGAATGGAAACTAGAATACATTTCGACAATCCATAAAAAAGGAAAAAAAAAAGACCAATGTGAAAATTATAGAGGTATAACAGTAACAAGTACTATGAGTAGACTTTATGGCCGTATACTAAAATATTATTTGGAAAAAACTATAGTGATATGGAATTAGAGGAACAGTCAGGATTTAGAGCAGGTCGTTCCACAAACGACAATTTATTTTGCATTACTCAGGTAATAGAAAAGAAAATGCAATATGGACAACCTTTGCACCTAGTATTTGTAAATCTGGAGAAAGCATACGACAATGTCCCTATAGAGAAACTATGGATTACTTTAAGATGTATGGGAATTAAGACTATAATAATTGAAGCTATACAGAATTTATATGACAATTGCATGTCTAAAATTAAAATTGGCAGTAAATTGTCACTGGTTTTTCGATAAATAAAGGTCTTCGTCAAGGTTGTCTTTCACCGACTCTGTTTAAAATATATGTACATGAAATATTAAAGAATTGGAGGAGAAAATGTTCAAGCATGGGAATTCCTATTTCAAACAACAAAACTTTATACAACTTACATTTTGCAGATGATCAATTGTTAATTGCACAAGATTATGAAGATTTAGAATATATGACCAGAAAATTAATAGAAGAATATGAAAAATGGGGATTAAATTTGAAAATGAAAAAAACAAAATATTTATCAATTGGTGAACCAGAACAAAATTTAATTTTGGAGACTGGAGAATCAATAAAATTTTGTAGTGAGATCCCATATTCAGGAATTAAAATAAATAAAAATGGGAGTTATGAAGAGGAAATAAGAAATAGAAATAATAAAGGAAAATTTGCAATTGCTTGCCTCAATGGAATATTGTGGGATAAAAATATAAGTAATAGAAATAAAATGAATATATATCATATAATTGTTAAAAGCTTCATTACTTATAGAGCAGAACTTTGGCCATTAACAACAAAAACAAATAAGTACCTTTTGGCAACGGAACTGGATTTTATACGAAGGGCCGCAAGAATTTCAAGAAGAGAAAAAATTAGGAACTCAGTTATAAGGTAGAAAATGAAGATTGAAGACACTATTTTAGATTATATTAAAACTCAGCAATTAAGATGGTAAGGACATGTCCAGCGAATGGAAGAGGATCGACTACCAAAATCTGTTTTGGAATGGAAACCTAAGGGAAGACGAAGCAGAGGAAGACCTAAAATCTCCTGGAGCCATGGAATATGTTTATATATGAAGGAGAAACATCTACAACCAGGAGATTGGATGGACCGATAAAACTGGCTATTAGGAATCGGACGATGCCAAAGACATTAATCAACCGATGATCTATCTATAAACGGATATTGGTAAAAGTAAAGTCTCTAAGAAGAAAACGTAAAAACCATAAAAGCACCCCATCCTTTTGATGGTAAAATTATTTTTTTGTAGATAACTATTTATTCTAAATGTGTTGGAGATTATTTTTTTGTTGACCACGTTAATTTTATCCCAAGCGTGTTGGAAATTAAAATTATTTTTAATTTTTTAGTTCGGTTTCCTAATAAAGCATGTCGTTTTAGTTTTTTAAAACTATTATTTATTTACACCTTATATTGGCCAACGCCCACTTACTGTGATTGGTGAAAGGTTCGCCGTTGGCTATGTATTGTATTTTCTGGTACATTTGATAGGCTCAAATAATTATCTAATTGACATATCATTTACTTGAAGGTCCTAGACTCGTGCTTTAACGTTGAACTACGCATATTCGTGCGTGTATGCTTAAAAATGGATATAAGAAAATTGTTTGGTAATTACCTACACAAGTTGTATCATTGCAATATTATTTTTTCCCGGATAGTTTAGAATTCATCACATCCAAAGAAAATATACCTACCATTTACCCATCTAATGATATTGGAAACTGGTTTGGGAGAACAGAGCTAATAAGTAAAGAAGGTAAAGTGAAAATTCTGACAAACTTCTGGAGTCCATCCGAAAGCTATACAATTCCAGTAAAGATGCTGAACATTTAAAACGGAAATTCAAGCATTGTTGGATCCCACAGTATTCATCCTGGCTGAAGTATTCCGTAAGACTCAAATGTGCACTCTGTTTATATTGTGTTCTATTCTCCCCACATATTATGGGGGACGTTAAAGGATCATTCATAGTGAGGCTCTTCCAGAAGTTTTTCAAAATATATGAATTCACCAAAAAAACTTTGTGAGCCGCTGGAATGTGGAAACTGCACAGTCAGCACGCTTGTTTTTAAATGAGGTCCCTGTTATCCAAAACCTCGTAAGCTGCTTTAAGAAGATTGCGGCAGATAACTTGAAATATTTGTTTTCCATCTTGGATACAATTATCTTCTGTGGCTTGCATGACTTGCATTTAAGGGGTAAAAACTGGACGAAGGCGTCTTCAGGGATTTGATTCAGTGGAGAATTAATGCCGATGATACAAGCTTATAACGTCATTTAAACGTGCCTTTCTCCACAAATTAAAAATGAATTGATTGAATCATGTGACTTGAGATAAAGAAAATTATTGAGGATGATCTAAAAATGCCAGTGTTTACACTATTTTAGGTGATAAAAGCTGTGACGTTTCTGGAAAAGAGCAATTGCCCATTGGTGTGCGGATTTTAGATGAGAAACTGAATAAAATTCGAGAAGAGTTTTTGGGCTTTGTTGAACTGAAATTAATGGACGCCCAAGTCAATTGCTGCAGAAATTGAGTTTTTTTCAAAGGGATAGACATTTACCCACTCAAATGTGTCGGCCAGGGTTATGATGGCTGCTCATGAATGGCAAGAAAAGACAACGGGTCCAGAAACGTCTGCGCGAGTTTTTTTCCCCAAAAGTGTTTACTTCCGCTGCACGAGCCACAAAATCATTCTTGTGGTAAAGGATATGAATAGTGTGCCCAAGGTGAGAAACACGATAGCTACAATCAAGGATATTATAAAATTTTTCGAGACTCGCCGTCGAGAAGATATCGCGTCACAAGCATCCCCATCGCAACAATATAAAAAGTATTGGGATATGTAAGAAACACTTTTTGGAATTGATGAACGGCCTGGTATTAATTGCCATAGAAAGAAACGCACCAAGCCAAAAACAAGCTGATCAGTTGCATGCTGCTGCAAATAGAAGCACTTTCATATTTTGTTTGTGC
The DNA here is from genome assembly GCA_030220185.1 of Diploptera punctata. Lineage (NCBI taxonomy): Eukaryota > Metazoa > Arthropoda > Insecta > Blattodea > Blaberidae > Diploptera > Diploptera punctata. The sequence continues at coordinate 2,023,882 of JASPKZ010001210.1, read as the reverse complement.
CTGATAACAAAATATTCTAGTCATTTGGAAAGCTGACGATAAAACAGAATTGTTTTGAAACATGTTCAAGAACAAATCAACATTAATATTGAGGTATGATGTCCAGACTAAAAATAATATAATTTGGAACCTATCGTTAATTTGCTGCAAGCCGTGGATATAGATTTAATTAAATGCACAGCCCATGTTGAAAGTATTAAAAGCATGATAACAGATCATCGCAAAAAGATTATGAGATCTCTGAAGGCATCATGAAAGAGATGGAGACTATTGCTTCTGAGCTAGGTGTAGAAATCACACTACCATGAATATCCAATAAGCCGACACATCAAGCTAATCTATAATTTAATCCCGAAGATTACTTTAAGGTGGTCATCTTAAATCCCTACTAGGACTCTTTTCACACAACTCTGTCAGACAGATTTGGAGAACACCAGGGTCCTGCTATTGAACTTAAAATGCTGCACCCTAAAAACCTCTCACAAAGATGCCCAAGCAATGCAAACAAAATTTCAGAGTCTTATAAAATTGAGGCTTTGTCCACCGAAATTGTACTATGGCTCCGTATATGGATGAAATGGTGATAAGGATAAAGAAGGTGATTTTGTTAACATCGTGGACGAGTGTGATTTTTTTTCCATCCATCAAAAAAAGCAATTGTAATATGCCTGTTTTACCATGCACTACGGCGTCGATTGAACGCACTTCTAGCATCCTAAGAAGAGTGAAGACACGGTGCCGTTCTATATTGACAGAAAATCGCCTGATCAGTCTGCACAAAAAACTTAATAAAAATGATATTGAAAAATTCAAACAAAGTGTACTTAAAAAATGTTCTCAAACGAAAAGGCGAGTAGAACTGTGTGTACAGTAGTATTTTATTATTAGCTATAATATAGCTAATAGTATCAATACAATTAAGTATAAAAGTAATTTTGACAAAAAAATTAAATTTACCAAAGCCTAAAAGTTCTACAATTATTTCCCTATTATTCTTCATAATTCCTCTTCAATAGCGCTGTAGTTTTGTTCCGAAATATTTTGATGCTAGTTTAAAAAATGAAGGTAGTATTTTATATTTTTGATTTGTTCGTTTGTACCTGGAATACAGCCGAAAAAAAAATTGCACCCCCCTTAATCCACTGCTGGCTACGCCCATGTATTTATCCACCAAATGATATTGGGGAGAACAGAGCTAATGAGTAAAGAAGATAAATGAAAATTCTGACAAACTGCTGGAGTATACCCGAAAGTTACAATTTCAGCAAAGATGCTAAACATTTAAAACGGAAATTCAAGCATTGTTGGATCCAACAATATTCACCCTGGCTAAAGTAATCCACAATACTCAAAGGTGCACTCTGTTTATATTGTGTCCTATTCACTGCACATACTGTGAGGAGCCTTAAAGGGTTATTCATAGTGAGGCCCTTCCAGATGTTTTTTTGAAAATCCATAAATTCGCCAAGAAAAACATTGTGAGAGCTGCTGGCATGTGGAATATATGCAGTCAGCATGCTCGTTTATGTGATGCCCCTGTTAGCAAAAAACTCGTAAGTGGCTATAAGAAGAACGTGGTGGATAACTTGAAATGTTTGTCTTCTAGCTTGTCTTCTGTGGCGAATTGATGACATTGATATAAGCTTTTAAACGGTAATAATGCTACATACCTTTATCCACAAATTCAAAATGAATTGACTGAACTATGTGACTTGAGGTAGAGAAAATGATTGCAGATGGCATAAAAAATGCCAGCGCTTACAATGTTTTAGCTGATGAAAGCTGTGACATTTCTGGAAAGGAGCAATTGTCCATTGGTGTGTGGTTTTTTGATGAGAAACTGAATACAATTCGAGAAGAGTGTTTGGGCCTTGTTGAACTGAAAATAATGGACACCCGATCAATTGCTGCAGAAATAGAGTTTCCCCTCCCAGAGAGATAGACATTGACTTGCACAAATGTGTCGGCCAGGGCTATGACGGCTGCTCAACAATGACAGGAAATGCAATGGGTTCCAGCAACGTCTGTGCGAGATTTTCCCCCCACTGTGCTAGCCACAAAATCAATCTTGTGGTAATTTATTTGAATAGTGTGCCCGAGTTGAGAAACACGACAGCCACAATTAAGAATATTACAAACATTTTTCGAGAGTCACCATTGAGAAGATAGCACGTCCCAAGCATCTGCGAAACACGTTGGTCATAAAATTATAAAAGTATTGGGATATTTAAGAAACACTTTTTGGAATTGATGAACGCCCTGAAATTTATTGCCATAGAAGGACATGCATCTAGCCGAAAACAAACTGATCAGTTCATGCTGCTGCAAGTAGAAGTACTTTCATCTTTTGTTTGTGCCTCATAGCATAATATTCTAGTTATTTGGAATCTGTTGAGAATTCATTGTAAACCATGACTATAGATTTAATTAAATGCATGGCCCATATTTCTAAAATGTTCTTTAGTGCATGTTTCTAAATTCCTTTGGCACCAATAAATAAATTTAGTCTGGAAAAACTTTTAAATACCAATAAAAAAATCAACATCCCAGACAGTAAGAAATCTGGAATTTATCAAATTAATTGTAATGATTATAGCAAAGTATACATAGGAAAAACAAAAAGGAATTTAGAAACACGCACTAAAGAACATTTTAGAAATATTAAAAATTGTGAAATTGAAAAATCAGCAATTGCTGCACATAGTTTACTAGAACATCATAAAATTGAAAAAGAAGCGAAACTTTTAAAACAGTTGGATAAACCGTTGGAACTGACAATTTGGGAAATGATATTCATTCAGAAGAATAAATATCGATCTATGAATTTTGATATTCCGGTGGATAAAAATGTAATTACAAAGTTTATAATCCCAACGAAAGATGGCAGCACAAGAAATCAACAATCACGGAATTTCATCAATGGACGCCATGACTGATGAAGGACATGATATTGTCTGAAACCGTCGGTATCAAAGAAGTTTGAAAATGTATGAGGTGAGTCGATTAAAATATGTTCTCCATTCATTATTAAACAAACATTAACTTTTAAATATATAAGATATATATAATTCTTCTGTATGTTTGTTTGTCACTCTACTCCTCCTAAACGATTGAACTGATTTTGATGAATTTTTTTATGTGGCTGATTGGGTCCCTCGATGATTTAGATTAACAATTGATCCCTCTAAAACCATTAGGTGTAGGAGTTCACCTGAAGTGAAAATTGAAAAATCGCTCTAGCGGTCACATTTTTCAATGTTTCACAACAAAACTCGTATATCCTATTAAAATAAACCAAGACAGGTATTATTTAAAAAATGAGTGAAATACAAGAGTTGGAAGTGGAGGTTTACTCGAAATCTGAAATTAAAAATTGCCTAAACAACTGGACCGATTTTTATAAAATTTTTGAGTGTTTTTCAGTGGGTCCCTGGATGGTGTAGATTCACAAATGGACCCAATAGGTGGCGCTGTAATCGGGTTATAGGAATTTCTTTTTATGTCAGATGTATAGTCATCTGCATTACCAACATTTGGCACGACAACAATATAATGTCACAATGAACGCTTCTTGAGCCACAACAGATGGCAGTGAGAAATTTTCTTGCGAACTTATTAATTTTATGGCAAAATGTAATTTATACAGGGCAATTACAAATGATTAATCACATTTCAATCTGTTGTATAAACCAAACTATAATACATACAACACCAAATGATACATCAAATGAAACAGAAACTCTGAAAGTTTACTTTCTCATATTTTGTTGTGATGACATAACAATGGTTTTTAAAATGGCGACAATAATGCAAAAAGTGTTCTGTGAATATGATATTTTCTTTTATTACCATAGAACGTGCATTAGGCAGCTTTGTGGCACAAGCGGTTAGACGCTTGCCTCTCATCGCTGGAGTCCCGAGATCGAGTCTTGGTCACTCCATGTGGGTTTTCGTGGTGAACGAAATGGAGCTTGGGCAGGTTTTTCTCCTGTATCCCTGCCAAAATTTCATCCCACCATTTCTCCATATTCATTTCAACCATTTTGTTTCATTTCGTTCATCTGTCTCTGTGACAGTGGAACAGGCATGGTCGGCTGGCAACCTTGTCGTTCAGAGATCTCTATAAATATAGCGGCTTCATCTCATCTCATCCCTCGACCCGACCCTGAGTTGGACATGAGTTGAGGATATTTACCTTATTTTTATATTTACAATGTGCATTCCGGAAAAAATACCCTGGTAATCAAACTCCAGGCATACAAAGCATTCATCGATAGTATCATCAATTTAAAGAAACTGGTACCATTCTTGAAGGTAAAAGCAGTGGATGTTTCCAACGAAACAGTGGAACAAGTTAGGGATAGTTTCATTCGTAGTCTGCAGAAGTCAACATACTGCGTCAGTTGGGAATTTGATATTCCACAACCGACTGTGTAGAAAATTTTGCATACTCGATTATGAATGAAATTGTATTGCATATAGTTGTTGTAAACCTTCAACCTAAGACTTTATCAAAAGTTTTGAAATTTGTTCTGACATGCAGACCCATTATTACGTTTAATACTATAGTAATTAAAACATTATAGTAAAACTTCAAAATAAAAAAAAATGTGAAATATTTTAAGTAAAATTATGACATACTTAAATCATTAACCAAGAAGGAAGAATGGATTTGAAGACTGTTTAGTGTTTAGTGATGAGGCAACTTTCCACATAAGTTAAAAATCACCATAATGTACGCATCTGGGGTACTCAACAACCACATGCTACTGTGCAACATGAACGAGATTCTGCAAAAGTTAATGTGTTTACAGCAATTTGTAAGTCAAAGCTCTATGGCTTGTTTTTCTTTGTGGAGAAAATTGTAACCAGTATGTCATTCCACGAAATGCTATAACAATGGTTGCTTCCATAATTGACAGAGGATTCCAATGACTTCATACTCTAAATTGATGGGTGCCGCCTCATTGGTACATGGAAGTGCGTTACTACCTGAACACATTGGATTGGTTGTGTGGTGAAGGCGACTTACCTTTGTTACAGTGGCTTCCTAGCTCCCCAACCTGATGGTTTATGTCTTTATTTCTTTGGGGGTACATAAAAGACAAAGTGTATGTACCATCACTGCCAGCAACTTTGGTTGAGCTCTGGGAATGCATTACACATGCATTTACGATGGTTACTAGGGATATGCTATTCCACATATGGGAGTGTACCGTGTAATCAAGGGTAGCCACATAAAACACTTGTAAAAGTAAACATTCAGAGCTTCTTTTTCATATGATGTATCATTTATTGTTTTACATATATATATATATATATATATATATATATATATATTTTATCATGCCATATTAAGCTTGCATTGCTCAATGTCAAAAATTTAATTATAATATCGAAATAAAGAAGCGTCACTGTTATAAAGTAAAAATATTCTCTTTAATTTGTTTACTTGTTATAGAAGCTACTAGAGGGCAGTGGAGACCGAGTTTCCGCTACCTCTCGTAATAGAGAATATATATAAAGAAGAATAAATGTTTGTACTAGTTTGCTTGATAGCACACTGTAGTATCAATCTAGAGGTCCGGGTTCAAATCCCGTCCAAGCATTTATTTTTCTTATCATATCATATTAAGCTTGCATTGCTCAATGTCAAAAATTTAATTACAAAATCGAAATAAAGAAGCTTCACTGCTATCAAGTAAAAATATTCTCTTTAATTTGTTTACTTGTTATAGAAGCTACTAGAGGGCAGTGGAGACTCAGTCCTCGCTACCTCTCGTAATAGAGAATATATATGAAGAAGAATAAATGTTTGTACTAGATTTTCTTAGTAGCATAATTGGTAGCGCACTGGAGTATCAATCCAGAGGTCCGGGTTCAAATCCCATCCAAGCATTTATTTTTGTTATCATGTCATGTATATATATATATATATATATATATATATATAATAGATGAGGTTATACAACCAATTAAAATTTGATGAATCATTTGTAATTGTCTTGTATTTTTATCATCCGGCCATGACACGTGAATTGAACATACGGGCAGGACAACGTCTGCTGGGTCCACTCTTTTATATATATATATATATATATATACGAGGGCGGATCGGAAAGTAACGCACAATAATTTTTTTCTGCCTTGGTATTCAAGCTAGAATGCTGAAATTTCATAGAGATATAGTTTGAACTTTTCACTACAGATGGTATTTTTTTCTCAGGTGCACCTCTTGCGAGAGAAGCTTGAACTATGCAACAAAGATGGCGTGCATGCTACAGTCGTCCATCTGTGAGGAACAGAGAAGTGTTGTTCGATTTTTGTGGGCCAAAGGGCTTAACCCAGTGAAATTCACAGGGACATGCGTGGCGTGTATGGGGATGATTGTATGGACCGTAGCAATGTCTCCAGGCGGTGCACATTCTTCCAAGAGGGACGCGTGAACCTTAGTGATTCGCCACGCTCCGGCCGGCCGACAACAGCAGCAATCCCGCAGAATGTCAGAGGCATTGAGGCGGCAATTCTGAACGACCGGCGTGTGCAACTGCGAGCCTTATCGCAGAAGTTCAACATTTCCTATGGTGCGGTGTACGATATTGTTCATGAAAATTTGAAATTCCGTAAAGTTAGTGCTCGCTGGGTGCCTAAGAACCTGACAGATGACCACAAGGGCCAGCGAATGATGGCAAGCTTGGACCACTTAACGCGGTACACCGCACAAAGACATGACTTTCTGCAAGGAATCGTCACAGGTGATGAGTCGTGGGCGTACCACTATACGCCCGAAACAAAGCAGGCATCAGCAGTGCGCAGATGGCTACACTCCAACCAAACGGACTTCTACGAACAGGGCATATTGAAACTGGTAACACGATGGGAAAAACGTGTTGAGAAAGTTGGTGACTATGTCGAAAAGTAGGTAAAAGATGTAAGTTCATTTGTGATTTTTTTCCTTTTTTTTACTATTAAACTTTTTTAAAAAAAAATTATTGTGCGTTACTTTCCAATCCGATCCGATCCTCACAGGTGGACGACTGTAGCATGCGCGCCATCTTTGTTGCATAGTTCAAGCTTCTCTCGCAAGAGGTGCACCTGAGAAAAAAATACCATCTGTAGTGAAAACTTCAAACTATATCTCTGTGAAATTTCAACATTCTAGCTGCAATACCAAGGCAGAAAAAAATTATTGTGCATTACTTTCCGATCCGCCCTCGTATATATATATATAAGACTAATGCTGCAGTTTCTGTTAATACTAGTGTCTAAGAGGACAGGAACAAATGGGGGAGGAAGTTGTAATAGAAATCATAAAACTTAGAAATGACTGAAGGTCTGAAGTAAATTATCTGACAAATTCATTTAAATTTAAAATTAAATTAAGCTCATTGTGATGAAACAAAGTTAGTGTTTTTTGGAAAGGTAGGTCTGTGTTTACATATTGTTTACAAAGATCAGTTCCTTATTTCTCTGGACATAAATTAAAATGCTTGACAGATGAAATTTTCAACATCACACTCGCCAACATCAGAGTACTGCAGAACTGCAGTAACAAAACAAAACCAAATTCACGTACAAGTGTACCAGCATAACTATCAGAGCTGCTTGCCATCACTTTTTCTTTGCATCCTTCAATCCTGCTCCAGCATTAAACTTGAAGAAAATAATATCACCATCCTCAACCACGTAGTTCCTACCTTGTTGTCTGTATTTTCCTGCAGCCTGCAAGTAAACAAAGATATTTATTAGATATATAATCAGATTATGAAAACACATTAGCAAGTAACATTATAAGGTTCTGCTTAATGAATATGTCATAACAGGGTAATACTGTAGGTTAAGGAAATAGATATTTAATTTCAAACTAAAAATTATTAATTATAATAAAGGTATAATGTAAGGAATAATTTAATATTTGAGAGATATGAAGCATGCAAGACTATTTTGGAAAGCTAACAATAAAATTGTTGAATTTAGACTGTCTGCCTGCCTCTGGGCAGACAAAGGGAGAGAGTACTGTTAGGGTGTCTATTTAAAGGATCAAGAAACATGACTCTGTGTCATGTTGTTCCAAAGTCATCATGGGTGAGTCTGCACATTACATTTACTTAATTTATTCAAGGTTTAGAAAATATAATCATAGTACCTTTTAATATTTAATTTTAGGAAGTTATATTTTGAGGTTATTTTAATTATATTATTTTTAGTCTGGACATCTTACCTCAATATTAATGTTGATTTGTTCTTGAACATGTTTCAAAACAATTCTGTTTTATCGTCAGCTTTCCCAGACTGGTTTTATTTATGTTGCATTATGTTGCACAATCTGGATGTCGATGTCAGCTCCATCCTGTGGTTGGAAAATACAAAAGAGCTGACTATTTGGGAAAAAATTTATATTCAGAAGAACAGAAACAGAGTTATGAATTTTGATATACCGATGGAGCGTGACATTGTTTGGAGGTTCTTTGGCCAACCTCAGGATGGAGCTGACATCGACATCCAGGTTGTGCAACATAATGCAACATAAATAAAACCAGTCTGGGAAAGCTGACAATAAAACAGAATTGTTTTGAAACATGTTCAAGAACAAATCAACATTAATATTGAGGTAAGATGTCCAGACTAAAAATAATATTATAGTACCTTTTGTTTAAGTAATAATAATGTAATATCTTTAAAACTTACAGAATAATGTAGAGTCAATTGTAGGTCTCTACACACATCTCTCTCTCCCTTTTAACGCCAAGTAGACAATGTAGGAATAATAATTCAATTTAGTTTAGTTGGAATTAGATTTAGTTCTTGTATCTATGTATTAAATTATTTTAGATGTCAAAATATATAATTAATATTTATTTATTTATCTAGAAATCGGCTACCCTTTAATATAGAATCTTCCCTTTATAGCTCGGCAGAACTTCAAGTAATTATGTAATTTAATGCTACCTAGACCTCCGAAGAATTCCTTTAAATTTCCATCTTAAGCCCTTTGGTGGAACACGTCCCTATTATAACAGAATATGTTTGGTCCACCTTCATCTTACTTCATAATCAATTGTTTCTTGTAAGATGCATTTCAAAGCTTCTTAACTTCATCTTCAGTTGGTATAGACCGGTCTTTAAGTTGTCAGCCCTGTTACTCTACTCCTGCTCCCTCTTTTTGTGGTCCAAAGAACCAACTTATTAAGTTTCTCTCCCCAGGAAATCTACATACAGAAGAACAAGGAAAGAATCATGAATTTTGAAATTCCCAGGGAAAGAAACTAATGAGCAAATTTCTTTGGACCAAAAATAGAGGGAGCAGAAGTAGAGATCGAGACCGACAACTTAAAGAAGATCAGTCTGTTCCAATTGAAGATGAAGCTACGAAGCATTTACAAGAAACAACTAATCATGTGGTAAGTTGAAGGCAGACCAAACTTTTTTATTATATAATTAGATATCTCTTCATGTGAACTTCTTAAATTAGCAAACACACTTCTGTGGTTGGCTTAAAAAACAAGTTAAATATTCACATTTGTTTACATAATTTTATCTATTACTCATTAACCAATACATCTTATAAATCACTTTTTTAATTTCTTGTTATTCATAATCAGTTTACATAGATCTGTGAAGATTTTGCGGCATGAGATATTTTAATGCAAATGAGTAAGGTCAAATACCCAAATACCCTGTTACTAATTTTTGTATTGCACAATTCTATTTTTAACCCAAAAATTGAGAGCGTGCAGTCCATCACTGTCTGTGGTGTAGATGTAAACACTTAAAATAATTACTGATTTTATTCATATTAGTTTGTCATTGTGTTTAACTGAGGGTAGGTTCATCCTATGACCCTCGCCTTGTTACATTACACAGTTTCCGGCAAAAAACTGTAAATGCAATAAGCTGCCAGCACATGGGTTAGATATTACAATTCCAACACCATCAACAACTTTACAAGAGAGTAGTACCAGCACTCCTTCAACCTCCAGCAAAGGAAATTATAATAATTTATCCCTAGAATCAAAATACAACAATCCGTGTCCTATAAATTAATCAAAATTAAACGATGGTATGTCATTTAGGCTTACAAAAGAAAAAAGTGAATTTCTAGGTTCGAGATTAAAGAAGACAGTATTTTAGCTCCTAGTACAACCTTTTATTGTTACAAATATTGTGAAGAAGAATTAAAAAATTATTTCATAATGGGGGAAATAGTGTACTGTTGTTAAATCCCTAGTTTGAATGGTTGCCATTTCCATTATATAATGTATTTCTATGTGTGAACAAATATTAAGTTGGACTGATGTTTACTTCCAGCCCCATTTCTTAGTGTTACTCAATAGAGTATGCATGTTGGTCCTTAGTATCTCTCCACTATCACCTATCTACATCATCAGCATAAACTGACAGTTTATTAATACCATTAAGTTGTAGGTCTTCTTCATCCTCTAAAGATTTTATGGCCAGCTCTAGTATAAAATTTAATAGTAAAGAAGATGGTGCATCTCCTTTCATTATCCCATTGTCAATTTCAAATGTATCTGAAAACTGTTTGTCTATACGCACTCTATTCTTTGTGGCATTTGGATACACATGAATAAGTCTAACTTTGTCGGAATTCCAAACTCCAGCAAGATACTATTTAACTTCTCCTTCTTAATTGAATTGTATGCATCTTTGAAGTCTACGTATAGTTAATGCATAGTGCCATTATATTCCCAATTATTTTCTAAGGGTTGTAAGGGGTAGTGACGTGTTTATAACCTCTTCTATCTAATTCTCATCCTCACCTTCTCGTGGTACAACCCGTTTTCACAAACGAGGCTCTGAGGACCGAGTCACGGCGGTATAACCGTTCCATCTGGTACTGAGTAAATGCGGTATCCTAATGTCTGTCCAGAGACTAAAAGGTAGCAACCCTACCACTGGACTACTTAGCGTCGGGCCAGTAACCTGTCCTAAGGAACTAATCAAGGAACTTCAAAACTACTTTCAAGTCTCAACACGAAAAAAAGCCAGAAGGAATTGAAATATGACGACCCACAGCAAAGAAATATGGTTAAAAGAAAACGGCACAATGATATTGTAAGATATGCAACCTGGAATGTCCGAAGCATCCATGAAAAAGAAGAGGAACTAGACAGTATATTTAAAAATAGAAACATTGATATTGCAGTAACTACAGAGACTAAGAAGAAACTTAAAGGAACGAAAGAAACACAAAATTATGTACAAATATATAGCGGTGTCGACAGGAAAACCCATGGACAAGCTGGAGTAATGATTTGGATTAATAAAACCATAAGAAATAAAATTCAACACTACACTTACTGGAATGAAAGAATATTAGAGCTTCGACTGAAAATAAATAGAGGTAATTTGACAGTTCTTGGTGTATATGCACCAGAGGAAGGCCGTGGAAGAAGACAATGAAGAATTTTATAAAATATTACAAGAAATTTATAGCAAAATTAATAGAAATGATTACATTCTCATAATAGGAGATTTAAATGCCAGAGTGGGCAATGCTCAAGTCAACAATAATATTGGAACATTTGGCGAACCTACCAGCAATAGGAATGGGACAAGATTAACAGATTTTGCTATCTACAATGAACTGAAAATAACGAATACCTTTTACAATCATAGAAACATACATAAATATACCTGGCATCGTCAGGACTCAAAATCAATCATTGATTATTTCATTGCAAATAATAAGATTTTTAAATTGTTTCTCGATGTCAGAGCCTACAGAGGATATGATATTGGTTCAGATCACTACCTAGTAGAAGCAAGAATAAGATTTCCACCAAGATGGTTAAAAAAGAAGAAACAACAACATAGCATAGAACAAAAGTACAAGGTAAAATTATTTTATGATGACAGCATTAAATGGTTATATTCGAGAAGAATTCAGCAATATATGGCTACAACTCCAGAAAGTAATGATGTCGAAGAAGAATGGAAAAACATTAAAATGATAATTCAAAATGCAGCTAATGAAACTTTAGGAAAAGTAAATATACAACAAAGAAGAAATAGAACTCTAAAAATCTGGGATGATCAAATAAAACAATTGATTGAAGAAAAAAATGCAGCTTATAAAAAATATTTGAACACAAAGAAAGTAGAAAATGAAATAGAATTCAAACGCTGTAGAGCTATTGTTAAGAGGGAAATAAGAAAGAGACATAGAAAAACATGGTTAAATTTTGTTACACATTTAGAATCAGATTTGCATAAGCTCCAACCTAATGCCTTCAAAATATTAAAACATTTGAATAAAGATATTAAAGAATCTACCAAAATTAATTGCGGAGTAACAAAAGAAGATTTTTTCAATTATTATAAAAGTCTTTGGACTGACAATAGCTATGAAGATACAATTTTCCGAAATAATAATGAGACAGATTCCATAATATCATTGGAAGAATTGAACAATAGTTTAAAGAAATTAAAAAATGGGAAGGCAACTGGCACAGATGGCTTGAATTCTGAATTGTACAAATATGCAGGCAAACAGTTCCATGAAAGACTGTTGTCCTTCTTTAATAATGTATTCAAAAATGCAGATATACCACAAGAATGGAAGACAAGCATTGTTATACCCCTGTTCAAGAAAGGAGACAAGAGAAAAATGGACAACTGTAGGGGAATCAGTTTGTTAAATACATGCTACAAAATTTATGCAGACATTTAAAATGGAAAATTGAAAAGTTTCAGTGAAAAATTCCTTATGGAATGTCAAAATGGATTTAGGAAAGGACGATCTTGTATTGATTCAGCATTTTCTGTTAAACTATTGCTTGAAAAAAGAAGAGAATTCAACTTAGAATCACATTTTGCTTTCATAGATTTTGAAAAAGCATTTGACACAGTCAAGAGATCAAAACTCTTAAATATATTGGAAGACAGAAATATACCAAATTTACTTCGGCAGAACATACAAAATATTTACAAAGACAACACCATAAAGATTAAATTAAATAACAGATTGCCTGAAGAAGGAATTATAAATCATGGTGTGAGACAAGGCTGCCCCCTATCCCCAACACTTTTTGCAATTTATATCAATGAAGTAATATGTTGCTGGAACAAAACATATAAATTTGGAATAAGAATATCAGAAAATAGAAAATTAAACACCCTATTGTTTGCAGATGACCAAATAATAATAGCAAATTCCGAAGATAATCTACAGAAAGGTCTGTATGAACTTAACAAAATTACAGAAGAATATGGATTAAAGATATCTACAGAAAAGACAAAAATTATGGCATTTCAAGGTGTAGATCCTGTCAGAAGTAAAATTGTACTGGACAATAAAATTTTGGAGCAGGTGAATAATTTTACATATCTAGGATGTAATATCTCATATGAAGAAGAAAAGGATGTAAATGCAAAAATATCTAAATTTTTAAGAATTTTAGGGTTAATAAATTCTATCTTCAAGCCACAGTTAGTCCAAAAGCATTCAAGACTGAAAGTGTATAAAACACTGGCTCTTCCAACTCTTTTGTATGGTAGCGAAGTATGGACGTTGAAACAGAAGGATATACAGAGACTTAGATCTGCTGAAATGAGATATCTTCGGAGGACTGCAGGATACACACTACTAGATCACAAAATAAATGAAGACATCTTAGAAGAATTACACATGGAATCTTTAGAAAACAAAATTTCTGATTATAAGTCAAGATGGATGCAACATGTTCATCGAATGGAAGATCACAGAATACCCAAACAAATGTTAAGATATCAACCTGCAGGAAGAAGAAGACCAGGACGTCCACTCAAAAGACTTTTGAATGGTGTTTCTCTTGAGGCCGAAACAGGTCAACAAATGGCCTAAATTCGTGAATGTACTATGATGACGATGATGATTATTTTCTAAAATCTTATACTAAAATCTGATTTGTTGTAGACCTATTTCTTCTAAATCCACGTTGATGTTTATCTATTACGTCATCAATATAGGGAGTAAGTCTGGATACTAATGTATTTGTTAGAATTTTGTACGAAGTTGAAAATAATGAAATTCCCCTTATTCTTACATCAATTTCTTTTAAATTTGTTGATATAAAGGGGGATATTATTACATTGTCATTATATTTAGGTAGTTTGGTAATTGTTGCAGTAAGTTTTATTTCCATTCTTATAGGTTGGTATGATAAATGATTCTTTCCATTCATCGGAAGTGCCTTTTTTTTGCAAAACATACTATGTGGCCTATCTCGTCAATTAATTTTTCTCTTCCTGATTTTATCAATTCTGCTGGGATCCCATCTGAACCTGATGATTTATACATCTTTAATTTTCCTATTGCCATTTCAACCACTAATGCACTAGGTTCTGTGACCAATATTTCTGCTATGTGTGAATCATCCTCTTCAATATCCTGTTCTGCACATATATTTAATGGCTGATTAAAGTAATTTTTCCGTAAATTTAATATATTCCTGGAATCTGCAATTATATCCCCATTTTCATTCCTAATTATGTTTGTTCTAGCCTGAAATCGTCTCCTCTCAACCTAGTTCCCTGATATAACTCAATGATGTTCCTATTTTTTGCATTAATTTCAAGATCATTAATCTTTTCTCTCAAATATATCCACCTTTTGCTCATTAATAACCTAGTGTTTTCCCATTTGATGTTATGCAGTTGTTCTGAATGTACTTTATTTGCCTCGTGTAACCATTTAATTTTTTTCTAGCTTTCTTTTCTTTACAATGTCAGCACATTCCTCATAAAACCATTTCTTGTTTTGCCTTTTTTTTTTTATAACCAAGCTTTCTAATGCTAACAATTTAATAGTATCCCTTATAGTCTCTCATTCTTTATTTATGCCAGTTTCTTCTTCGGTTGCCATATTTTTATCTGAAGATTCCAGTATTTTAAATCTATTAACAATTTTGACCTAGTATTCTTGCTGCAATTCATCACTTCTCAGGTTTTTTTAATTAAAAATTTTCAGCATCATCTTTAGTGTTTATTCCTCTCATAAGCAATATTCATTCTCTGATTTTCACCCAGACCAGATGATTTTCTGAATTGCAGTCTATCCCTCTAACTGATCTAATGTTAATGATGCTGCTGTGCCAGCATTTACCCACTATTGTAAAACATAATTCTGAAAGAAAAATTGTACTAAATTAAATTATATTAAAACTGATGCTTTCCTTCAACATTATCCTATAAATATTTTATGAAATATTGTGGTAATTATTTTAGTTACATAAACTGAGCCGATATACTGTATACCAGTGTAAATTCGTAAAAAGTTATAATATTGTAATGCCGATAAAATATTATTAATTATTATTAATAAAGGTCAACTATTATCAATAGTGTTGATCAACATTTGTTTCATAAAGGTCAATGAGAATGAGACAAATCGAATAACAATGTCAAAGCATTTCTCAAGCCTTGAGCCTCTCACTTAGCCTCATTGTATTAACCATTCCATAAATTTTGTACACCACATGTATACCTCAACAATCCAAGCTCGTAATAATGGCTCGTAGACAAACTCTACTACAAATATTTTGTATCTTTGATTTAGATTATGTTTACCCTAACTTATAATCACCGATGGAACTATGATTACACGATTCTATTGTTATAAAGTAGATGGATTTAATCTTTGAACTTAAAATCTTGTGAACATGATTGATGGTATTCACAAGGTCAATGATTTTTCAGACCCTGAATTTCTAAACATTTGGCCTGTAAACAAATTCTTGGTGCAACAGGCCTACCACCTGGATGCTGCAACCACACATCCACATGCATTAATCATAGAGGTCATTCAGTTAGTATGGGGTGCCAAGTGATCAGCATATCAAGTGCCCTGCCATTATAGCTGATTTTCTCTATCTGCTGCCGATATTTATTGTAGCCATCCAAATCCCTCAATATGTGATAAAAAAGTTTTTTTTCAGTCTTAAAGACATGAAAATATCTTAGCTGTGTGTTATATTATGACAATGGCTTCAGTTTTTACTGGAAAAAGTTTTTATTTCAGTCTTAGTTTCCTAGCTGTGTGTTATATTATGACAATTAATAAACAAGGCGAGTCTGTTGCAAATTACCTCATAAAAGTTGAGTGTGTTTTGAAACATGTCCTAAAAGAACTCAACTTTTATGAGGTAAGATGCAACAGACTTGCCTTGTTTATTAAGAAGAAACTCATAAATGCTACTTCCAATTGTAATTTTATAAGACAATTACTCCAGTTTTTACTGAAACAAGTTTTTATTTCATACTTGAAGAAATGTAAGTCTGTCAGATGTGTGTGTATTATTACAATTACTCCAGTTTTTATTGCACTCTATTCTCAAAAAGAGATAGCTCCAAAATTTGTTTAGAAATGCTTCACTTCTTGCTACGATCATAGATAAAATATATTTTCAGACTCTACAACTTCAAGTTTTACTGAAACACCTTCTTCCAAATATTTGGTTATTGATTGTAATCATGGACACTTCATTTAATTATTATCCATATAAGGAATCCTAACTGAAATTATACTTATTTGATAAATTTTGATTTTTAAATGCCATCAATTAATAAAATTTTTCACTTTCCAAAGTATCTTTTCAGGATTCTTGGCCATGTCTTACAGTGTTGTTTTGATCCGAGCCAGCAACTTTTCTCCATCTGCTAACCTTGATTCTTCATTTTGCTCCTTGACGTTTCGTCACCTTCTATAGATGACATCTTCAGCAGACCTTCGTTCCATCTGCTCTTAACCCGTCAGTGACGCACCCTTTTACTTGCTTTCCTACTGCATGGACGGAGGCCATTTTAACATTTTAGTATTCCTAGAACACTGATTTGTATAAACGATCATAACTTTTTTAAATATCGATGGATTTGAACGAAATTTTTACTTGTTAGCTCAGAAATAAATGCGAAATTTAATACATACCGTATGGAGTTCAGTAGCCTTTATAAACTATTTTAAAAAATTTTGAAATCTGAATTTCTCTCTCATGATACACATTTTTACTAAATAATTTGATTTGCTCACATTGGACATCCCTGTTTCTTTCTGTGAGACACTAAATATATTGTGTGGCATAGTGCTGATTCATCTGTAACTTATATATACAAAAGCAGCTGACATAACCAAAATCAGAATGAATATTTAGAAGAGTGAACTCAAGCTCAATCTTGTGTCAAAGCACTAGCAATGTTTATACTTAGAATCTGAATTATTGCTTGGATTCGTATAAAAATTCTACAGCAGTTATTTACAACTATACAGACCATAAAAATAATGTTCTCTTATTTTAGTACTATTAATTTTAGAAATAAAAAATCACATAACCTTAGTAGTTGGGCTTGGTGTGATACAGCTCGAAACACTTCTCAATACACAGACCTACATCACATTCCTGGCAGCAATAAACAGATGTCTTTCTTCTCCCATGTTTAGTACAAACAACACACC
The DNA here is from genome assembly GCA_030220185.1 of Diploptera punctata. Lineage (NCBI taxonomy): Eukaryota > Metazoa > Arthropoda > Insecta > Blattodea > Blaberidae > Diploptera > Diploptera punctata. The sequence goes on along the minus strand of JASPKZ010001210.1, from coordinate 2,006,430 downwards.
TCCTTTGAGGTTTAAATTTATCACTTTTAGGGGTAATTTTTCTGATGAAGTGTCTTTTAGGTTACGACTGGCCATAATTATGTATATATCGCACGACACCGCGCCTCAGACTGATTCCTTGTAAGTAACATCTATTTGAAAGAGGCAAAATAAATCAGGTATTCCCCTAAACAGGTCGATTTATATATCAATCGATAGCTTGTATATCATTTTATCGACCTGAAAAATTAGACTGTGTATAAGTTTATTAGAAGCCCTGCAGAAAGCAGCACAAAGCTAGGTCTGTGTGCCATCGAGTGTTGAAGTAAGAAACTACTTCAACCTCAATACCACATGCACAAAATGTGATCACAGCTGATTCATACACTTAGAAAGAAAGCTAAGATCTTAGGCTTCAAAATTATATTGTTCATACGCAAATATAAGAATATACAGCAGTAAAAAAAAACAAATGAAAAGGTCGCGCGCATTTAGAGAAAATTACGATTACTTCAATCTCATCTGATTTTTTAAAAAATAATATGAAATTAAATTTTAAACAAATATTATATTTATTCATATGTCCTGAAAGCTCATAATTTCTACGTTAAACACAAATAAATTACATATTTGTAGCTTCAAAAATGTATGATCCAGAACAAAAAGAAAACACGCCTGCATAGGTCTATACCACGTACAGATGTCGGCAATAAGTGAAGAAGAGAGGGTCTATACCACGTATGGATGTCGGCGCTGACGGGTTAAAGTGAACTGGCAGTTTGTGTGTCGTAGCTGTGTCTTATATACCTGGTTGAATGTGGGGCATGCAACACTACTACTGCTTCCAGTTTGGTTAGTGCTTAAATAGTCAGCCATTGATAGTTCTTGTTGTTTGTGTCTGGCCGATAATCTTTTTCCACCTTAACGTACAATTTAATTTCACATTTTTCCAGGGCAGGATACCACATTTTATTCAGTTTCAGACCTTCCTCTTTCTTTTAAAATTTTCTTTGTGTTTGTAGATCTCTATGGCTTCTCTATTTAAGCAAGTATATTGTGTTACCAAAAACCTGGGTGTTGTTAAACAAGATGTCATGATCAGTATCAAATCAAAATGTTTGATAGCTACAGAAAATGAAGTTTAAAATGCTTGGAAGTTGATGAGAGTTGATGTCTATCAATCAATAAGTTTGTTCCTGTGGAATATATATGGCACTATATATAATAACATTTGCAGAATTTCCACTTATCAAGCACACATTCATTACTGAAAATCATCTCCATTCATTATTGACATCTTATGAAATTATCAGTCACTCTCACAAGTTCTTCAGCATCACAGAGGTTATTGCAGTTCTGTAAGTTTGTTTACACAATGCGATTTTTTGCATGAAAATTATTTTTAAGTCTGGCTGATAAACAGAATCCACATGAAGTTAATCTGAACTATCTGTGAGCCATAAATTCTTACTTATTATTTGCCCACAAAACATAAAATGAAATTCTGTCTGTAACAGCATGTATGTGCCTCATTTTAATAATATATTGATTAGTGCAAATCAACTCCTGTGAACTTCCAAGCTTGCTCATCTGGATTCCCCTACAACTGATGTCTACAAAAGGCAGCAATGTTGCTGCTCATTCACAGAATGATGTAATACACATGGCAGGAATGGCAGAAGTGTGCTAGAATTAAAATCAAATTACATAATTTTTCACCATGAATAGCAAAATAAAAATGCAATCTCAACCAATATCACCATCCTTATCATTATCATCGTCTCCTTCATCGGTGTGGAAAGCACCTATAATTCCCTAGTAAAGCTGCAAAGCATAGCATGAAAATGCTTCAAATTCTCAAATGATGCAGAAATCTAAGAATTAAACATTTTCAAAGTACAACTACTTGAAATGAAAAATGTGTCTATTCTGGAAAACAGGTAACATCAAGGAAATTCTATGTGATTGTTTGGAGTTGGTTGGCAGAACAATGAAGATGTGTCACTAAGATTAAATGTGTTACATTTTTAACATGGATGGACACATTCACAACTAAGATAAATAGACTGATTGAACTGTAGATTTGAACTGATTGGATGCCTTCATCAATGTACACATAGCAAAAAAAAAAAAAAAATCAAGCCAGCAAACACTTAGCTCAGTGCTTAGTGGCTTCATTCAAATGCAAGAAGTACAGGTTCGATTCCCAATGAGGTTAAATTTTTTAATTGTTACAATGCTTTCTATTTTATTCTGTCTTTCTACTCGTAAACAAAAAGCGAACTAACTACTACTATTATTACTAGTCAAATATAACCCAAAATTATAATTTACAAATTTCAGTGAATAAGACAAAAACTATGGCATTTTAAGGGAAAATACCGATACGAACTAAGATTGTTATTAACAACAATATAATAGAACAAGTTAAAAACTTTACTTATCTTGGCTGCAACCTTTCCTACCAACACATGTAAGACATTGACATAAAATTGGTCAAATTCCAAAAAACTTATAGGAACAATAAAAAAACACTCTTCTCCAAAATGTACGCCCACACACAATTCTAAAATTTTATAAAACAATGGCTCATCCAACTCTACTTTATGGTTCTGAAACCTGGACTCTTACTACATGTAAATTAAATAGGATAGTAGCTGCAGAAATGAAGTTATAAAGACCTTTAGTGGGTTATACACTTTATAACCACATGTGAAATGAAGATATCTGCAAAACTCTCAACACACCAGCAATGACTGAAACCATTCAAATATACCAAAATAATTGGCGTGAACACCTTCTTAGAATGCCAAACAATAGACTACCTCTGCAGCTATTGAACTACAGACCCACAGGACGAAGAGACCCAGGAGGGATGGAGGGATCAATTTCTATCCTGAAGCGGAACAGGCCAATGGCCTATAATCCATGACTGTAATTGATGATGAAATTAGGAGGAGTAGTTGCCCTCACAATATCAATTGCTATTCTATTTATTCTCCCATTCTTCAGTTCCAACTTTCGAGGAATTCAATTTTACCCTATTAATCAAATTATATTCTGAACTATGATATTACTAGTACTAAGAGCGGACGTGTCCGCCATGACCAACCACCATGTTGGTGTATTTCAGAACTCAATTAGAAATTAATAATTTAAAGCGCAACAGTATATTAAAAGGTGTAAATTAACATCAGTGCAGTAAATATTAATATAATGTGTTTTTAATAATAAATCATTATTTATCAGAGGTATCTATTTCAACTATTGAAACTCTACCATGAGATTCCAGGGAATCATCCCTGTAATCCTCCATCAATCTACAATTTATAAACTATGGTGAACTCTGCAGTCGGAGGAGACCCCTCCCATTTCTATTACTATTATTATTAATATTAATACTATTATTATTATTATTATTATTGTTATATTATTATTGCCCGCCATCTCTATGGGCTATTATTAGGCTGTTTATAAACTAAATATTTTAATTGAAGGGTGAAACTTTTTCCTCACTAATACGTAATAAATAAATAAACACATAAATATATGATGCTATATTATCTTTTATTACATACATTTATAGCATTATTATTAAAATGTGGTATTGCACACGCAATTATCCCTTTAGGTGCCATGAGTTGACTAGATCGGCTCTGATGCTTCTGTCCATTACCTGCCAGAAAATATACTTAAACTACTTGCAAAGCCGATCACATCAGCTGATACAATTTATATTTCTAACACAAGAGATTTTACCCATGGCATGCAGAGGGTTAAATTTATACCGGTAGCTAAATAGTGATATAGAAATTATGAAGGCAGGAATATTACTTAATATGGTGTAAAGTGGACATATAGAATATGTGGCAAGAATTAAATGTTATAGGATGTATTTTCGTCAGTAGATGCACAAAACTTGTGCTCATGAGTTATTGAATGTCAAATCAAATAGATATAAAAGTGACTATTTAGTATTTGCTCCAATCTGTGTGTGTGTGTTTCTAATGCTATTAACTGAACTTTACAAGCTTCAGGTTCCATGCTGGGGGAAGATGGCATTAATGTGGTCTATTTTCAATTTACGTGCCACTTTGGCAGACCACTTTAGGATGTATTCTTGTATTGTGTAGAGAAAGCAGTGTAACATGGGTGTATAAATGTCATATTTGAAGAGAAACATTTTTTGCCCTGACTGAGACTCGAACCCAGGACCTTTGGCTTTCCAATACTCAACTGACTGAGCTACCAGGGCGAGTTCCAATCTAAATGCAAATTTTCTCTTATATATGTTATAATTTCCACACACCAAATGCTATGAAACCTTTGCTTCTAACTTTGGAAATGGTGACTTCATTATTAAGAAGACATTTATTTGGGAATTTTTATATTACATTATAATGCGAAAGGTCCTGGGTACAAGTCTCAGTCTGGGCGAAAATTTTTTCTCTTTAAACATGATTTTTCCGTCATTGAGATGTATGAAATGAATAATAAAAAACATAGTATATTTATGTGTTTGTGTAGTGTAAAGTGTGTTTTAAGAGGAATGATGATGAAAAGAAGGGAAAAGCTGAAACCCAGTGCTGCCACATAACCTACTACTATTGAAAGAACCCAGGGGCCACCAGGCTAACATCCCCATCAACAGTATCACATGTCTTCTCAACATATCTATTGTGGAGGGATTTGAAATTTAATGCAGGAATCTGGTGCACAATCCAGTGATTAAAAATTGAACACCACCACACTTCCTAACCTCAAAATTGAATATTTTACAATTAATTTAATTTAAATTAATTAATTCAACAATTAAAAGTTTCAATCCCATGGGTATTAACCCTGGATCTGATAGGCAGAAAGCAGGCATGTTACCATCTGAGACACCACAGCAACCAAATTACACTGGTCAACATGATTTTTGTCTCATAGTCAAAAGCTGCTCTAAAATACGGAAGTGAAATTTGGATTTTAAATAAAAGGAACTCTCATAAACTTCAAGTAAGCCAAATGCGCTTCTTACGATCATTGTTAGGAGTTAATAGACTGGGTCACCAAAGGAACACTATTATCAGAGGAAACTTGGAGTAAAAAGTTTAAATGAAGATATACAAAGATACCAACAAGAATGGAAAAACCATCTGAGGAGAATGGCAAGAAATAGACTTCCAAAATTGGCATTCCAATATGCCCCAACTGGACATAGGGACCAAGGAAGACCAAAACATTGGTGGAAAGATCAAGACCATCTTTGCTAGGTTTACCATACAGGCCACATGGCCTAAAACGAATTTGTTCATGATGATGATGATGAGTACCAATAGTTGTACTGAATGCAGTTTTTTATTGTATTTTCAAATAGGTATTCGGAATTTCTCCATCACCCACAGTTTTTTTAATTTCAATTTTAATTAATGGATTTAAATAATTATTTTTTAATAAACTTTTTTTCGTCCATTTGTCCATTGAGCGATGAGCACGGGGAACACTTTCATCAGGAGATTTCAGCTATGGAAAAGAGATATCAAGGCAAATGGAATCCTAATATGCTAGCCGATTATTGTTGGACCATCAAGAGGGATGCTCCACAGGTGAAATACAGCAGAAAATTGTCATTTCTTACTTTCTAGGTGAGTCTGAATGTTCGAATATTGTGTAGTTACGAATGTAGAAAATATTAAAGGGTTTGAAATTATAAATGCCTGTGTCTCGGAAACTTTGCATGATGGAGAAAAACTGATATCATATTTGAATTCAGGAGAAAAAATACTATCAGAGTCACATATATTTCTTTCTGTGACAAAAAAAGTTTCTTTTTTTGTTGCTCAGTGTTACCAGTATATCATAGTAACTATAATTGTATTTATTTTTTTCCCCCAATATTTTATTAAAATCTTCTAAAATATGTTCTGCAGACAAAAAAAAAGTATATAATATTTTCCAAGATCTTACTTTAATATCTTATTAATTTTAATATTATGATTAATTAACCATCATCATCTTCACTTCAAGGTATAGGCATTGCATGCCTGTTCCACCTTCAAGAATTTCCAGCCATCTTCTTCTAGGTCTACCCACTGATCTGTTTTTACTAAGTTTATTATAGATTAATATATGTTTTAGACAATCTGGTAGTTAGCATTCTTTCTAGATGTTCTTTTCACTATTTATAATATTTTAATCTGTTATTCAAATTAAATTACAATATTAAAATGTCCATTCCTAAGATTATATGCATCATAGATTTTAAGTGTTGGTGTCATTTGAAATGAGACGAAATAAGTTACTGACTATTGTTTATTTTTTATTATTTCACTCACCTCATACTTCATATGAAGTATGAGGTGAGTGAAATAATAAAAAATAAACAATATTAAAAAACCTCATAGTGTTATTTCCTATCTACATAACTTAATAAAGTTGGCTATCAAGTCATAGGAAAACAAGAATAACGTAAACAACTGAAACAAGATGGCGGCTTCAAACATACAACATTTCAACGAACATTTTTCGAAAACTAAGATAGAAATTAAAAGATACTTGAAATTAAAAGAACTTAGAAACAAAAGAGCTGCAGATATCAAATTCATTAACAAATGTTTAGAAAAGAATATCACTCCAAAATTTGTCCGGAAAATGGTTAAAAACAACAATAACCAACACCAAAAAATTTTAGAAAAGAAAACTCTCAATTTGGAAAAAATCAAACATTACACAACTATAAGTAAAATAGACGTAGAACTGTACTTTTTACATATAAAATTAACCAGCAGTTTAGGACAAATAGTTTGGGATAACCTAGAAAAAAACTTCTACAACCAATTGAACCTCAAAATGAAGAAAAAAATTGATGCACAAAAGAAAAAGATAATTAATTTAAAACCTGAGTTAAAAAAATTGAAGAAATATAAAAGTACGAAAAGAATAACCACTAAATTAGGGGGGGATAAAGAAAATGAGAAGAATGTAATTAACCTATCATCTGAAAAATTTACAAAAGAAGAAATATCTATTTTGGACAAGGGATTGAAAACATGCATTAGTTACTCTAACAATTTAGAGAAAAAAAAAAAATATGAAGTATGAGGTGAGTGAAATAATAAAAAATAAACAATATTAAAAAACCTCATAGTGTTATTTCCTATCTACATAACTTAATAAGTTACTGACTGTATTTTTAAAGAAAATGCTGAAATACAAAATGGGTATATTTTGGAAGTCCGTTTCTTAAAAACGTATGTATATATATTTTCCATAATAACAACTTATTTTAAAAATAAAAAAAATATATATAAGTACAATCCAATGAATGAATGAGTCATTTCTTATCTTACCTCATATTTTATGTTTTCTTAAATACGGGAACTGCAGTTTTCAAGAGGAGTGAGTCCCTCTCCTCCTCAGCCGATATTATGACTACTGGATTTTCATTGGAATCTTCATCTGTAATGTTGCCATCTGGTGCTGATTTAATGAACTTCAAAATCAGGTCCCTTTCATCGGGAATTTCAAAATTCATGGATCTAAATTTGTTCTTCTGAATAATTCTCTCAAACGGTCAATTCTACAGGTTTTTCCAAATGTTTTAGAAGTTTGGCCTCTTTTTCAATTTTATGATTCTCCAACAAACTATGTGCTGCAATAGCTGATTTTTCAATTTCACCATTTTTAATATTTTTAAAGTGTTCCTATGTGCGAGTGTCTTAATTCCTTTTTGTTTTTGCTATGTATATTTTATTGCAGAAAGGAATAAAAAAGGAATCTGGACACTCGCACAAATGAACATATCAGCTATTGCAGCACATAGTTTGCTGGAGAGCCATAAAATTGAAAAAGAGGGTAAACCTTTACAACATTTGAAAAACCCTTTGGAATTAACAGTTTGTGAAAAGATATATATTCAGAAGAACAAATTTAGATCCATGAATTTTTAAATTCCTGATGAACAGGACTTGATCTCAAGGTTCATCAAATCAGCAATATAGATGAAAATTGAAACGAAAATCCAGTAGTCATAATATCGGCTGAGGATGAGAGTGATTCCTCTTGAAAACTGTAGTTCCTGTGTTTAAAAAAACATGAAGTATGAACCTCATAAATTTTTTTCCCATATTTAACTTATGAACAAAGAAATATTTTTATTTTCAATCCGTTATTCACGTTAGTAGAATGTTAGAATGTTTCTAGATCTCTTATGTTAAGTGAGCTGATGGATTCAAATACTGTAGAGAGAGAATACATAATCCATTTTAAGTCTATTTTTATATTCAATTCAAATAGTTTATGTTTGTATCCTTTGTTGAAAAAAATCCAAGTTATTTTGGGCCCAGCAACTTGGAATATATATTTCATGTTACGATGTGAAATAAACTGCTGGCCTCTTATGCAATTTTAAAAACATATGTCTCTTAACACGGTAAAACTCTTCTGCAACCAAAAAAAGGTACAGTGTAAATTCTATCCTAATGTCTTCTTTATTTAGAAGCAACCCTACTGTACTGTGAAAAGTTTCACTTCTATGAGGATGCCAGAATTAAAGAGAAAGAAATTTGCACTTGTTCCTGGAATCACCTGATTAGCTTAATGTTAGAGTGTCAGTATGTAAAGCTGATAGTCTTGGGTTCAAAACCTAGTTCAGCAGAAATTTATGAAAATCAAAAAACTTTGGTAGATTTATTCATTAAATACATAATGGATTTTCATCAAGTAAACACCAATCAATTGATTAGAAAATTTTATTTTTGCTTGTGTTAATGTTATATTCGTGGCACGAATGGGGAATGAAAGATGTGCAAGGAAGCTTATTGTAGGAAAACCAGAGGGAAAACACCCAGTTGGTAGACCAAGAATGAGATGGGAGAATAACATTAACCATGATTTGAGGGAAGTAGATTACACATGGAATGATTGGAAAACATTTGCTGAAGATAGGGATTTTTTGGAGAGCTTATGTCCACATGACCATGAACCTACGGTTTAGACAGTGCCAGTGAGTTAATGTTATATTCTGTTTCACCAAGAAACCCAGCAAGAATCAAGCTGCCATAAGGCAGACACATGGAAAAATTTTCTTCTAGCTTGTAAGCACTGTACTGTAAGACATACCTTAACAGCTGCTTCTGAACCTTCTTCTTTAAAGTCATCGTATTTCATTACTTCAGCCATTATGAAACCCTTCTCAAAATCTGTATGGATCTTGCCTGCAGCTTGTGGCGCTTTGCTTCCTTTCTGAAATTACAAACAGCATTATATAGGGAAGTTTGGGTAATGTGGACCCTGTTCATATCTTCTTTAATTGGTGCTGCCCTCGAACAGAAAATATTTTAACTTTTTTCCCTCATAAACCTTGACGGGTTCAAGGCCAGTTTCTATTATTCTTTGTACGAAGAAGGGTTTATTTGTGATATTTATGAAAATAACCACTTTAAAAGTTTTTCAAGCTAAGAATCAATTCTTAATTTCTGTTATTGAATATTACAAATATTGAAAAAACTCCTAAATATATTATTTTATGTAGATGCTGTTTTAATGTACTGATGGGTTTGGTTTGGAATTATGTGATATGGTGGCTGTATAAAATAATTAAACATAACAAATGAATTTGGTTAATGTGGACCCTCCACGAGGGCCACTTTCATGAATATGTATATTTTATCAATGAGGATGCTATCTGTATAAAGCATTCACTTAATTAATTTTATTTAATATCCTTGTAATTTTACTAAACCCAAAGATCGTTCCTTTCTGCAGTTGAATGACATGTGAATGTTATAATCAACATAATTTTTCAAAACATTAAATAAATATCAACGCTTTTTAATTATGATCAGTCATAAATATTTTGAGATTAATCTGTGCCTGTCTGTATAAATTAATAGAGTAAATAAATTTTAAAATAGACTAAAAGCTAAGGTGGTCTCTCGGGTCCACTTTATCCAAAAATGGAGGTTAAAGTGGACCTTTCTTGTAATGTAAAAAAGTTTATAAATTATGAAGATGTTTTCATATTTGAATAAAATAACAATGCTATTTCATAGTTACAACACTAATGATAATCACTGTAATTAAACAAAATTCAAATCCAAGAAAAACAACAAATTCAAAACAGGAGTTCAAATTACCCAAAATTCCTCTACTGTAATGTTACTTTAGATGGATTCCATTCATATTAATTCTGCCCGAAGGCATGCTATGCTTGCAGCTTTACTAGGGAATTGTGTAGGTGTGGTAGCTTCCCATTGCTTTCCACACCGGTGAAGGATGATGATGATAATGATAATGGTAAGGATGATAATGATAAGGATGATGGCCATATGATTTTGGGGACCGTTTGGGCCTTAAAGTTTTCTTGACATTTGTCTTACAGGTGAGGAAAAACCCCGATAAAAATCTCACCCAGAAAAACTGCCCCGACCGGGGATCGAACCCGGGCCCGCTGCGTGACAAGGCAGCACGCTACCTCGAGACCACAGTGGTGGACTTTGGATGGATTACCAATGGAAAAATACAGAAGAAAGAAAATGCAAAAACACACACTGTTATTTCTTAACAGATCTTGTTGTGGCAGTGTTCTAATCATAAGACAAATCAGCAAATTAGAGAAAAAGTTTTAAAAAATATAACACAGAAATTAACAGTATTAAGTACTCTCACACATCAATCTTAGATTAAAACATGTTTAATATGCAATATACAGATATCAACCAAAATAATAACTAGAGAACTGTTTATTTTATCATTAATATTTCCAAGAAAAATAATATAATGGGTGCCACCTGGTACAAGAAAACAGGAGGCCAAATTAACTTGGACTGATAGTGTTTTGGGCAGCATGAGGGAAAAAGGATTGGACGATGAAGATTAGAATGACATACAGATGTGGAGGAGAATGAGAGTTGATTAATTGGGCACTAGAAGATATTGTGCTACTTGTTAAAAATATTAATATTATTATTATCATTAAAGAAAGAAAGAAAGCTAGCAAAATTGAAATGGTTACACGAGCCAAATGAGGTAAATTTAAAGCAATTGGGTAGTATTAGACGGGAAACCACCAAGTTAATAAAGAGTAAAAAGAGGGAATATTTGAGAGAGAACATTAATGATCTTGAAATGAATGCAAAAAATAGGAACATTAGAGAATTATATCAGGGAATTAGGATAGAGAAGAAAGGGTTTCAGGTTAGAACAAACATAATTCGGAATGAAAATGGGGATATGATTGCAGATTCCAGGAGTATATTAAATAGATGGAAAAGTTACTTTAATCAGCTATTAAATGTACATACAGAACAGGACATTGAGGAGGATAATTTACAGACAGCAGAAATGCTAGTCGCAGAACCAAGTGCATTAGAGGTTGAAATGGCAATAGAAAAATTGAAGATGTATAAAGCATCAGGTTCAGATGAGATCTCAGCAGAACTGATAAAATCAGGGGAAGAAAAATTGATGGACAAGATACGCTGGTTCCTTAGTATGATTCGGGAAAAAGAAGCTCTTCCAGATGAATGGAAATAATCAATTATCGTACCAATTTATAAGAAAGGAGATAAAACTGATTGCAACAACTACAGGGGCATCTCATTACTTTCAACTTCGTACAAAATTCTAACAAATATATTAGTAAGCAGACTTACTCCCTATATTGATGACATTCTAGGAGATCATCAATGTGTATTTAGAAGAAACAGGTCTACAACAGATCAGATTTTTAGTATAAGACAGATTTTAGAAAATAAATGGGAATATAATGGTACTGTACATCAACTATATGTAGACTTCAAAAATGCATATGATTCAATTAAGAGGGAGAAGTTATATAGTATCCTGCTGGAGTTCGGAATTCCTAAAAAGTTAGTTAGACTTATACGAATGTGTCTAAATGGCACAAAGAGTAGGGTGCGTGTAGGCAAACAGTTTTCGGACACTTTTGAAATCCAGAATGGGTTGAAGCAAGGAGATGCACTATCTCCTCTACTATTTAATTTTGTACTAGAGCATGCCATTAAATCTTTAGAGAATGAGGAAGGCCTACAACTCAATGGTATTAATAAGCTGTTAGTTTATGCTGATGATGTAGTACTATTGGCCGATAGCGAGGAGATACTAAAGGACAACACGCACACACTATTGAGTAACATTAAGAAATTAGGACTGGAAGTAAATATCAATAAAACTAAATATATGGTCACACGTAGAAATTCATTATATAATGGAAATGGACAGCTAATGACAAATGAGGGAAATTTTGAGGAAGTGGCTGAATTCAAATACCTAGGAACAATAATCACAAATAGGAATGAGATGCACAAAGAAATTAAACATAGGCTCAATTCTGGAAATGCGTGTTATTATGCATTGCAGAGACTCTTGATATCCCAACTCCTTTCAAAAAACGTTAAACTGAAAATATATAAAACTATTATTCTACCAGTTATATTATATGGATGCGAAACATGGACTCTTACTTTAAGGGAGGAAAGGAGATTACAAGTATTTGAGAATAAAGTACTTAGGAAAATTTTTGGACCAAAGAGAGATGAACAGACAGGTGAATGGAGAAGACTACTTAACAGTGAACTACATGGTCTTTATAGGAAGCCAGATATAATAAGAACAGTTAAGTCTCGTAGACTGCGATGGGCAGGACATGTTGCGCGTATGGGGAATGAAAGACGTGCATGGAAGCTTCTTGTAGGAAAGCCAGAGGGAAAACGCCTAGTTGGTAGACCAAGAATGAGGTGGGAGAATAACATTAACTATGATTTGAGGGAAGTAGATTATACAGGGAATGATTGGAAAGTATTAGCTCAGGATAGGGATGTATGGAGAGCGTATGTCCGCGCGGCTATGAACCTACGGGTTCGATAGTGCCAGTGAGTAAGTAAGTATTATCATTAGCAGTAGTATATTAGTAAGCAGACTTACTCCTTATATTGCTGACATTCTAGGAGATCATCAATGTGGATTTAGAAGAAGTAGGTCTACAACTGATCAGATTTTTAGCTTAAAACAGATTTTAGAAAAGAAATGGGAATATAATGGCACTGTACATCAACTATATGTAGACTTCAAAAAGTCATAGGATTCAATTAAGAGGGAGCAGTTATATAGTAGTTCAGAATTCCTAAAAAGTTAGTTAGACTTATACAAATGTGTCTAATAGGCACAAAGAGTAGGGTGCATGTAGGCAAACAGTTTTCGGATACTTTTGAAATCCACAATGGGTTGAAGCAAGGAGATGCACTATCCCCTCTACTATTTAATTTTGTACTAGAGATGCCATCAAATCTTTAGAGGATGAAGAAGGCCTACAACTCAATGGTATTAATAAGCTGTTAGTTTATGCTGTTGATGTAGTACTATTGGGCGATAGTGAGGAGATACTAAAGGCCAACACACACACACACACTACTGAATAACACTAAGAAACTGGGACTGGAAGTAAATATCAATGAAACTAAATATATGGTCACACATAGAAATACATTATATAATGGAAATGGACAGTTAATAACAAATGAGGAAAATTTTGAGGAAGTGGCTGAATTCAAATACCTAGGAACAATAATCACAAACAGGAATGAGATGCACAAAGAAATTAAACATAGGCTCAATTCTGGAAATGCGTGCTATTATGCATTACAGAGACTCATGACGTCCCAACTCCTTTCAAAAAAACGTTAAACTGAAAATATATAAAACTAGTATTCTACCAGTTATATTATATAGATGCAAAACATGGACTCTTACTTTAAGGGAGGAAAGGATATTACGGGTATTTGAGAATAAAGTTCTTGGGAAAATTTTTGGACCAAAGAGAGATGAACAGACAGGTGAACGGAGAAGATTGCATAAGAATGAATTACATGGTCTTTATAGGAAGCCTGAGAATAGTTAAGTCTCATAGACTGTGATGAGCAGGACATGTGGCACAAAAGGGGAATGAAAGATGTACATGGAAGCTTCTTGTAGGAAAACCAGAGGGAAAACGCCCAGTTGGTAGACCAAGAATGAGGTGGGAGAATAAAATTAATTATGATTTGAGGGAAGTAGATTATACAGGGGATGATTGGAAAACATTGGCTCGGGATAGGGATGTATGCAGAGCTTATGTCCGTGCGGCTATGAACCTACGGGTTCGATAGTGCCAGTGAGTAAGTAGTAGTGGTAGTAGTAATAAAGAGTTGGGGATGAACCAAATCACTGCAACAACTAGCACCAGCATATCTTAAGATTTCCCTCATAACAGACTGACCTAACAACTATTAGAAACCAACCAAATGAGACGAGCTATCTTCAATATCATAACAGGTGATTGAAGGACCAACTAATAGTTTGCTCCTGAATATAGACCATGTCGTGACCTAAACTTTAGCAATTATTATTATATTTTATTATTATTAACTAAGTAACTATCCACAATCAAATGAATCCAATTTACCGGTATATTTCCAATATCCGGTTCCCTATGATCTATCCGAATATCTTCCTCCCTTAATGGTCATTTCCCTAAGATTTTCCAAAACATTTTTTTAAACGTTTCTACTGTCACTCAATTGGGTTATTAAGTAGTATATACTATGTTTCGTTGTGAAAAATTGCAGCCGCTAGAGAGAATGTTCCCGTTAAGATTTCAGGTTAATCCCCACTCCTAATGGTCGGACTACGCTGATTTTCGGAGAACACCTTTCTCATTTTACTTCAAAGGAATATACCTAGTTTCGTATTGCGGAAAAAAAAAACGGAAATTGCTGCCGTTAGTGATTTTTTTAAATGTTTACTTCAGGTTAATCCCCATTCCTAATGGTTCGATTTTGTTGGTTAACGAACTGGATCTTACTTTTATTAACAAATTGTTTCACGGTTTTGAAAATAAAATCCGCGGCCGCCAGAGCATTAACACGCACATACCTTATCCACTCTTAGAGTCATCCTAACATAAACAAACCCCAATTGTATCCTTCCACCATTCACACCACAATTATTGTCACATTGGCGGGGAGCATGTGTGAAATAGGTATATAAGACATGTGATCGTTGAATGGGATGCATTACAAGAAAGCTGGTGAGATTTCACAGAACTTGTGAAATACATTTAAAATAACTGTTTTTTTGACCACTAGTTATAGTTTTTCCAAACTTGTGTTTTAAAAATTTATATGGCGACACAGCAACACTTGACACTTTCAGACATTTTGTTGCATCAGAATCGACTGAAGCATGACTCAAATGCATCATCCATATGTGATAAAATATTTTAAGTTGTAATTATTGATTATGGATATTTTAGAATATTTTCTATGTTTTCAATATTATTATTTTTATTCATGAAGAACAACAATTATATTGAGAGGACATATTTTTAATTTAATGAAATGAATTACTTTTTTCGCGTATTTATTTCGTCTATATCGTATGTCGGTGTCCATAACGAACGAAAAGCGAGCAGGTCACATGGGTTTGTTTTGATGAGGATCACTTTAAGAGCGGATAGCCTTTAAGTTATATAAATATATACATTATTATTTTTTCATCGTCATTTTTGGTGCCTAGAAAACAGGATCGATGAAGATTTTAAAAAAAAGTTAACAACCTCAACAGCTACGTACATCCCTAAAAACTTTCTATTTACTATTTCCAGGACAACATTATATAAACATTATTCCAAATCATTGTAAAACTAAAATAAATAATAATTTAAAAAAAAACTAAAACAACACGCTTTATTAGAAAACCGAACTAACAAATGAAAAATAATTTTAATTTCCAACACGCTTGGGATACAATTAAAGTGGTCAACAAAAGTATCATCTCCAACACATCTAGAATAAAACTAGAGTTATCTACAAAAAAATAATTTAACCGTCAAAAGCGTGGGGTGCTTTTTATAGTTTTTACATTTTCTTCTTAGAGACTTTACTTTTACCAATATCTGTTTATTATCAAATATATTAATTGCACCCCACCCTTTTGATGTTTTTTTAAGATAACTCTAGTCTTATTTTAAATGTGTTGGAGATGATTCTTTTGTTGACCACTTTAATTTTATCCCAAGTGTGACGGAAATTAAAATTATTTTTCATTTGTTAGTTCGGTTTTCTAATAAAGCGTGTTGTTTTAGTTTTTTAAACTATTTTTTATTTTTTAGTTTTAATATTTTGCAGAATAAGATAAAAATGTAAATATCTTTAAATTCGATACTATTGTAGTATGAGCTAAGAGTAATACCCTACCATCAAAAAAATCCTCCGAGCCGGATTTGAACCAGCGACCTATGGATTACTCAAATTATATACCACTACAGTCCACCGCTCTACCAACCGAGCTCTTACAACGATTGAGTAAGAAGTTGATAAGTCCGCAATCTATTATACCGGTTTTTATTATTTTGATTTTCTGCTGATTCTGGTCAGGATTTTAGAAATATTTATGAAATTATTGTTTGTCATTGGTCCTTTACAGGCATACAAAGTTTCAAGTCGATCCAATGATTTTAAGTGGGTGAAAATCGTGTTGAAAGATTCCGTTACATAATTACACAGACACTTTTGATTTTCTGATTATTCTGGCCATAGTTTTAGAAACAAATTATGAAATTATTGTATTGTCATTGGTCCTTTACAAGTATACAAAGTTTCAAGTCGGTCCAATGATTTTAAGTGGGTGAAAATCGTGTTGAAAGATTCCGTTACATAGATAGATACAGGTCAAGCTAATGTAAAGCGTGTAATATAGACTTCTGAATAACTAAAAATGTTAAATAAATGTCGAAAAAGAAAAAAGTCTTCCCCTATAGGATATTAAAAGAGCAGAAATTATTGTTTGTCATTGGTCCTTTACAAGCATACAAAGTTTCAAGTCGATCCAATGATTTTAAGTGGGTGAAAATCGTGTTGAAAGATTCCGTTACATAATTACACAGACACTTTTGATTTTCTGATGATTCTGGCCATAGTTTTAGAAACAAATTATGAAATTATTGTATTGTCATTGGTCCTTTACAAGTATACAAAGTTTCAAGTCGGTCCAATGATTTTAAGTGGGTGAAAATCGCGTTGAAAGATTCCGTTACATAGATAGATACAGGTCAAGCTAATGTAAAGCGTGTAATATAGACTTCTGAATAACTAAAAAATTTAAATAAATGTCGAAAAAGAAAAAAAGTCTTCCCCTATAGGATATTAAAAGAGCAGAAAAGTCAATAAGGCATAATTAAGTAGCAGAATCCAATTTAAACAAATAAAAATAACTGCATCTTTCTGAATTACGAGTAAGCTATTAACAGTATAACTGATGTTTCTTAAATTAAGTGAAATTTTAAGATCAATAAGAGAAAAGCCACGAATGAAATTATTTAACTACCGGTAACTGCAAGTAAGCTTCTGGACACATTCGCCCATAGCATATGCATTTAAAATTAAATGTAGATATGATCTGCATGTAAATAAAGCTAACAGAAATTATAATAGATTCAATTTCTCTACCTTAACTGGTATCCAAATAAATATAGGCACTATTAATTTTACACGATCGAGATAGAAAATAGTCACTGAGAAATCTTAAGTACAGACATAAAATATTCAATATTTTTAATATTACCCAATGGACAGCTTTGAAAATGGAACAGGTTCCGAAATATTTCAAACAAATATAATTTGTTGAGGAAGACTGTAACAACATGTGCAAAATTTTATCTTTTTTTAAAAACGTTTTACTGTTTTTTAAATACATAAAATATTCGTAGACATAAAAGTTAGGTCTAAGTATACTTTTCCATGTATCATAAGCACATAACATAGCAAAATATTTCTGATTGTCCTACATTTTACTACATTAACAGAAAAAACAAGTTTTAAATACATTAACAAAAATAAATAAAAACGAAAATTTTGCAATTTTTATTTTTCTAATATCAAAGAAACGCAAAGATCATTCCTGTGTTAAATAATTTTTCTTATATAAGCCACAAAAGAACATCATAATGCTAACATGAGAAAAGATAGCAGATACAATTTATTAAATTGTTTTTTAAATGGTTATTTAAGAGTCCGATTTTGTTAAGGACAATATTTTCACTAAACATACTAAATACGATAAAAAATAGTACGAACACAAAACAAAATTGCTATCCATCCATCCAATGGCTGATTGGCTCAAATTTGAGCTTTGGCCTCCCTTAATTTCTGCCTCCAACGTTTCTATTTTGTGCAGCAAGCCTCCAGTTGGGACACTTAAGTAGGTTTGCATCCTCCCATCATTTTTTCTGTCTTTCAACTCGTCTATTCCCCATAAAACTTGCTATAAGCACCTTTTTTTGGTGCTTGGTCTGTTGAGAATCTTTGGCTATGGCCAGCCCATCCCAATTTCTTTAATTCAATAAATTGCTATCAATCTAGTTTATCATAAGTAATGCCACGAGTGATTTCCAAATTATCGATAAATTCACGACTCACGAAGTGAGGAGTGAATTTATCTAGAGAATTTGGAAATCAAGAGTGGCATTTGTTAGGACTATTTAACGAATAAAATAAAGCTGTTTACTCACAAATCATTATTTAACTACAGTTATTTAAAAATATTTTTATATTTAAAGTAAACGGTGATGTTTGAAAACTAATGAGAAACGATAGGTAGCCTACGCTTCTACTGCTTCTTTTGTTTATCACTGCAACCAGATCATACTATTTATTGCCAAAGGAACGCAATATTGTAAGAATGCTCTCTAGTGGAGAAAAAATGAAACACATCAATCTGTATATTAATTCATTTTTGATGTCGTATACATTTAAGAAAGTGCAAACAGTGGTTTCTTTTTTTGGTGGTATAATCAATTGCTACAAATGTTGACATGTAAGCACTATTATATACAATCTGGTAGCCGTATTTGTTATAGGCTCAGTCACTGCAAAATAACGGTCAGACCTGTTCAGAATATTAAAAAGGAGGAGCTTTGCTTAATATATGATAATCCTAACGTTGATAATTATTTCGTGAAACACGTCTCTGATTGGTTGTAATACAGAAATCATTGAAACGTGATTGGTCATTGACTCCCATTTGGGGCATGAGTTAAATAGTCTCAGAAATTATTTCTCTTTAAAGTGAAATTCGGCTAGACGAATTCCAAGCATAATATCGTCTCGTATTTGAATTCACATAACAGTAATCTAAGCTCCTCTCGAACAGTTAACGGCGCCAAAAAAATCACCGTTAACAGTGGTTTCACTTCAACCACCACAAATTCAAATCCTTAGAAATTTACATCAAAGTTATTTTGAGGTATAATCAAAATTATTAGAGGAAGCATTTACCCCTAATTGATGGATTGGAATATGAAATACATTCAAATTTTAGGAATAAGAACAATCACTGTAATTTTGAGAGGAAATCTCCCGAAAACGGAGCGTGGCGCCTGGAAAAAGGGAGGGTGGGAACATGAATTCTTTTTGATATAAAATTACGATTATGGAGGAAGCATGGACACATAATGACAGTGATGGCAACTCCAGTAATTGCACTTTATGATCGAGACAAATCTCAAGACCCTCTAGGCATTCATAAATATACCTCGTTCTCTCGAAGCGGATCAAATGCATATTTAATAAATTCAATTTTCAGATAACATTCATCTTTAAATTTCCAAGATATTCTTGGTTATCGTCACATTTCGCTAATAGCAAATGGAATATTAAACCGAAGTAATGGATATACTATACAGCCCTCAATCAGCAAATTTACATATACGTAAATAACTTGTCATCAAAACAGCAGTTTATTCTCATGTTTCAGACATATCCTTTTTTTTTCTTCAATTTTGAAAAAAAAAAAGAAGGTAAATTTTAACTTTATTGCAGTTGAACAGCTCCTCAACTACAGGAAGTCCGTCACGCAAGAACTGCGTAAACTAAGCGAATTCCTCACCAAGTCGAATTGATAGTCCAATTTTACTGGTTTGCGGAATATATATTTATTTTGTCAATTAAATCCTATATATTGCGACAAAACAAATATGGCGCGTTGAATGATTTTAAAATTTTGGTCCGTTAAACCTTTACTTCTAATAGTATGAGTTCACTGATTTTTGGAGATTAGCTTTTTCGTTCCACAATGGCATAGACCTATAGCCTAAAGAGTTACGTTGCGAAAAAAAACTAAGCGGGAGCTAGAGCGATTACATTTTTCTCACTTTAGGTTAACCTCCACATCTGATGGTTCCATTTTGCGGTGTAACGAACTCTATCTTACTTTACTTAATCGACTGCTATATGCCGAATGTGCATCATAAAACTGCTTAATATTTATTTCAGGATTTTGTCTGTTATTTACACAGGTATCATCAACCAAAATATACAATTTTTTCTTCCAAACTTCCCGATTTTGGGTGTTTGCTTCTGTCATATTTTTCTTCTTCATATTGTCTTTAATTCCCTTTATCCACGTTGGCTTTGGTCTACCACGTTTCCCTTTTCCAGAAGGTATCCATTTCAATACTTATTAATATTAATGAGGAATAATATTTTATTTTATTTAAATAAAATGACTTCAAAAATTTAAATCGTTAATATTATAAGTAGATAGACGCGTCGTTACACCGACTGGGATACCAATTCGAATCATGGCGCTTCCAGAAGGTATTAGGCGGTGGATCACCCACGATTTTCCGGGATTTTCTCGGAGATCTCCCGTTTTCCGAATTTCAACCCATCAACACTCTCCATTCCCCGACATATCCTTTCATTTCTCATCCATTCATTTCATATCACCCTTCACCTCATCTCATGATAAGAAAAATAGTTTGGTTGGCACCAAAGGTATTGAAAATATGTGGTTACGAGGTGTAGGCTCATGACACAGAGCCTGAGCAATAAAAGGGCAGAAGGGCCCTACAGGAGGGTTGTAGTACCTCTTCATGGCCATGAGCCCAACCCAAAAATGGCGGTATGGTTCATGAGAAAATAATGTGTGTGCTTTTTCTTTATCTGCGCAAATTTTCTATGAAGGTTAATTTTTAATATGGAGATAAGAAATATTGGTACAACTGACAACATTATACGCCTACACTATAATTTAAGGTCAAGATTTGCATCACTAGAGATGGTATAATAGTTTGTTAATGGGTTTATGAACCCTAAGATTGTAAGTTCGATATACATTTAATACGACTAATTAACTCGTGCCCCAAATGGGAGTCAATGACCAATCACATTTCACACATCAAACTGTATAATATAACCAATATTATAGGGTTTTAATTAATTTTTTTACGAAACAACTCAGTAAAATCAGTATTTAAAAACACAATTATTGAACACACAATTATCAAATGTGTAGTTCGAAGGAATTTGTTCATTATTTACTATATCCAACGTATCTGTTGGAGTCAGTCATTGCAAAATAATGATCTGACCTGTTCAGAATATTAAAAAGGAGGAACTTTTGTTTATTTTGGTAAACAGAATTCGATAAATAGAGAGGGGAAACAGGACTATAATTGGTTGTAAAACAAAATTCATCGAAACGTGATTGGTCATTGACTCCCATTTGGAGCATGAGATAAATAGAAATTAAAAATGAGTATTTATCCCCTACGATTGCCTAATATTCTGTCTATTACTTCTGTTGATTCAGAATTTGAAAAACTAAAATAACATTGGCCACCATGATTTTTGTCTCATGAGTACCAATAGTTGTACTTAATGCAGTTTTTTTATCGTGTTTTCAAATATGTATTCGGAGTTTCTCCATCACCCACAGTTTTTTTATTTCAATTTCAATTGATTTAAATAATTATTTTTTTAATAAACTTTTTTCGTCCATTTGTCCATTATAAAATAAAACGGGGAACACTTTCATCAGGGCATTTCAGCTATGGAAAAGAGATATCAAGGTAAATGGAATCCTAATATGCTGCCGATTATTGTTGGACCATCAAGAGGGATGCTCCACAGGCGAAATATAGCAGCAAATCGTCATTTCTTACTTTCTAGGTGAGTCCGAATGTTCGAATATTGTGTAGTTACGAATGTAGAAAATATTAAAGTGTTTGAAATTGTAAATGCCTGTCTCTCGGAAACCTTGCGTGATGGAGGAAAATCGATATCATATTTGATTTCAGGACAAAAAATACTAACAGAATCACATTTTTCTTTCTAAGACAAAAAAAAAAGTTTCTTTATTGTTGCTCAGTGTTATTAGCCTATTTCTGAATCGGAAATGAAACATCCAGGAACCACTCTCATGCAGAGAGCATGTTGACTTAGAAAATAACAGCGAAATTTGTAGTTATTGTAGCGACGTTGCTTTACAAGAACATAAAGAATAAGTTTTGCATATTTGAATGCTGTATTTTTTAATGAGGTGTAAATGTTATGGATGATTCTAATGGCCAGTTGGTGAACGAGGGCTATTTAGCGCTTAACGTATACTGACAATTGATCACATATCAGGAAAATTCCGAATAAAAAACTCACCCAGGAAACTTGTCCCGACTGGGGATTGAAGCAGGTCCGCTCGTCTAAGGCAATGACATTACCCCTAAACTACAGCGGTGGACAACTAATATTATAGCCCCAGATTAGTGAATAATAACATTTATTTAAAATAGCCAAACATATTTCAGTAGAACTAAAATTTTGAATGTGGCTACACGTTTACGAATTCTACGTAACTTCCATAAATTGTTCAGGAATATTGGCTTAGTAAGGAACCCATAATCTTCGGTATCTTGAGTGATTTGATACTTGCAATGATTACATTTATGAAATATGAATTAGGTTGTCTCGTAAGTAATTTCAAGTTTTAAAGTAATGTTGTGAGTCTGGTGAAATGTTGAAAGTGTGATTTATTGGGAGTTTGTTCAAGATGGAGGTGCAGTCGATGCTGATCTTTATTCTTAACAATTGGAATGAGTCCATTAAATTTTGAGGGTCGCGGATTTAAACCCGAACAGATCCCATACTGCACAAACAACCATTACAAGAGTAGCATATATCACTGATCCTGCGTCTTCAGATCACCATCTGTTTTGATCCACGGTCCATTTCTTGCGTGAAATTTCGAAAACATTGAAGTGGGTCTCAATGAATTCTTCGCAAAAAAATAACAGAGATGGTACCGTTGTGGGACAATAAACCTCGCTGAAAGGTAACTCAAGATCATAGAATCTACTTTGAGGAGAAGTTTAAATTGTCAGTTCATATTTCAAATAAAATTCTGTTTAAAAAACTATACATCGTGTCCCATTCAAACCTCCCACATTTTAATTAATCATAACTCCCAAAGTATGCGGAATTATGAAATGAGGTTGATATTAAAAGAAAGAGAAGCTCAAAGAATTATTTTTGTTTTCATTGTTGCAGTTAATTCATCTGTCACATGTTGGACAATAATTACATAAAACCACGTTCGCCAGACATCACTCCACTGGACTTGTTCCTCTGGGGGTATGTAAAAGATCGTGTGTTTGCGACTACTCCAGTACAAATTCCCCATGATTTACGAACCCGTATACTTGACACAATTGCAACAGCACCAATGGACATGTTGGACAGAACATTGCACGAAATCGAATACAGATTTGATATTATTCGTGCTACTAATGGTGCACATATAGAGGTGGTTTAGTGTGTGGCAATGAAAATTCTTTGAGTTTCTCTTTCGTTTAATACCGGCCTCATTTCATAATTCCACATACTTTGTTAGTTATGATTAATTAAAGTGTGGGAGGTTTGCATGGGACACGGTGTATTACTTATGAGACAGTAGGTTATCTATATATAAGCATATGAGCTAAATCTTCATATTATGAAATACAGCAATGCGGAATGGACTGCCAGTTCTGTTTTCTCGTGCTAGTCAAATGAAGTTCCTTATGTATTGGTGGTTTCTCAATATCGGGACGTCTGTAAACAGATTCTAATATAAATGTGGTGATATTTCACATGTTGTAATGCTTAGGACTTGGAGTATGATGTTTATCAGTAAGTACCGGGGCATAACAGTTCAAGAAACCTACACGCCTAACACATTAACACCAAATTTCTAAGTAGTAAGGCACTGAAAACCATGGGTTCTATTATCAAGACACACGAAAATTCCTCGAAAACCTCTGAAAGTCCTCGACAGTATTCATTTCAATTGTGTAGATCACGGTATTGAGATAATCGAATATTTGCAACGAAAAGTAAACCTCTGCGATAGGTTTATTATATTCTCACGATACTATGTTCATTTAAAGTTCAATAAATTCAGTTTTTTCTACATTAAAATAAACCAATACCAAACATAAGTTATGTGAGATTATTTAAGGCCGCTCTGGGAGGTGCTCTGGGAGGCCGTCCATGTTCTTGTAAGGTCAAAAAAAGTATGTGTGTGTGATCCAAAATTTAAAATCTCTCTCCTGATAGGCCGTGCCACTGCAAGGTTCTTGTTGCGTGGGACTTGTAAAAAGTACCTATAAGCTAAGAGGTTAAACTACGAAGGAGGAGATGGCGAAGGTAATCCATTTTTTAATAATGCATATCAATAATTGCAACGTAATGTACGAATTGTTTATATTTCGATCAAAGTAATTAGGGTAAGGTTGACTAAATTCGCGATGAAAATTGCAATAATTAAAAAAAATGATTCTGTAAGTGTTATACACATGTATGCCAGACTCCTTTTTGTTTTTGAAAAAAATCTAGAACCTATATGTGGAAATATTCAGTCACGAAAATATTAACTTTATCTTAAATTGAATTATTTTGGGTTTGAGAAGGATATGCTTATAGATAACACATTATAGACGTTGTGGGGACTTGGTAAAATTTACAAAAAGAACAAAAGGTAGCTCTCCTCCTACACTGGGTCCACTTAACATTCTCCTCCACCTCCGCCACCCGAACAACGTCGAGAAAAGAGCCGCCGGCGGCACGTGCAATTTTAACCCCCTCCTTTCTCCCCCGTCATCAAAAATCTTCCTTTTCCAAATTAAAAGTGGTCTCATTTTTTTTTTTTTCTTTTCGTCGAAGCGAGCGGAGCATTCTCATGCAAATGTTAAAGAGGGAGAAAGGGGCCAATTTCGATTCCGTGTGCAGTGGGCTTTAATTTTCCGAGGCAACGAGTTGGTAGTAATCCGCCCACTATTTCAATGTGCTCAAAGTGGGACGTGGACCTGCCTTCATAATAAAAACTAAGAAACCCTAGAAAAATATAAAATTTCTACCCCAGGCTATGGACTAATACCAGCTCGTGGCGCAGGCGAAACTTTAAATTATTTAAATTGCTTATTTTACATTCCAGTGGTTCAGAGAGAGACTCACGTCACATTATATTTATTTTAATAAGTGGGTTCACTTTATCATGTAACTACAAACACTACATATAAACCTTTCAAATTTTCACTTTTCAACCAGATCAAATAACACACAGTGTTATGAATTAATGCTCAAGAGGTTTTTTTTTATCCCTTAGGATTTGAGAATTTAGGCATGAAGTAGTTCACAATTTGAAAAATGTGTTTCTTGTCAATTAATTATTCTAAATATGCACTTACAGTAACTTAATCTTAACTATATCTGAAGTAGAATGAAAGTAAGTGAAAGTAGAACTTTATACATGGACAATATGCTAATATGCGGTATTAATAAACTACATTGCGTAAGTGCAATTGCCTATAGAAGAACTAAAAACAAATTTGAGAGAATGAATACAATTTTGGGAGCTTTAGTGAGTTTATTAAGTTGTGATTAAAAAGCAATACTAGTCGATAATACAACTAGTTATAAAAAAAAAAGGAAAAAGAGCTCTAATAATATAATTAATGAGAGAGTCAAGTTAAAACAGGACCGGAGGAAGTGCTTAAGATTCAACAATTGCTAAAATGTTTTTAACGTATAAAACATATTGATTACATACAACTTGACCAACTTCAGTTTTTTAATGAAATTTATGTTAAAAATACAGAAAATAAAATAGAGAAAAGTAACGTAATGAGTGTAACAATTGTCTTCTTCGGAAACTTGTTTGATATAAGGATAACCGTAGTTTACCTAACACCAATTAAGTTTCCTAATGTTACACACCCATTTACATCACGTTTCTCTTTCTCTAAATAGACTATATTGTGTAGGTAGTTCATTTGACTCGGCCAAAACATTTCAACATATAGGCCTATATGAACGTTGTCGGGGGAGGAAGGCTTAAATCTAAAAGTAATAATAAACGACCGATATTACTGTCGAATTAATAGTTTTAAGGGCTTCTAAGCCCACTGACGGTGACATTTAAACCCAAATTCGTTCCCTAGGAGCCTTAAGACGGCCGAGGGAATGTGAGAGAATTACAAATAAAATGACAAAAATGATCGAGATTAGTGTTGAACAGTTTTCGTAGTCGCCAAAGCTGAAAAATGACAGTCCAGGCGGTATTTAAACCCAAGTTTAACCCTGACATCCCTAAGGGGCGAAGAGGGGTGAGAAGAGGTGAAAATAAGATGTCTAAAGTGGCCGCGATTAGTATGGATCTAAAGTTTTCGAAAAGTTCCGATGCCATTTAACATCAAGTTTGACACTAGCACCGATAAGAAGGTGAGAAGTAGTAAAAAATAAAATGGCGAAAATGGCTGACGAGGGAACTAGCGCAAGTTGTGATCGCAATTGTAAAAAAAAAAAAAGATTTGGTTTGCATACAAGAGTTTTTTACATATATATTACAAATATGCGCACAATTTTTGCCTTTGACAATTACACTGCACTTTACAATCATGTGCATGTTCAGTCACCGAGTTCAATAAATGGGTTGTTGGCAGCTCTTGGCAAAATATTACGAGAATGAACATGTCCACAAAGTATAAAGTGCCGGAAACAGAGTTGCTTTTCACAGTAGGAGCACTTCATGAATGCCTGCATTAAGCAGTCTTCCGAGTTACAGTACTTCTGAACATCAAAAATATGTTCGGGAGGTGTTTTAAACCTCTCTGGTCTACAGCTACAGTCCAGGAGTACCGAACAAAGTCTGCGAAGATGGAGAACAGAAATGATTGTGTAGAATACACATCAACAAAGAAATTGAATCCCTCGACGATGTTGTGAATTGATAGTCGTTAAGAATACCGTGATATTCAGTCCGCTTCAGCGTCTGTCATCCATAAAATACACTGCAAATAACTACATTAGCTAGAGAAAAAAGTTTATGATGACTAAAATTACTAAAGTCATGATATCATGCGGGGCACGCCGTAGCGTAGTGGTTAAGGCACTGCGCTACAAGCCAGAAGGTCGAGGGTTCAAGTCCCGGTGGGGTCAGGATTTTTAAACTGACCCAAACCTTCTGGCGGCACTATGACCCTGGGGTCGACTCAGCCTCTAACGGAAATGAGTACCAGACGCTTGTTCTGGGGGTAAAGGCGGCCGTCACGCAGGGTTGACAACCCGGCTGACATCAAGTGCCGATTGTCCAGAAAAAGTGGGAGCCTTAACCTCCTACTACCCGAAGGGCCTCTTGAGGCCTGTAGTGGGATTACTTTACTTACATGATATCATGTTAGGTGTGGTCCATTGTGAGCAGAATATCTGATTTTTCTAGCTTACAGAGTTATTGGCGATGGCACTTAGTTATACATTTTTGTAATTAGCACCTCCAACATATTCATACAAACCAAAACTGTTTTTTTTTTTTTTTGCAATAGCGATTACAACTTGTGCTAACTCCCTTGTGAGATTAATATGTCAAAACCATATTTTTTGGGGTAGCTTACCTAAAAGATGAGTCTTGATATTTAAGCTTATGTTTGACTCTTAACACCCTAAAGGGTGAGTAGATAAGAGGCGAAAAATACATTCGAGAAGTGACCGATATTAGTGTCCAATGTATTGCTTTCGAGATCACTATGCTGATTGGTCACGGTCCCGATGAAATTTAAGTCATGTTTGACCCCTAGCACCACTAAGGAGGATGGGAGATATTAATGACAAATATACAGTTTTTAGGGTTGTTAAGCTGATTGGATACTGCAGATGTCATGTAAACCCAAGTTTCACCTCTAGGAAGGCGAAGAAGAAGTGAGAAGTAATATGTCTAGAAAGTCCGAGATTAGTGTCTAACCCATTGTTTCGGGTTCGCAGTCCCGATGATATTTAAGCCAAGTTGACCCCTAGCATCCCTAGTGGGCTGAAAGGAAGTGACATGTAGAAATAATCATAAGCGTTGAATCCATATTTATCGGGATTATTGAGATTAATAGTGACACTCCTAAGGCCATTTAAATCCAAATTCGACCCCCAAGCACCCCTAAGATCGATGAGGGGGTGAAGAATAAAATGTCTAAATTGAGAGAGAATGGTATCGAATCAGCAGATTTCGGGGTCACTAAACTCTTTGGTTCCAAGAAGATCGGGTAATGTCGGGCGATCGCCTAGTAATAAATAAACGCCACTGAAATACATCCTATCTTAATAGGTCATGTTGAATGTTTCTTTCGCTATAGACTAATTTGTACAAAAGAGGTACCGGAATTCAATGTAGCTAAATAGGCCTACGTATTTAAAAATACGGACTATCTATGGTTTAACAAAACAATCACACACTAATCAATTAAACTCTGAATTAAATAAATATCTCATCATCATCATCATCATAGTACATTCACGAATTTAGGCCATTTGTTGACCTGTTTCGGCCTCAAGAGAAACACCATCCAGAAGTCTTTTGAGTGGACGTCCTGGTCTTCTTCTTCCTGCAGGTTGATATCTTAACATTAGTTTGGGTATTCTGTGATCTTCCATTCGATGAACATGTTGTATCCATCTTGACTTATAATCAGAAATTTTGTTTTCTAAAGATTCCATGTGTAATTCTTCTAAGATGTCTTCATTTATTTTGTGATCTAGTAGTGTGTATCCTGCAGTCCTCCGAAGATAGCTCATTTCAGCAGATCTAAGTCTCTGTATATCCTTCTGTTTCAACGTCCATACTTCGCTACCATACAAAAGAGTTGGAAGAGCCAGTGTTTTATACACTTTCAGTCTTGAATGCTTTTGGACTAACTGTGGCTTGAGGATAGAATTTATTAACCCTAAAATTCTTAAAAATTTAGAAATAAATATCTCCATATTCTAATTCGTTATAATTCTCAAATTACAGTTTCTAAATATTTCGCTAAATGGCTTATTTGAGATACTTGGTAACAATTATACTGATAATGTTAAAAAAGATACCAGGCTATGTGGCCGTGGTCTGTAACTGGTGTTTCTTCCGCGACTGTGAGTCGAATCTACGACAAGGGAATACCACCTAGAAGCACTTGCTACTGAAGATACCCTCCGCAGTTGAGGGAGAAACGTCTGGAAGAAACACCAGTTACAGACCACGCCCACATAGCCCGGAATCTTTTAACATTATGATTACCGACAGTGAAAGCCTGCATTCCACAATTATACTGATAACTTCAGTTTTTTAATAATCTAAATACAGACCTATTTCTAAAATACACCATTGAGATCATGAATATTCATTATGGATTTAAATGCAAGGATCCACATATTCCCATTTTAATATCACTAGAAAGATATAAGGTGGAGGTTGAACTACATGGACAACCAGTTGCCTAACATATCGTCAGTTATCGCTTGTTACCAACATATATATATATATGTAATCACGTTTAAGCTATAGAAAAAAGTTAACTGGACGCTATCCGTGATTTAGTCCAGCGATAACCCACCAAAGTTTACTGAAGTTTCCGCTATGTAATTTAGCGTGTATGCTTTATCGGACATTTATAATTGATGAAAAGACAATTTCATATGGATTTGACGATAGTAAAATGTTTAGTGGCGTTATCCGTAATTTAGTCCAGCTATAACCCACCAAAGTTTACTGAAGTTTCCGCTATGTAATTTAGCGTGTATGCTTTATCGGACATTTATAATTGATGAAAAGACAATTTCATATGGATTTAACGATAGTAAAATGTTTAGTGGCGTTATCCGTAATTTAGTCCAGCTATAAACCCACCAAAGTTTACTGAAGTTTCCGCTATGTAATTTAGCGTGTATGCTTTATCGGACATTTATAATTGATGAAAAGACAATTTCATATGGATTTGACGATAGTAAAATGTTTAGTGGCGTTATCCGTAATTTAGTCCAGCTATAACCCACCAAAGTTTACTGAAGTTTCCGCTATGTAATTTGGCGTGTATGCTTTATCGGACATTTATAATTGATGAAAAGACAATTTCATATGGATTTGACGATAGTAAATGTTTAGTGGCGTTATCCGTAATTTAGTCCAGCTATAACCCACCAAAGTTTACTGAAGTTTCCGCTATGT
Source organism: Diploptera punctata (assembly GCA_030220185.1). Taxonomy (NCBI): domain Eukaryota; kingdom Metazoa; phylum Arthropoda; class Insecta; order Blattodea; family Blaberidae; genus Diploptera; species Diploptera punctata. The sequence continues at coordinate 1,976,133 of JASPKZ010001210.1, read as the reverse complement.
AATTTAGCGTGTATGCTTTATCGGACATTTATAATTGATGAAAAGACAATTTCATATGGATTTGACGATAGTAAAATGTTTAGTGGCGTTATCCGTAATTTAGTCCAGCTATAACCCACCAAAGTTTACTGAAGTTTCCGCTATGTAATTTAGCGTGTATGCTTTATCGGACATTTATAATTGATGAAAAGACAATTTCATATGGATTTGACGATAGTAAAATGTTTAGTGGCGTTATCCGTAATTTAGTCCAGCTATAACCCACCAAAGTTTACTGAAGTTTCCACTATGTAATTTAGCGTGTATGCTTTATCGGACATTTATAATTGATGAAAAGACAATTTCATATGGATTTGACGATAGTAAAATGTTTAGTGGCGTTATCCGTAATTTAGTCCAGCTATAACCCACCAAAGTTTACTGAAGTTTCCGCTATGTAATTTAGCGTGTATGCTTTATCGGACATTTATAATTGATGAAAAGACAATTTCATATGGATTTGACGATAGTAAAATGTTTAGTGGCGTTATCCGTAATTTAGTCCAGCTATAACCCACCAAAGTTTACTGAAGTTTCCGCTATGTAATTTAGCGTGTATGCTTTATCGGACATTTATAATTGATGAAAGACAATTTCATATGGATTTGACGATAGTAAAATGTTTAGTGGCGTTATCCGTAATTTAGTCCAGCTATAACCCACCAAAGTTTACTGAAGTTTCCGCTATGTAATTTAGCGTGTATGCTTTATCGGACATTTATAATTGATGAAAAGACAATTTCATATGGATTTGACGATAGTAAAATGTTTAGTGGCGTTATCCGTAATTTAGTCCAGCTATAACCCACCAAAGTTTACGGAAGTTTCCGCTATGTAATTTAGCGTGTATGCTTTATCGGACATTTATAATTGATGAAAAGACAATTTCATATGGATTTGACGATAGTAAAATGTTTAGTGGCGTTATCCGTAATTTAGTCCAGCTATAACCCACCAAATTTTACTGAAGTTTCCGCTGTTTGCCGGACATTCATAATTGATGAAAATGCTTTTTTCATACACATATTTTTACGAATAGACGGATCTTATGCTGATATTTTGAAGCAAAGGAAATTTTTATGCATATTTGCATGAAGACTAATTTGTTGTGCATATTTTGAAGAAGAGGAATATTCATGCGTATATTTATTGCGCATTTCATATTTTTAAACATGGGAAAGTTAAATTTCATACGACTCAATGGCTCTTCCACCTCTACTTTATAATTCTGAAACCTGGACTCTTTCTATAGGTGAATTAAATAGGATAGTAGCTGCAGCTATTGAACTACAGACCCACAGGACGAAAAGATCCAGGAAGACCTAAGAAGAGATGGAGGGATCAATTTCTATCCTGAAGCGGAACAGGCCAATGGCCTATAATCCATGACTGCAATTGATGATAATGATGACGATTCTTAGTTTCTGTTATACAACGGAATATGGTACCTTTAATTTTTTTTTCGGTTACACTGCTTTATGCTGAAGAGGAGTCAAGTGATGGAATGATCAAATGAAAGAATAATGAATTAGAATTTCAATTAAATCTAACTTATAAATAGTGAAAACCCCTATTTCCTTTGGTTTAGGTACATTTGTACAGGTTAATTGTGATTTGGACAGGATATCCGACATTACTGATTGTTACGAATGTATCCGGGTGGAATTTTCGATAATAGTAATGTGTCTAGAGCTATCTATAGGAACTTCGTTTTTTATGCAATAATAATATGAGAAAACTGCACAAGTGTGCAATGATTATTTTATTTTTGTTTTAGCGCATTTTCGATTGGTTGGCTATTCTGTTTCCTCTATGTATATAGCCATCATACAGTATTGTATTAATCGATTCATCTATGTTGCTATGATAAATATAATTTTTTTGTTATATTTAAGTAAACTTATTCAATTTTAAGGCATTATGAGGATTTTTTAAAGAAAATAATTATGTATATATCCTTGGGGGTAATTATTAACATTTTTATAACGAAATTTGTGTGTTTTCGATTTTTTAATGGGATTGTTCATCATTGCTAGTGTACCCTAAAGTGTGTAGCTCTAAGGTCTAACAGATTTTATACCATACTGGTTATTTTATATTTTGAGTGAATTCAGGGTAAGTCTAAAATAAGGAGTGAAAAAAATCGTCATTCCTGTGTCAGGTTGCGGAGTCCACTGTTAGACGCATAATCGCTAGAGTTATTTGACCCAATACCCCATAAGTCTATACCAACAGGCCTTAATATAAGTGTCCAGATTTTAAGTACGAATTCCTTGGAGAAAATAGGCCTATAGTCAAAATATATTAATTAGTATATGCTTCGGTTCGCAAACGTTCAACTTTCTATATATATATATATATATATATATATATATATATATATATATATATATATAGCAATTCTGCCCGAAGGCAGGTCCTTCACTGTAATCATAGCATTTTCATGCTATGCTTGCAGCTTTACTAGTGAATTGTGTAGGTGTGGTAGCTTCCCGTTACTTTCCACACCGGTGAAGGATGATGATGATAATGATAAGGATGATCATGATGATGGCCATATGATTTCGGGGACCGTTTGGCCCTTAAAGGTTTCCTGACATTTGTCTTACAGGTGAGGAAAAACCCCGATAAAAACCTCACCCAGAAAAACTGCCCCGACCGGGGATCGAACCCGGGCCCGCTGCGTGACAAGGCAGTTTATACGTATATTACTTACTATACAATCATAGGGAGAATTGGTCTTATGGTCACTAAATACGTAGCGGACGAGAAATGAAGAACTTTTTTCTTTCGATATTTTTTTATTAGTAAATACTTAACATGCGTCTACATTGTTGTGTATTTTCTCCTTGTGCAATATTGACGAATATTAATTTCGTCTCTTTTATCCTAATTTTTGTTACAAAGATATGATCTATTATCGTTAATTGTTATCTAACGCTAATTTTTATGAAAATAATGGCAATTTCAGTTCTTTTTTTGGCTGGAATTTTCTATAATTAACTATGAAGTTAAGGAAAACCATGAAATCCTGCTGGCTACGAATCGAACTCAGGCCCGATGTTACCAATAGTTACTACACTTTTGTTATAAAAAAAAAGCATTGCGCCAGCGTACTTTGAGTTTGACGTTAGGAAGTGCCCACATTTGTATTACTAATTGTATGACTACTCTAGGGTGCTTTGCCCTCTGCATGCACAAGCGTCTTTTATAATGCATTACTCAAAGTTCAATGCAGACTCCTAATTTTGTCACATAGTACGAGTCTAACGAATACATAATTATTACCTCCAACGGTATCTACCTGCCTGACAAGATAACACAATTCAAATTGTTACGGTAATGAAATCTTCGCTAGTATTTTGTTAGCATAATCAACAGAAAGGTTATTTTAATTCAAACTCCATAATTCTAGGATTGTGAAAAATCGAACTTTCAAAAATATAATTTTAAAACTATTGCAGTTGACCATACACATAAATGCAATATTGTGCAATTTGTTGTTAAATTTCTAACTTTTTTCTTTCGAATTTTAGACTAGGCCCTCTGCTAAAAATAGGCTTAAAATATACACTCATCCGAGATATTTCTGTTTAACAGAGCCGCGTCGTAGCCGAAAGGTTAAGGCTAGATGTCTTCGGGCAGAGCTACGGGACTTGCGCTGGTTCGTGTCTCCATGGGGGGAAGAAATTTTCGGCTGAACAGCAGTTCTACTTACCCTTGATTTTCAGTTTATTGTTATAAACTATAACTCTTCTTCTGTATTTACTAACATTTTTTAATAATTTAATTTTTTTTCAAACAATTTTTATAACATTATTTGGAAAATTATAAGCATGTATTTAAATACTGTTAATATTGTGATGCTGGCTGCTATTTTCTCCGCAGAGTATATTATTTAGTCCGTGATTTTTCTCTCTTCTTCCCAGCGATAACCTACTAACAACCCACTGGAGGGTTATCGCAGGTTTGGGGACTCATTGATTGGAACGACGTGAGGGAGTGATAAGTAAGTGTACACCCATTTTTAATAAACATTTGGTAATTTGAATATTATTAATATATTTCTTTAAAATAGATTTGGGGATTTACTGCAAAGATTGGTCATTTAAATTTCACAGCGATGTGCTGTCATCTAGCGTAAGCTGTATAAACTTTAGTACGATATCGATAATAAATCGATATGTGGCGAGCAACGATACCCCACTAGGCAAGGATGTTAATCGATATGTGGCCAGTGGGCTATCGCTGTGTGGTTCGATGGTGGGTTATCGCTGGCTCTATAAACTGAAATGGTCGGTGGATCTACGACAGCAGTCCTCCCTGCTAGGCTCATGGAGCCCGTGGACCAACTGTGGGGTCATCAGGAATGAGCGACCTGATGTACTATGTAGCTCAGCTATTTCCCCTGAAGTTGCCACTTCAACACCTTCTCCCTGAGGTGTTGGTTTTATTGCCTGTGAACTTGAATGTGATCGCGATGTAGAAAAGGGAGGACAAGAATTCTGGGACTTGGGAGTAGGGCCTTCTGGCCGAGGTATCCCAAGGGGTGGTGGAAATGGGTCCAGATGGTTCTATAAACTCTGGCGCATGCGCACTGTTGTTGTATAGGACTTGGAAAACAAAGTATATAAGGTAAGTTATAATGCTGTTTCTCCGTAGCGGCTTTACGTTGAGGAAACCAGTTATAACGGCTAGGGGACACCCTTAACTGGCTGGATGATGTCTACCTCTGTGATTAACAAATGTAGATGTGAGGCCAGCAGCCGGATGGTAGGCTAGGCGTGTCGCGCCATGGAGTTAGAGCATCAGAATACCATAATAAATTATTGAACTTTAATAAATGTGAGGAACTCACCTGAATCGTCCATGCTTTCACTTCGTCTGGACCTGAAGTGAAGAAGTACTGTAACTGAAGCGCCTTATAACCCTGCACTATGATTTTGTCCAAGGCACTGAAACAACGAATCACATTAAGTAAACTGATTGCCAAGGAGTAAGTACTTTGATTTTCAGTTTTATTGAAATAAGTTACGTGAATCCAATAAGAGATAATGCTATTATGATAGAAATGCAGAAGTCTTTTTTAAACACTTGGAAGCATACTGATTTCGATATAAACACATGGTGATGCATCGGGATCGGGGTCTGAAGAGAGCAATTGATGACAGAGTAACTATAAGATATTAAATATAAAATTTGTACCGGGTAAGTCAGTCGTCCTCAACTAAAGTATTAAACTTCATCAAGTAGTTCCAAGTATTTTAACTGGTAGTTCCAATATGGAGGCCTTTCAAAAACAATGATTAATCTTCTGCATTTTAACTGGTAGCAGTTAAAATGCAGAAGATGAAACATTGTTTTTGAAAGGCCCTCATATTGGAACTACTTAATGAAGTTTAATAATTTAGTTGAGGACGACTGACTTACCAGGTACCAATTTTTATTTAATACCTTATTAGTCTTATTACATAACCTCAATGGTGATTTAATATGAATTTTAAAAGTGTTGAGAGTAACTATAGGCAAGAATAATTGTTATCAAAAAGTAAAACATTTATATTTATATCTAGGATCGTTGTAAACGGATCAAAATAATACAAATTAAATTGAATAATATAAATTAAACGAAATGAAATAAAGACTTAAAGCAACTAATTAGTATGACTATTCAATTCAATGTGTCTTTGTCTAATAAAAATCTAAAGATTAAAATTTATAAAACGGGTATCTTACCTGTGGTACTTAATGGGTGTGAAACTTCGTCTCTTGCATTAGCTAAGGGAAGAAAACTAACTATAAGTAATGAAAATAATATCCTAGGAGAAATATCTGATATCATACGGAACTAAAATGGGGGAAGGAAGCTTCATAATTAAAAGCTCCATTATTTATTTAGGCCTGTTATCCTAATATTGCCAGGTTTATTAATTCTAGCAGATTGAGACGGGCAGGTCATGTATCTAAAAAGTGTGACAGTAGAAATGCATTAAAATGTTTTATTTGGAAACCCACGAGAAAATACCACTAGGACGGCCTAGGAGTAGGTGAGGGGATAATATTTTAATGGATCTTAGAGAACTGGATATTGGACATATGAATTGGATTCAATTTAGACCCGCGGAAGGTCTTATCGTATAAGGGATTTGAATTACAGTTCTTAAACCATAGAGTTATGTTCTGCTAATGTGTGAATCTTACCCCATTTTTGCAGAAAAGGAAACGCGAAAGGAATTAATTTAGAGTACAAGTCTCTATTGCAATAAAGCAAGCTTTTATGGATATTTTCGTGAAAAGTAAATTCCAAATATAATCTAATGCTTTACACATTTTACTTAACATACATTGCTTAATCCAACAACAACTCATTTTTCTTAAATCATATCCTACTTAGGATAGATTTTCATTTTATTAACAGCCCCCAATTCAATTCTCTAACAATACGAGGCTACATGAGATGTGAGTTATAAAGAATCCCACATAATGTAGTAAAAAATGTAAGAAATGTTACAAAAGGGTCCAAGTGAAATACGAGTAGGCTCCTACATAATGCAACGAATGAAAAATACAAAATGTGGGGATAAAAGTTCAAGACATGGGAAAATAGAGTTGAAACGTGGAAAGAAAGAGAGAGAGGTAAATAAATACTTTATAAAAAGAAGGTTTATTATTGTTAATAATGATGACGAAAATAATGATAATAATGACAATAATAATAATAATAACTTCGAAATATGTAACAAAAAATTGTTCATACTTCATTTCCCAAGTTACTAGGATAAAATGAGATGTCGCTTTATTTATAATTCATGTAGGCCTACATATATGCCACGAAAAGAAAACTAAGGTCTGAACCGAGACCTCTAATTCATTAGTGCTTTACCGACGTTATATTATTGTAATTGCATAGTGCGGTCGGTAACGCACTAACCTATAGAGGTCCCGGTTTCATTACATATTTGGCTTTCATAGCTTAATATTAAAATTTAATTGTAACATCTGTATATATATTAAATAGTTTGGAAATTACTTTTTTAAACACGCTTTACAATACAATACCGTTTGCTTATTCTTGTGCCCAAAATAATTTTTATTTTATTTTCTTCTTCCACTCTTCTTTGTCCATACAATCCAGATCCTGTAGACTTTTTTCATTCCATTCCATTCTATCAGCAACCATATATGTTTTTTTCTCGGTCTTCCTTTTCCATTCCGGTTCCAATTCAACACCAGCTTACGAATTATATCATATGACATTCTTAACACGTGTACAAACTATTGTAATTATTTATAAACAATAAAATCTAACATAGAATTCTGAATATCCTTTTTACCAAATTGATTTATTTACATTTTTTCTAATCTGGAATGTTCTCCCGATCTCTTTCAGAGGCTTATTTCTGTTGACAGTAGTTTATCCCTATTAGGGGTACTTGTATTTAAGTGTCAAGAGTTCTGCTCAACAGTGCTTCTTACTGTTGAAATGTATGAGTAAATATTTTTTCCTTTGTAATTTACTTATCCCAAACAAATATTACATTTTAATTATTGTTGAACTTCTTTAATGAACCCATTCATCATCTTGCGTTCTATCCTTGTTAATTTCCACTCCTAAATATTTGCTTTTATTATAATCTTTTTTAAAACTATTTCCTTCTTCTAAAAAAATCTGATTTTCTGTTCCTCGTGACACATAAATCGACTTTTCTACTTTTTTTTTGTTTGTTTCATATTAGCAGTTGATTTATATTAAGATAAAAATATAGGTCCCGAGGGTCACGTGTTCAAACCCGGCCGGGGTCGATGGATTTTTTTAGGATGGAAAAATCCAAGGAGCAAGTCCTCCGGGAGGGACTTTAAGCCGTGGGTCCCGAGTCCGAAGATTTTCAGGCTCGTAAAAAATCCTTAAGCCTGAATGAAAAGGCCTCTAAGCAAAATTTACCGTATTTTCCCGTCCTAGTACTACCTTGGTTACCTAGATGTCAGTATGAGGCGGAACGCTGACCACGGACCACTCAAATGACATCTATACGAAAACAAGTGTAACTAAATTAGTATGGTTCAACTTCTTCCTTGTAGGGGGAGAGCGCCTAAATCTCTGTTAAGGGAAACATGGGCTTACAACAAGAATAAAATATAGGATCTCAACTTTTTCCCTTTATGGTATGCCATCTTATCTTGACTTCCCTAAACGACAAATAAATAGCCAAAGTATAAAAAATAACGTGACGTCACAAACATATTTGTTTGGTTGTTTATTTAACGTATGTAACGTCGATTATTTCTAAAAATGAAGCCACTTGATCGTGACGCTGTCATCTGGGAATTTTGTAAGTGATTTACTTTTCATAACTGAAAATTCTTTAACGTACCGTACAATTGTGACTTGGTAACGAAATGGGTTTAACTTCCCCTTCGAAGGAAATCACGCCGTTAAATATTTATTACCCAAAAAATTGTTGACTTTGACTTAGATTGAGCCCGTTATTCTCGGATTCCGAAGTGGCTGCGTTACCTAGAGACCAGCAAAGGTGAAGAGGAAAAAAAATACAACAAAACAGAAATAACGGTAAAGTAGGTGTAAACGGAGAGAAGAATTAGAAGAAAAAGGAACAAAAAATAAAACTACAACACAAAAAGAAAAACGAATAAGTGTAGAACAAAGGAGTTATCTGCACCTCACGACTATTAGAGAAAGACGTGAATATGCCCCCCACCCGTCCCCTCTTGGTCTCGCCGGGGCCCGCAATTACTCCCGCTGCAGATGAAATGGAAAAATATAATGCCATTGTTTTACAGTATTTTTATTGCTGGGGATGTGAAATTATATTATTATGTTCCCCTTGTGCGCTATAATAATGATCATAATTGTTAAGGTTGAAACAATCTCTCTCTCAGGGTTGGATATACTTCCAGCTGCCCACAATAACTATTTATCTATCTTCATTTTGTTTGTGGTATCATCACATACCGTATTTTATAAGTTTTACAATTTGTAGGCTATATTACCCTGCACATTTGCCTCATTCTGTTTAACATCCTAATACAATCATATATATATATTTTTTTTTTTTCAAAATATGAAAGCAATGCCTATAGGACTATTTAAACTATTTAGGCCTATTACTAATTATTTTTTTTTGAAAGTCCATATCCAATACCTTGACTATCACAAATCTATGATCCATATACAGTTTTCGTTTATAAAAAATGTTTGTACCTTATATAATACAGTCGTTCTTAACTATCATTATTTCTGTTACAATCTTTGTTATATTATTAAAATTCAAAGCTTTTCGAAGACATGCTTCATCTTCAGGAACTTTCTTGAGACGAAATAATTTATATATTTTATACAGCGGTCCGTCTCCTGTTTCCTATGCCTTGATAACAGACGCCTATTTCAATATTAACAACAAGACGTGTTGGCATAAATATAAGCTGCAATCTTAACACTTGAGGGAGGATATAAAAAATACAACAATTAAAGATAGGTCTACTCTTCTCAGTTGAATTTTGGATAAAAAAAAAGGTTTGTTTTCAGGACAATACTATGTTTTTAAGATGGCTCTCCTAATACGCATGTAGGCCTATATAATATTTAATTATAGTTTAAAATAGTTTAATACAGATCTCGTTTTCATAATCAGTACAATAAGTGATAAAAGAAAATAAATACATTTATACACAATTGCAAATTTTCAGCAAAGTTATCATAGGAAACATAAAAATGAAGACAATACAAATCTTCTTTGTTCATGCGTAAAATGTGTCTTTGAGCAAGCGAACTAAATGGTCTCGTTTCTTTAATTAATTCAATTTTAATTAATTTATTCATTTTAATGTATAGAAGCTTTAGTGAATAAATAGAAAATTATAACAAATTTTTAACATCTAAGATTATATAGCATCTACAATATTTTGTTATGTGTATTCCTTAGTTATTTGTACTGTTGTGCTTTGTGTGCGTGTGTGTTTTTGTAAAAAATCACTGATTTTAAATGTAAATACTTATTATTATGAAATTGCGATTATCATGAAATGGATAGGCCTACTGGTAATGGAATTTCTAACTCAGCGTTTCTCTTGACAACTGAGAAAGATTAAGAAAACCCCAAATAGCTTGGTCGACACCGGAGTTTGAACTCGAGGACATCTAGAAAACGAGTTTCATACGCTACTGTCTGAGTCAACTCGCTCAGTTTTTTTAATTATACCATGGAGGCCTATATGTACGGAAATTATATATATATATATATATATATATGTATGTGTGTGTGTGTGTGTGTGTGTGTGTGTGTGTGTGTGTGTGGCCCGCCTGGTAATGTTTATTACAATACAAAAAAGTTCAGTAGGAATATGACATCAGAAGACATTTGTTACCCCTGCCCGTGTTCTGCAAAGCGATCGCTATACCGCGAGATGTTGTCATTACTACCTGCGAGAGGATCAAACAGTCCAGACGGCGTCCTCTTAATATCATAACTGTATCCAAGTAGATTAATAAAATGTATCTACCATGTCATTGAGAGACCTAAATTACAGGTGTGTTTGTTGTTAAAACTCTTCTCTAGGGAATTTCTATTTCCAGATTAATAATCTCAACAATTCCAACACTGCTCTAAACCCTCATATTTTCAAATAATCAGACACAGGTAACATAATGAAATAAAAAAATATATAAAGATACCGAACGATTTGGCTCAGAAGGGGGCGTTTGAGACTCGTATTCTGAATAACCCTAGTTCGAATCCTGAGGCCGACCAACCGGACTTTTACCCCTTCTAGGGTTTACGCTGAGAAGAGATTTCATTACCAAGACCCGTTTAATTAATTATTTCGTCGTAGTCATTATCATCATCTTCCTTTTAATTTGTTGTCATGAATGAAATTTTACTTTCATTTCATGTTTAATTAATTATTACAGTAGTTGCATTTATACAAAGACACATGAACATACACAAGAGGTATACACAGCTGGAAGATCTTAGCCGCGATATGACCAAAAGATTTGAAACGTCTCAAAATAAAATTGGAATAAAAAAAGTTGTGTTGTGTGTACGTAATAACAATATTAGACCTGATCGATGATGAATATCGATTTTACAAGATTAGTTCGAGATACGCTAGAGAAGAGCCAGCATGCTATCATTCCAGGTATGTACGTGTAGTATTAAAAGAAAGTTATTTAACAACTTAGGTCATTAGCATCTTAATTCAAAGGTAAGAGGGAAATAGACATTTAATTCAGAGGCCTTGTCCATCGCTGGGGTCTCGAGGTAGCGCAGCGGGCCCGGGTTCGATCCCCGGTCGGGACATATTTCCTGGGTGAGGTTTTTTCGGGGTTTTTCCTCACTTGTAAGATAAATGTCAGGAATCTTTAAGGCCCGAACGGTTCCCGTTATCATCAATATCATATTCGCCCAATTAGATTAAGTTTAGTTTAAGGTCTCTCCTGACGCATCATTACCATCAACATCAACTCTCATCGGGGCAGCGTAACCCGCCTTCCAGGAGCCCCAATCTCAGAAGTGGGTTACAACTACGCCATGCCAGGAGAGAACACCAGAAATATCGAAACGACAAGAAAAAAAAGAGAAAAACAATTAGAGGTCTTTTATTTTACGCTTGAGCTTTCTGTACTTGTCATAAATCACAAAGACCCATGATTTTATTTACTTTCAAAGGAAGTAAAGCAGGATTTTATGTCCTGAAAAAAATCCACCAATTCCAGAAGATTCGTTTGAATCTGCAAACCTTGGACCACATCAAAACCACATGGAACTACTCGAACCATCTCTTTTGTCCTCATCTAAAAGTGTGGAAGGAAAGTACTTACTATACCCTGATGGATGCAACTGTAATAAAATATAAATTAATTAATACACTATAATCGACTATTAGGCAACATTTTATGGCATTGGTGACCTCAGTGGAAACTCCAGTATTACCTGCTTTGAGTTAGGTCTACTCTTTATTCTATAATGAAGCTACACAAAATGGCATCATTGTGACACAAAAACAACTGAACGGGTTTACAAGATAACTCCGGACAAAGGGAACTATGAATGTTCTCATATCGAAACTCATCTTCAAGTTTTGTAGACGAAGTGGTCACCATCAAGGAAGGATCTTGTTAGGGTTAAGTTTGACTGCGTAGAGTCTAGACACACCACTCGAGTACGCATTCAGATTTTTATTGCATCCAATTTGTTTCTGCCGCTATCAAGTACAGAGAATTAGATCAGCCTAGATCTACTGGCAAGCGTTGGTTCTGATTGTGACACTGTGAAAAGCAGTAGGTAGATATTTTTACTGTGACTGGTGTTTCGCATTACCAGTTGGGTAATATTTTACATGTAATATTGAGTTGAGATGCTGTGTTACTAATGTATTACTAGTAGGCCTACGTGGCTTTGCTCAATATTTAATATTACATTTATTAAATTGCCGTAACGATTTTGTGTTTAAATTGATCGAAGTAAATAGTAACGTCATGTCCTAAGAGTACGCAGGTGCTTCTCCAGTGTGTATTCTTGGAATACGTTGCATCATTTTTCTGTATATTATTGTTTCTTCATTATTTAGGAACAACATCCAATTATCTTATCGACGTAAATCTAACTGACTATTGTTCACTCTTGAACAGCTGAATACAGCCAAAGATAGAACTGATGCAGTTTCTGCCAGAAGTGTGAGAGTTAGTGAGATAACGCTGAGGCGAGATTAAAATAACTGAGTTCATGGTTTATTTTTATATCTCATCATTAAAAATAAATCTCTAGGCTTACATATAATAGAAACTTGCATAAACAATTTCAGGAAACATTAAATCTTTTCAATGGAACCGGAAGAAGTCCTGATAAAACTATCAAGGCTTAAGATACTAAATTCTTCGGCATATCAAGACAAGAGCTGATGACTGTAGAGTCATTTCTTCTGTGTTCAATTTGAGAAGTTTCATGAGAATCTGATCAAACATTTGAATAAAATCCTGAATTGTGTACCATTCATACCTTTAATATGGATGAAACTAATTTGTTTACAGATCCCAATATCTGAAAGAAACCGGGTGGTGTCAAGCAATTGTTCCTGAGAACATGGATAGTCAATTAAAGCAGTTTGCAGTGACAAGTAGGAGAATATTATGTCCTGCCTGTTCTAATCTTTCAGAGTAAGCGATTTAATCGAACATTTTGTGGAAGAACACCACTAGATATTTGGGAATGGTGCCCGAGTTCGTATTTATGAACTCGTTAGAGCACTCCGCTGTCGAAAAAGTTGCTGACAATATATATTTTTCAATACAGTTTGTCAGGAACAGAACACTGGAGAGAAAACTCATGACTCCTCATGCGAATCACAAACTCCGTCACATAACATGACCTTCCTTCGACCTCTGAGATAGTTATTTCAGAAGAATGTGATCTTTGAATCACTCCTCTTCCAGAAATTTCTATTGTTATTTATCATGATGATTTTTTTGAACAGCTTACTCCTAGACGTCTTCTATTCAGAAATAAAAATAATTCCTCGGCTACGACAATTTTCCTCAAAATCCTTCGGTTTTTGGAGACGAAGACGAGAGAGAGAGAGAGAGAGAGAGAGAGAGAGAGAGAGAGAGAGAGGGGGGGAGAGAGTGAGAGATAGGGGGAGGGGGGAGAGAGAGGGAGAGGGGGAGAGAGAGAGGGGGGAGAGAGGGAGAGAGAGAGAGAGAGAGAGAGAGAGAGAGAGAGATGGGAATTCCTCCTTAAAGAACTTATTTGGGAAGTGATGCAGGGCCATCCAGAATTATGAATGTGTCCAACTTGAAAAGCTGGAGATGATGCAACGGAAAAGGAAATGAACAAGCTCTACATGAACTTCTTATTTCAAACGTTACAAAGAATGAAACAGATGGAATATATAAAAATCGCTAGCAATAATGATTTCAACACAAAAAAAAAGATACCAGATACAAGTATCCAAATCAAGAGAACACCATATTAGGACTAGCAGCATCAACATCATATACTAGATATTGTAGCGAAAGGACCTGCTGAAGATGGAACGAATGTTCTGAAAGGCCTACAGGCATAAAGAATACATATTTTATACGTTGAGGACGACGGATCATACCTAAAAAGGTATATTTTAACTTATTTTATTTTATGACTCTCCACCTCAACGGTGTTAAGAATGAATTTTATTAGTATTGATAAGAAAAATAAATATAAACTGATATTAAAAATACAATCTAATTAGGCTTTTGAAAAATAAAGAGAATTTTTTTTCCATAACATATAGATACATTGTCGCGCATAGCCGAGCGGTTTAAGACATCTTGCCTTGGTGCAGACCTACCAGGATTCGAGTCCTTAGGTAAACACGGAGGAAGGCATTTTGCTCATGGAATTTCGGCCAGTAAGGGCCAGGTGCCTACTCGACCATGAGGGATTTTGGGTAGCTAAAGTAAGTAACGGCTCCAGATTGAGAAAACCAACTATAGCCTACCGTTTGGGAGACCCATCATGTCACCCCTATACTGACTGGATGATCATCCATCTCTGTGATTAACAGATGAGGTCAGCTACCCACTGGAAGCCCAAGACCCGTCGGAGCATGGCGAGTATATCATCATCATCATCATCATCCTAAGGCGCGACAACTTTAAAGGTGAAAGTTTTGTCCTTCTCAACAATCTTCCTCCATGCCAATCTGTCTCTTGCCATATTCAAGTTGGCCACTTTCATTTTATTTGGATCGTTCATTGTGTCATCCTCCTACCTTTTCATCCTCGGTCTTCCAGCTGCTCTGCCTCTTACAGGTTTCCATTTACAGAGTTTCGTAACCGATCTCTAATCATACATTCTTATTAAATGTCCCAGCAACCAATTCTAAGTGATATTATGTCGTTTACTATATTCTGATTTTTGATAATTTATTTAGTTCGTTATTTGTTTTGATTCTCCAATAGTTGTCATTTCCTCTTTTTCGTCTTAGAACGTTCCTTACAAAAATTAATAATTTCTGTCTTATTGTTTCTTTTAATAAACCAAAAGGGAGAAGAATGTTGGGAAGACCATTGAAGAGATGGAAGGACCAATTCGACCTATGAGATCGGTACAGGTCATTGGGCTTAATCCTTGTTGTTGATGATGATGGTTTCTTTTAGGACCCAAGTTTCACTAGCATATGTAACTACTGGAGAATATATAAATATATATAAAGGGTATATATAAATAAGAAAAATGAATGTTTGTACTAGACTTGCTCGATTGCGTAATCGGTAGCGCACGGGGTATCAATCCAGAGGTCCGGGTTCAAGTCCCGTCCGAGCATTTATTTTGTGTGTGTGTGTGTGTGTGTTATAGTCACTTTCGGTGTCTACAAAGTAGGATCGGTGAAGAATTATAAAGCTTTTTTAAAAATATTTTCATGGATACAACGATATCTTCATTTATTCGGAATTTCCTAATAGATCTAACAAGGGAAGTGTCAACCATTGCATTCAGAAACCTACCTTGTAATTCCTCCCAGAGAAATGTTGTGATGTACGAAGACCGCGTCGAAAACTTGTTTTTAACTGCAAGGCACAAAAATCCAGTACCAAATCTCTCATTCAAACTACGGGAAATAATACATACAACTCCTGACTTGGTGGACTGGATAACTCTCACAATATGCCGTCCGCGGCGCGCCCCTCCTCACTACACTACACTCTACTAAGGCAGGAACGTCCATCTGCTTCGCACAGATCCATGATTGAAAATTCAACTTCCTACATTTCGGGGTTGCCACCTAAATAACTACACTGTAATAAAATAACTGTACTGTAATATTACATATTACAAACCGCATGTGGGAAGTAAAATCACTGCTCTTTATGTATACTACGTACAATGTATATAAAAATATTCAAAACGTAGTGTTAATGTACAAATATACGAAATAAATCACTGCATTTTAAATTAACTTTATTTGAAACAATATAAAACAATACATATGTATTTGCCGCCATTTTATCACTAATTGGTTTCACGGTCTCCTGTACTTTCAACTAATAAACATTGCCCACAGATCCATTGCTGGATTCTGGCTTCGATTTCTGTGCCTTGCAGTTAAAAGCGGCAGATTTTTATTTGGACACGGCTTTGATACACCACAATACTTCTTTGGGAGAAATTTCAAGGTAGATTTTGATAGTTCCTTGTTAGCTTGCAGCTGGCAGTTGATTTAGCAGCAACAGGCCAGAGTAGGGAAACAGCAAAGTTTATTTATTAGGTATATCAGTTTCTACTGAATAAAATCTATTAATAATCGATTAAAAAATGAGTTTTAAACATCAGTATATGAATAAGTTTAATTTATTTTTCCTTTATCTTCTATCTCCTTTCGTTTAAAAGCATGAGCTAATGTAAGTCTTTGGTATCATAATTAGATTCTAATTTACCAGTATCAAATCCCCAATGAAATATCAGTTTTGAACAACTACATTCTGGTTTTAAAAAATATGGACATAAATATTCTCTATGGTAATTACTCGTATCCAGGGTGTAACAGCGGGCCCGGGTTTGATTTCCGGTCGGGACAGGCTCTTGGGTGAGGTTTTTTTTTTCGGGAGTTTCCTCACCTGTAAGACAAATGTCAGGAAGCTTAGGGCCCAACGGTCCCCGAAAATCATCCTGCCATCATTATCATCCTTATCAATCATCATCATCGTTCACCAGTGTGGAAAAAAAAGGCAAGCTACCGCACCTATAATTCCCTAGTAAAGCTGCAAAGCATAGCATGAAAATGCTATGATTGCAGTGAAAGACCTGCCCTCGGGGAAAAATTACTATGGAATGGAAGGGTGTAACAAAAATACACGGAGGTCATGTAACTAACTTCAGCGGCCAAAACTATGGATGCGATCCAGGGTTAAAAGGCTCTACGGACATTTGATATTCCTGAAAGGCCCGGAAGGTGTGGGCACGTAAAAGTGCATATAAAATTGGAGGCTAAATTAAGGTAAATTATGTTTATGTGTGAGTATATATATATACACATAGAGGAACTTAGGGTAATTGGCCCCTATTTTGAATTTGTTTTTCTTATTTTAATTAAAGGATTTTAATTTTGTTTAATTGCAGTGATTATCATTAGTGTTGTAATTATGAAATAGCATTGTTATTTTATTCAAATATTGAAACATTTTCATAATTTATAAACTTTTTTACATTTTAAGAAAGGTTTACTTTAACCCCCATATTCGGGTAAAGTGGACCCCAGAGTTCATCCTAGCCTTTAGACTATTTTAAGTCTATTGACTCTATTAATTTATACAGACAGGCACAGATTAATCTGAAAGTATTTATGGCTGATCGTAATTAAAAAGCGATGATATTTAATGTATTCAGAAATTATCGTTTATTATAACATTTACACATCATTCATTTACAGACAGCGACGATCTTCGGGTTTAAGTAAAATTACAAGGATATTAAATAAAATTAATTAAGTGTATGGCTTTTACATATAGCACCCTTGTTGATAAAATATACGCATTCGTGTAAAGTGTACCTAAGTCCACTTTAACCACCTCGTGAAGGGTCCACATTAACCGAATTCCTTTCTTATCTTTAATTATTTTATACAGCCACCATGTCACAGAATATCAAACCAAACCCGTCAGTAAATTAAAATAGCATCTACTTAATATAATGTATTTAGGGACTTTTTTCAATATTTGTAACATTCAATAGCAAAAATTAAAAATTAATTCTTAGCTTGAAAACTTTCAAAGTGCTCATTTTAAGCGGTCATAAATATCACACATAAAACCTTCTTCGCACAAAGAATAGAATAAACTGGTCTTGAATACGTGAAAGGTGATGAGGGGAAGAAGTTAAAAAATATTTTCTGTTCCAGGGCAGCACCAATTAAAAAATATATTAACAGGGTCCACTCAAACCGAAGGGTCCACATTACCCGAAGTTTATATATATATATAAACTATAATCTCGTTAATAAAAGTAGAATATTTAAGATGACTATTTAACTCATGCCCCAAATGGGAGTCAAAGATCAATCACATTTCAATGATTTTTTATTTACAACCAATCACAGTCGTATTTCGCCTAAAATTTACCAACTGAAGTTTATCATAATGAAGAAAGCACCTACTTTTTAACATTCTGAATAGGTCATTTCATTATTTTGCAGTGACTGACCCCCTAAGAAATACGGCAACCAGATTGTATACATACTGCATGAATGTCAGCAGAAAGCGCATGCGATAGATAATATAAAAACATTTGTAACAATTGATTATACCACAAAAAAAAATAAAACACTGTTTGCACTTTCTTAAACGAATTATTTTCCTGGAAATGACGTTGCAGAAAAATATAATTGACATATTTACATCATAGGACATCAGAAACCTATAACCTTGGTTATAAATTTCTCCACTAGGGTGCATTCTTACAATACTGCGATCCTTTGGCAATAAATAATATTATGATCTGGTTGCAGTGATGAACAAAGGAAGGAAATGAAGCGTACCAATCATTTCTCATTCGTTTTCAGACATCGCCGTTTACATTAAATATATAAATATTTTAAAATAACTATAGTTAAATAATGATTTGTGAGTAAACAGCGTAATTGTATTCGTTAAATAGTGCTAACAAATGCCACTCTTGATTTCCAAATTTTCTAGATAAAGTCACTCCTCACTTCGTGAGTAGTGAATTTATCGATAATTTGGAAATCACTCGTGGCATTACTTATGATAAACTTATTTATAGGTCCTGAATACATACATATATTATAAAATTAGTGTGCGTAGTATTTTTAGCTGATTCCTAAGGAATGAAGCTATTGAGGTTGATCTCATGAAAATATTTTTTTAAATGTTTACAGATCTTCACCAATCTTAACTAGTAGACAGCGAAAATGAGCGCAATCAAAATTTATAAATACATAGTGTGTGTGTGTGTGTGTGACCTTCAACGCACTAGCGGCATCAATTGTTTGATCGAAACCAAACTTGTCATGTATATATCCATTAATTAAAATAAGTCCATTAGGCGTAGGAGTTCATCTGAAACGAACATTTAAAAAATCGCTCTAGCGGTCGTAATTTTCGATATTTCACAACGATACTTTGTTTAGTCTCTTAAAATAAATAGAGAAAAGCATTCTCTAAAAATAACAAAAACCCGGCTATTAAAAGTGGCGGTTTCCGAGAAACCCAAAAATTAAAAATTAACTTCATCACAGTAATTATATACCATAGAAATTAATTAACTCTTATATTGGCAATGTATCCTATAAAATATATAACTTTAATTATTTTAATATTCTAATAAAGTAATGGAAATGAATCAGCAGATACTATTTTAACTTATGTCAAATTATACAACAATATCTTAATATATAAAAAATTACGTGTCACGTTGTTTGTCCGCGATGGAATCCTAAACTACTGAACCGATTTTAATAAAATTTTGCACACTGTGTGCTGTTTGATCCAACTTGAGACCTACGGTTCTTTATAACTAAATTTATAGTCGCATTATTTTTTATTGCAAATTATCTGTTTATTATTTAACAAAGATTTATAATTACCTGTGAGTTCCATACGATTCTAACAGATGACGGTGGAAGGTAATTGGTTTATTATTTAACCAGGTGGCTGTGTTTTTTGTTGCAACCGCGAATTTCAATTGAATTACAAATATTGATTTCATACTTTAAGTGTGTTCTCAATATATTGATAATAATATTAATTTCGTGTGTAATTTCGTGTGTAAGTATTAGTTTTAAGTAATCTGGCTGAAAGACTACAACTTAATTTAAATTTAACTGGACCGAGAAGGGACATTGAACAATATGGCGAATCAGTTCTAGAGACCATGAATGATAAGATATCAAGTGAATTTCCGCAAATTGGTATAGGCCTATGTGACATAAATCTTACATTTAAGAAGAATGTCAATTTAAAAACATATGAAGGTCCTAAGGAACGAAATAACAGAACTGTAAGTAAGTCTGTTAGTTATAATAATATGCCTAATATTACAGAAACAATCTCCATGCCTCATTTAAATGAAAAACAAGATGACTATAATATATCACAAGATGATACTACTATACAGAGACTTCTTGATGATGATGAGAATCTGAACTGCCAACAAGTTCGTAGAAAAAAAATGAAAGTATAATGAAATCAGCAAGCCTACTCAAAATATTCCATCAATAAATGTATATAATCCTTATGATACACTTATGGATGATACTGAGAATGCAGACAACATAAATTCATCTCAATCAACAAAACCACTTCCACATAAACCACCACCCAGATTTATACCGGGTGTAGTTAACGTACCAGAACTAAAAAATTGTGTTAAACAAAAACTTTCTGATTCAGATTTCTCACTTAGTTTACTACAACATAATTTAACGTATACTTTAGCCACAGCAACGCGTGGCCGGGACTTCTATATATATATATATATTTATTTATTTATTTTTCTTATCATACCATATATATATATATATAAACAAAGTCGGATTAGTTACACTATTTATAACTCAAGAACGGCTGGACCGATTTTTATGATCTTTGATTTGTTTCCGCCCCGAATAGCAGATAACTATTAAACATCGGAAAAATTAACGTAAAAATATTTAAAGGCGATACGACGTTCGCCGGGCCAGCTAGTACAATATATAGGTAATAACTTATGGTTATGCATGAAAAAAAATCTGCCGCTTTTAACATCAAGGTACTAAAATCCAGCGTCCAATCTCTCATTTAAACTACAGGGAAGTAATACAACTCTTGACTTAGTGGAATGGATAAACCTCACAACATATAGTGTCCGCGCCGCGTTCCGCCTCGCTTCACTCTGCTCTACTCAAGCATTTACTTCGCACAGTTTTTTGCCATTCCTGATTCTGGCTTCTATTTCTGTGGCTTGAAGTTAAAAGCGGCAATTTATTTTGATTTTTTTGGACACGGCCTCGGTCCATCAAAACGTTTATCTGGAAGAAATTTCAAGGTAAGTTTCGGCATGCATTGGTTGACAGTTCCCTTGTAAGTATAAACTACATTTTTAACTACAAGAATCGTTCAATGGAACGTATTTGGCACATCGTAAGACTTGTTTAGAAATCAAAAGGATGTTAATTGAAGAGAGAAGGTTAATTCATGAAAACCTGTCAATTTATTCCAGTATTTAGATTCACATAAGTAATGTCTTTTTTAAAACGAAATTTTATTTGGTATGTGTTCTGGCAACAAATTAAACAACTCCTCAAATTAGAGACCAACAGATTCTATGGTCTTGATCTATCTTTCAGCGAGGTTTATCATTCCGCGATGGCACCAGTCTCTGGTTTTTAATGCAAAGAATCGTTAGGATCACTTTTACAGCTTCATTTTTTTCGAAATTTCACACAAGAAATGATCCATGGATCGAAACAGATTTTTTTCCTGGTTGTTCAGTAAAAGATCCGGTCGGATTTAAACCTGCGACTCTCAAAATCTCATGGACTAGTTTCAGTTGTTGAGAATGATTCACATTGACTGAACGTCCGTTTGGAACAAACTCCCAGTAATTCACATTTTTTTTTAAAAATTCCACCAGACACACATTACATTAAAAATCGACACTAATAAATTAAGCCTAACAATGTTTATGATTATGAAAGATGGTGGAACAATGAATATTAAAATTATTCAAAAAATTAACGATGATGGTATCACTCACCTGGATGCCTTTACTTCTTCCAAATACGCCTTCTTTTCCACATCATCCATATCTGCCAATCTATTCTCAAACATTCCCGAAAAAGGGATTATAATGGCACCAGGATCGTTTTTGTCCACCCATTCTTTAATTTTCACTAGCCTATGATAAAAAATAATAAATTTACGATAACACACAAAATACAGAGTATAAATAACAAATGAGCAGAATTTAAGCATGCTTTTCTCGAATCTAATATAAATGAAAATGCCTTACAAACCATAGGTCACAAATATACTTTTTTTTTCAGGAATAATTATTTTTATACAGAAGTTTATTAAGGAATTATTTTAAAATTGTTTTCATACAGTACATACTCATAGAAGATGTGAAAAGCATTTTTTTTTCTTTTGGCATTTTTCAATTCTATAGTCGTTAGCCTATAGCAGATATTTAATTATAAGACATGACGTCTTGTCATTAATGTTATGTAAGGAGTATTTGGTAACATTGCAACCGCGTATTAGTGCAAATAGAAAAAAGTTGTGATATGTGAAATAATTATTTTAAAATATTAGGAGTTAGTTGTGATAAGATTTGTATTCGAGACGTTCAGGGTTCAGATATCGGTGTCGATAAACCTGATTGGAGTTGTCCTGGTAATTTTTAGTGGTCAAAGTAGGTTGGAATTTCATCACCGTATCATAAAATTATATCAGTGAATTACTTACATGGTAAACACAACAGAAATACACAATGCAAGCAACTGATTATAACCCAAATACTACATGCGATACTACTTCAAATTTAAAGTATTTATAAAATAAAAATGAAAGTTTTCAATAGGATGAATTCGGTTATTAAAATATTATAGGCCTATCTTTTTTTTAAATCTATAGGGACCAAACTTGGTTGAAAAAATTGTAATATTCGAAGTAAATGACGTAAATCACGAGTACGAAAGCAATAAAAATAAAATATGTATGTGATCATTAGAAAGCATGAGGGCTGCAATATCAGTTGTTAACAATGATGGGCGTGATTATCAAAGTCAAGCCGCCAAACTTACCATTTGTTCTTTTTCTTTATGTAGTCTTTCTCTGCAAGGTTCACCAGGTATATCACAGGCTTTGATGTAATGAATAAGTGCTTATTGAGAACTTCAATCTGAAATAAAAATGCATTGTAATGGAAAACTAGTTCAATACAGATCTTGTCTTCACAACCAATGCAAGTGATTAAATTTTACAGTATATAACGCACAAACAATTCCCTATTTTCAGTACTGCTACAATATCGCCACCAAAGTTCTTCTATTGAGTGCACAAGGAACTCTGCCTAAAATATTTGTAAAAGGAGGGGAAAATATAAAATCAGTAAAGCAGTTGTTAAATGAGAAATGTTATAAATGATTCTGTACATATTGTAAAAAACAGATTACATGGTCAAAATTGTGTATAGAAAATAAGCGAAAAATTAAATTATAAAATTTTAAAGTTTAACCTTACAAACATCTGTCTGGATATATATATTAATTGCAATTACTTCTGGAAATACATGGATCTTATTCAATATTAGCTAAAACCCGGCGTGCGCTGCTACGCCTAAATAAATTATGTGTTTTTACGTTTAACTGAATAAGTAAAAGGGAAAATAATTATACATTAATATTGTTATTATTTTTAGATACCCCGTGCTGATTACTCGGCGTTACCCGGGAATCTACGTATCCCGAGGTATTTGGCATAAATGGACTGAGAGATAAAATTCGTTATTCTGAGTTACCTGTGCTGCTGCTTTGCTTGCCCGGGAATCTACTTATTCCGATCTTCTTGGCATCAATGAAAGACAAAAATTGTTATTGTGAGTTATCCATAAAAGATAAACATATGCTATCGCGAACTTTTTGGTACAGTTATTTGAGATATTTCATTCTGTGTACATCAATATTGTGTATTTGTTATGGTTTAGGCATTGCACACCCGTTTTGCGAAATACAGCTTCATTTATCAAATATTTGACGTGTGGCATCTGTCTTACAAATAACTTGTGCGCTGTAAAATCTTAAATTAGTTTAAGATCTGAGACCGATTGTGTACGTATCTTTCACAGGTAGCGTTCTGAATTACCGGAATAAAGACGGGTAAATGGTATGTATCATTTTCATTAAACGAAAAAGTGAAAGTGATTGAAGATAAAGAAAAACCAACTCTCAGTACGCGAAATAATGACTAAATTTAAATGTGGAAAAACACAAGTTTATGAGATTTTAAAACACAAAGAAAAAATAATGAATGAACAGACGCAAGGAAATGGTCAAATAAAGAGGAAAGCAAAAAAAAAAAAAACCTAGTCAATCTCTAACTGTTACTATATTCATAGGGAATAATGATTTAAATGCATCTTCAGGTTGGTTGTGGACAGTTTTAAAATACGACACAATGTAGTGTGGAATGAAATTTGCAGGGGAATCAAAGGATGTTGACAAAAGTATAGTTAGTGATTGGAAACCGAAACTGCATACTTTAATTTCAGGATACGCACCTAAAAGACATTTTAATGCTGACGAAACGGGACTGTTTTTTTTTTTTCGCGCGTTACCTTCGAAGTCGCTCGTATATACTATACTTCACTTTCCAACGGCAGCGGAATTACAATATTAATCCAAGGTACATAAAAATACATATACGGTGCTCTATAATCTAAGATTGGTTAATAATTTTTTAATGCGGAATGTTGTCTAATGTGGAAAAAGAAATTGGTCCCATGCGATTCCGCTTTGAACAAATTTTACTATACTATTTAAGTAGGCTAATATCCTTTTTAGAAAAAAACAAAATGTTTTATATAAAAATAGTAATCATTTAGATTGGATGGTCAAGATAATTATTTTAAACCATTGCCGTGTATGAGCTCATTTATCAAAATATTTAAGAAATGGTTAATATTTTAAATTTTCAACGAATATTTTAAGTCGATATCTTGAATTATATTGGTTAAAGTGCATTAAACCTTACTTTTGTTTGAAATATTATAAACTTTTAAGATACTATCCAGTAGGAACAAAGATTGAAGTCACGTGATTTAATGAAATTATCTCATTTAAATATTTTTCAAAATTCAGTTTGATTAAAACTGTCGAAAGAGTTAGACGTATCCATCGAGATGGTGTGAGTTAATTATTCGAATGTTTGTACAAGCTTAGATAAACGGTGTGGGGTATAGAAATTGGCGTGTAAAGACTGCAACACATTTAATATGGGAAGAACCAGCAAGGGTTTTAGTATTAGATTTAAAGAACACTTTAGAAACTTTAATTATGCAGAGGAAATTCAAGTTATGCTAAACTTATTATTAAAGTATATTAGATATTGACAACACCTCACAATAATGTTAAAGGAGGGCAATCAAACAAAAATAAATGTACTGGAAGTGATTGAAATTTTAAAAGAAACCAACAACAAACTGATTTTTAAACGACAACACACCCAGTACATTCAATCCTCTGTTCCAAATCATCACTAGTGTACGAGTATTGCTTTCAGGGTCAGACGTATCTCCTACTCCTTCTGTTAATGATAGGACTAGTCCCGAAATGCCAACAGAGAATTAAAGTTGAGGAGACATACCTACATGATAATAATTTTATAATTTTAATTTTGTTCCTATTAAGAACTCTAATTTGTTTCCCTTGTAAGGAGTAAGTCAATAAATCACTTCTAAAAAAGTGTAGGGGAAATTTGGGCAAAACAGGGTACCTAAGCTTTAATTAGTTATTCTGAAAGATGAAGTTCGCACAAGAAAGTAATATGTTGCAGTGCTATGTAACAATACTTAGTTAAACCACAGACATTTCTAAATTTTAATAAACCACGTATTTTTCTCAAAAGTAAAATATTTCTTAATTGATGCATCCATCCATAGTATCCATAGTAATTCTGCCCGAAGGCAGGTCCTTCACTGCAATCATAGCATTTTCATGCTATGCTTGCAGCTTTACTAGGGAATTGTGTAGGTGTGGTAGCTTCCCGTTGCTTTCCACACCGGTGAAGGATGATGATGATAATGATAATGGTAAGGATGATAATGATAAGGATGATGGCCATATGATTACTACCCTGTTTTGTAAGACTGGTAGGATAAAACAGGGTACCAGGCAATTAATTTAAAATAATTGATAATGCCTTTGCATTAATTATAAATTATGTATTATTTCATGTTATAATAAATATTAAATTAACTTGGCTAATAAATTTTGCAAAAGGCCAAAATATAACAGTACGTTTTGGAGTGAACTTACAGTCTTGTTTTTCTTTGGTATTTAGAACTCATTATGTATTTTCTGAATATCCGTGTAAAGAAAAAAGTAAATACGTTATTAATGTGGAGGACAAAACTAAATTCAACAGATCTTGAAGGCCCTTGGCCTACCAGCCTGATGCTGGCCTCACATCCACATGATAATTACAGATTTTAACGAGCATCGAACGAGTTTGAGTGCTATTTGATTAGCTAGTTTTCTCAACCAGGAGCCGCAATTTATTGTAACTACCCAAATTCCTCACAATGCTGGTTGACCACCAATCCCATAGAGTTGGCCGAAATTCCATGAGAAAATGTCTTTCCCCATGGGGACTAGAACCAGTGTATGTCCCTTATCTTTGTTCTAAGCATGGTGCTTAAGAACCGCTCGGCCATGGGGCGGCACATGAAGGATAAAATGGGTACCCTATTAGAGAACATTTACTACCCCGTTTTGTACAATCACGCTACTTTTTCTATAAAACAATGGCCTGTATAGAATTCAGGGGATAGAAACATGATTGTTATAAATTAATATATAAATATATCTGTTAAATGATATCAACTTACATTGTGAATATATAGTTGAAAAAATGATTATTAAGGCGCCCATTGACTCAGAAATATTAATATTCAGTGATGACAAATCGAACACGTGATACAATGTTTTCCTCAGAGACAAACAAAGAAACGCTCCGCCACCAACTGAAATGTTTTATATTTGGGTACTACAGTATTTGGAAAGTAGTTCGACGATTATTTGAAAGATGACAGCTGTAATCACGAAGATATAGAGGCTACCCCGTTTTGTCCAACCACCTGTTTTGTTCAACCTTCCCCTAAGTTTTAATTTTTTTTGTCTCTTCCAAATATATATTGAGTATTATTGTAATTACTTTTATCAATACTATCTCATACCTCAAGTCTCGCGGCACACAGGTTGGAAACCACTGCCTTAGTAAGTTTAACAATAACATCAATTGATCATTTTACTTCTTCATAGTCCCAGAGCCCAAGAGAGGCCCCTACGAACCTAGCGGGGTAAGAGAGGATGACATGTAAAATAATGAAAAATAACCAATATCAGTGCCGAATCCATAGCTTCCGTGGTCACTAAGGTAAATGGTGACACTCTCGATGCTCTTTAAGTTAAAGTTCAGCCCGAGGTGAGATGGGGTGGCCCAAAATGACCGAGGTTAGTGTGGAATACACCTTTTTTCGGAGTCACTAAGTTAATTGGTGATTAGAAATTGGGATAAATAAATACCCGGGCAACGTTGGATAATCAGCTAGTCTGAAGTAAAAATGCAGCAAATTCTTTGATAAATCTCTAATTTTACATTAAATTATTTGTGTCTCATCTTCCAAGAATAAACCCTATTTTTAAACTTTAATTAAAATGTTTTTAGTGTACTTAACTACAATGCATAATATATACCACTATAATTATTAGCCTATTATTATTATTATTATTATTATTATAGGCGCCTCCCCAGGTGGTGGATAGGGGAATGTTTCCCAGATATGGGTGGTATCGGGGAAATGAAATACCCGAGGCGAACCAAAACTAACAACTACTGCCTTGTAGTTCAGTGTTGATTCACTAACGGCTAGAGGAAGACAACCTTGTTTACAAATTACCTGGTCCTCCAGGTTGGGGGTTGTAGCAATGGGCCAGCTCCTCATTCTACTGAAAAATATACAATGCTAAAAAACCTAAAGAGAAGAATGAAAATAGAAGAAAAACGTTTGAAATTGTATGGACATTTCATAAGAATCTAAGAAGAAGAGAAAATACCAAAGAATATCCTCAATTGGAAAGCAAATGGAAGAAGTGGAAGAGGTAAGCCTTAGAGAACGTTGGATAGGTGAAGTGAAGAGACAAATAATTCAGTAGAATGAGGAGCTGGCGACAAATCACTTTGGGTTGAAATCCACTGTATTGTGGAATATCTTATATATAAAAATTAATGTTTGTTTGTTTGTATGTTTGTTTGTTTGTACTTTATGCGCGGCCATACCGTTGATCCGATTGTGATGGGTTTTTTGCAAAATGTTCAGGAGATTCCCGGGATGAACATAGGCTATAAGAGAGTTGTGATACTCAACTCCTACACCCTTAAAAATCGCCCTTTGTAGTGGAAAACGTGAAAAAAAAGTAGCTCTTTGGACGCTTAAATGGCTTACACTGCCTAAACCATAAGAAATACACAACATTAATGTACACAGAATTGAATATCTCAAAAAAAAAACTCTACAAAAAAGTCCGCTACAGCATATGTTTATCTCTTACGAATAACTCACAATAACCATGTTTGTCTTTCATTGATGCCAAGAAGATCGGGATAAATACGTAGACTCCTGTGCAAGCATAGCACATGACGGGTATTCTTTTACGGATAACTCACAATAACGAATTTTGTCTTTTAGCTCATTTATGCCAAGAAGATTGAGATAAGTAGATTCCCAGGCAACACCGGGTAATCAGCACGGGGAAAGTTAAAACAATTATGGTATACATTTATAATTATTATTCATTATACTTATTTAACTAATCATAAGAAGTTCATTAATTGTCTTACAGCTCATTTATGCCAAGAAAATCGGGATGAGTAGATTCCCGGACAACACCGGGTAAACAGCACGGGTATCCAAAAATAATTAAGATACACATTTTTCCTCTATCACTATTTAACTAAACTTAAAACACATTAATTTTCGTATTTCAGCTCATTTATGTCAAGAAGATCGGGATAAGAAGATTCCCGAGCAACGCCGGGTAATCAGCAAGGGATATCTAAAAAATATAAATTTATAACCATTTTTCCATTTACTTATTCAACTAAACATAAAAGCACATTAATTTCCATTTATTTAGGCGTAGCACCGTTCGCCGGGTATTAGCTAGTTCTTAAATAAAACAAAATATATATTACATTTTATACTGTATATTTCCAAGTTTTCGAAGTGTTTTCCTTGGTTAACTCG
The DNA here is from genome assembly GCA_030220185.1 of Diploptera punctata. NCBI lineage: Eukaryota > Metazoa > Arthropoda > Insecta > Blattodea > Blaberidae > Diploptera > Diploptera punctata. The sequence goes on along the minus strand of JASPKZ010001210.1, from coordinate 1,947,079 downwards.
GGAAGCACGCAGCTTGGTTTTTAGCATCAGAGATGAATAACGTATCTTGTTGAAAATAGAAATGATACAATGTAAATATTTATGTGTATGTATTTGATAAAAAAACATTTAAATATACAACCCACATGAGAAGGATGCAGTACGGTCACACAGACTTGATTTTATGAATTGAGGACATAAAATGACTGAAGTGTTTTAACATGAGTTGGTGATTGTGCAAGTCAATGATCAGCAGGTTGTAATAAATCTGAGTGTCACAGTATCAATAACAGCATTAGGGCATTACTTTGCAGAAATACAGAGGCGTCCCACTGTGAACCCTCACCTGCTGCGCTTTTAATAACCCCCCAGTGTACCTTATTGTCATTTTACAGCTTTCCATTTTTCTTTTCACATTAACACAAAGATACAACCGTCTTTGAGTTACAACCTCCACAAGAATAGCCTCCATTAGTCAATACGCATCTAAATCTACAAGTGCGGTGTTTCAATTTTGTAAAATATCAATTTTAAACACACACAAAACACATGTTTCACTACTTACTCTTTTAACAACTGACGCAAAGTATAAGTAATACAAATCCACAGATTTTAAGTACAAATTACTTTCGATAAATATAACTTCTTCTTCTTCTTCCTTCCAAGTATTAGGCCAAGGCCTGTTACGATCCTATAGAAAATTTTCCCTCCAGCGTTTCATAGGACGGCCCAGTGATCTTCGTCCTCTTGGTATATAATTATAAACAGCTTTGGGGATCCGATTTGAACTCATTCTTTCAAGGTGGTGTTTCCAATTTAGTTGGTACTGTTTAATATATTCCAAAATTGGCGTAGTCTTCAATTCTTTTAAGATATCGGTGTTCCTTTTCCGATCCCATCTGGTGTAACCCGCTGTTCTGCGCATGAATCTCATTTCACAAGCCGTTATTATGCTTTCATGTTGTTTTTTTAGTGTCCATGCTTCACTACCATAGGTCAACACTGGTCTAGCCAAAGTGTTATATAAATATAACTAAAATGTCTTATGTACTTTAGATCTCAGATATGCAGTTATCTAGAAAAAAAACGTGTAATCGTACAGACAATTTTGATATTTTTTTAACACCGCAACGGTCGGATTTAACCAACATTAAATTAAAAGAAACGAAAATAAATAAAAACATTTGTTATTAATATTTGGACAAGGATAATTTGTAATAATGCATGTGTATATTTAGCAAACATTCCATTTCAGATCTTTCATTTAAAAAGTAAACCCTCTACTCCCGTCCGACATAATGTCAGGACAAGGGTTGAGATGAGATGTTATAACACCTATTTATTGAAATGTATTATGTGAATATTGAAAACCAAGCCAAACCTCGCCATAATTATCACAAATTTATAGGCCCTATACGAATAAATGTCTATACTTTTTTCTCTCTCGAGGAAACAGATTAAATATGCAATCCAGAGTTTTTAAGACACTTTAATTAAATTTACCCGAAAAGGAATTCATACTTAGAATCTGAGCATTTAGGTAAGTGGTACTACCTCCAAACCTACTTTTCATTTATCCATAGATAGCATAGTTCTCGGTATGTTTTCTTAAGAATATAGTAGAGGACGTAAATTTTTATCTTGAATTTCGCGTCATTTCAATAAAAAATGCATTTTTGACCAGATAAATTAAATAACAGTTCTTCTTCGTGTTCTATCAAATAAGAATTAATTTGATTATTTAACCCATACCCCAAATGGGAGTCAATGACCAATCACATTTCAATTATTTTTTATTTACAACCAATCACAGTCGTGTTTCGCCTAGAATTTACCAACTAAAAGTTTATCATAATAAAGAAAGCACATCCTTTTTATCATTCTGAATAGGTCATAGCATTATTTTACAGCGACTGACTCTCTAGGAAATACGGCTACCAGATTGTATATATAGTGCATGAATGTCAGCAGAAAGCGCATACGAGAGATAATATAAAAACATTTGTAACAATTGATTATACCACAAAAAAAAAAAAACCACGGTTTGCACTTTCATAAACGAATTATTTTCCAGGAAATAACGTTGCAGAAAGATATAATTGACATATTTACATCATAGGTTATCAAATTAATTAATACCTATAACGTTGGTTATAAATTTCTCCACTAGGGTGCATTCTTATAACATTGCGATCCTTTGGCAATAAATAATATTATGGCCCGGTTGTAGTGATGAACAAAAGAAGCAAATGAAGCGTACCGATAGCTTCTCATTTGTTTTCAAACATCGCCGATTACATTAAATATATAAATATTTTAAAATAACTATAGTTGAATAATGAATTGTGAGTAAACAGCTTAATTTTATTCATTAAACAGTCCTAACAAATGCCACTCTCGATTTCCAAGTTCTCTAGATAAATTCACTTCTCACTTCGTGAGTCGTGAATTTATCGATAATTTGGAAATCACTCGTGGCATTACTTATGAAAACCTGGCATTCTTATGCATTTCAATGCTGTGACACAAAATTCAAAATATAAGACTTGCCATTACCAAAGAGTTCGAATATTATAGATTCGATCTTCCGAAAAGTTAAATATGTAAGATAAATTACTGTAGACCTAAATATGGAATACGAAATAAAAACTTAAATACTTACATCATTTGCATTCCAGTCTCCAAATCTGAGGTGCTGTTTTTCATCCACTAATAGTGTTTTAATTTTACATAATATATCCTGAAACAACAGAAATAACATTTTTGAGTAGGGCTGTCTTGTAAGTCACAGATAGAGGCACAAACATTTTTTTTTTAATATAACATCTAGGTTTTATACTTTTTAAGCTGTATTTCAAACATAAACCTGTATTTTGATGAAATGATGACTAAACTACTGCTACCAAGAATAGACTATCTGAAATAAATAGAAGACAGACTGTATCCTTTGTTACTTGTGATTTACTGTTTATTTATCCAAGATCCATATCTGGGGTTACCAACTGAAATTACTAATATCTGCTTTAAAGATACTACAAGAAACTTGAGGTTTTGAATTTCCTAATACGTATTAAGTTATTAAAATTAATTTAATTAATAATGATTTGCAGTCACTACACAACAATCGATTTGACAAAAAAAAAAGCAGGTAGCCTATGTGTGTAGTTAATTCCGGTATTTGTACTGCCCTACTATATGAAGTGGTTCATTGAATAAGGTTATTCTGTCTTTTGTCATTATTTTTCCTCCCTTCCTAAATGCCATTTGAACTCTCATTTCTTCGTTTATAAGTAGTTCGTTTTCCTTTGTCCAATCCTCTAATTTTTGTATTGTCTTCTGTACGTTCTCTTTAATTGCTGAACCAATCACCATGTCATCTGCATACAAAATCATATCTGTATTTGAGTCATCATGTTCGTTCCGAACATAACCAATCTATTAATAGACACAGCGATGACACTATTTAAAACAGCAATAGCACCAGTTATAACGTATGGTATAGAGAAACTTAAAATTGGCGATATGATTAGACTAGAGAAAGTTAACACTATGTACATGAAACTGATATTAGGAGTTGGAAAAACAGCCCCATCACGCCTGGTTTACGAGCTCATGAGAGAGACCTATTTTATAGATGACATCAGATTACAACACTGGCTACCATCTACAAGACCCTGATTAACATCAGGGAACATAAGAAGAGAGAGATAGACCTAGAGTTGTATACCACACCAGCCATGCTGGATGATAGTTGGACTAGAGACTGACACCCAGAGACACGTCATAACAAGACTCGCAATACACGGTTTTCACCATAAAATTTGTGCGAACAAGAAATTCCACGATCCAACAGAAGATTGTAAATGCAGAGAAAAATGTAGAAAACACCATATCATAACGTGTACAAATAGAACAAAATCGATAACAGACTAGAACAAAAACTAAACTCAAAACTAATGCTGAACGTGAGCGCACTTTATTTCTTCTTCTTCTTATTATTATTATTATTAGTAATAGTAGTAGTAATAGTATAAGCCTATGTCTGTATGTAGGCCTATGCCTACCCATACGTCTCGCGTGGGGACATGGGTGTTCCCTAGCGGGAGTTTTTAAATCAAGCTTATTAGTTACGCTTATTTACCTACAGATGTCAACGAGTGGCATGTGGTTAGCACATCGCCTCAAAGATAAACCTAGTAGGCAATTAAGGTATTGGAGGAACGTTATATATTGGACAGATACTTTTTTATTCAACCTTGCGGTTCTTTTACGAGCCTGGAAATCTTCATACTCAGGACCCACAGCTTAAAATCCCTCCAGGAGGACTTGTTCTTTGGATTCAACCATTCTAAAAATCCATTGATTTCGGCCGGGTTTGAACCCGTGTTCCTCGGGACTACAGGCAACGAACATAGCCACTAGACCACCGCGGCCAACAGACCTATATACTGCTCGGGACCCAGCTCCATGTGTCTGAAAGGAATTTGCTGTCTCAGCTGTTAGTACTATGAGAAGCAGAGAAGTGTACCTCCCCCCACTCCCCACACTACCCCCCGCAAACACACAGAGCTTGGACTCGAGCTATAGTTACAATTATTAATAAAAAGAAAATAGGTCTTTAATATTATTAAAAAAATATCCAATTGTATTTTGATTGCAGATAAAAAAAATATGTCCACCGCTGTGGTCTCGGGGTAGCGTGCTGCCTCGTACGCAACGGGCCCGGGTACAATCCCCGGTGAGAACAAGTTTCCTGGGTAACAGATTTTTTTTCGGGTTATTTGAATGCTGTCATTATTATTCTGGCTTGGTCTATTACGATGCGAAAGAATTCTAGTTTACGGTTGTCCGGGCGACTGAATATTTTAGATGCTTCTTGCGGATAATTTGTATCAAACTGCGTTTAGGTGGTTATAATGGTGCCATTATTCCTCACAGGTGCCATAATTAGCAGTTTATACACAATTTTGAATGTAATTACAGTAGTAAAATTTCATTTTTTCCCGTTTATTAACTCCCTGATTTTTTTTATTTAAATGATTATTTTATATATCTCATCAATAAACTGAAATATATAATGCCTCAGAATGCATGCCCAGTTTTTCAGGCATTATATTTGAACTTGCAACAAATAGATGAAGATAAGGAACTTACAGTAGGCTATAGGAATTCGAAATTTCACACGTCACAACATTATATCGATACTGACCAATCATGACGCATAAGGTGATACAGATGGACATGTCTCGAAATAAGAAGGCTACTTATAGTATTGAACAAGTTTGGGATAATTATTCATTACATAACTTATTATTATCTGATAGTGAATTGATGTAGGTTTCTCATAAAATAAAAATGTTGATATTTAAAATTGTATTACTCTCAAGAGCATCAGGTTCCGATGAGATCCCAGAAGAACTGATAAAATCAGGGGGAGAAAAATTGATGGACAAGATACGCTGGTTGCTTAGTATGATTTGGGAAAAAGATCTTCCAGGTTAATGGAAAGAATCAGTTATCGTACCAATTTATAAAAAAATGAGATAAAACTGATTGCAACAACTACAGGGGCATCTCATTACTTTCAACTTCGTACAAACTTCGAACAAATATATTACTAAGCAGACTTACTCCCTATATTGCCTATATTGATGACATTCTAGGAGATCATCAATGTGGATTTAGAAGAAACATGTTTACAACAGATCAGATTTTTAGTCTAAGACAGATTTTAAAAAAGATAATATAATGGTACTGTACATCAACTATACGTAGACATCAAAAAAATATATGATTCAATTAAGAGGGAGAAGTTATATAGTATTCTGCTGGAGTTCGGAATTCCTAAAATGTTAGACTTGTACGAATGTGTCTAAATGGCACAAAGAGTAGGGTGCGTGTAGGCAAACAGTTTTCGGACACTTTTGAAATCCAGAATGGGTTGAAGCAAGGAGATGCACTATCTCCTCTACTATTTAATTTTGTACTAGAGCATGCCATTAAATCTTTAGAGAATGAGGAAGACTTACAACTCAATGGTATTAATAAGCTGTTAGTTTATGCTGATGATGTAGCACTATAGGCCGATAGCGAGGAGATACTAAAGGACAACACGCACACACTATTGAGTAACACTTAAGAAATTAGGATTGGAAGTAAATATCAATAAAACTAAATATATGGTCATACGTAGAAATACATTATATTATGGGAATGGACAGCTAGTGACAAATGAGGGAAATTTTGAGGAAGTGGCTGAATTCAAATACCTAGGAACAATAATCACAAATAGGAATGAGATGCACAAAGAAATTAAACATAGGCTCAATTCTGGAAATGCGTGCTATTATGCATTGCAGAGACTCTTGATGTCCCAACTCCTTTCAAAAAACGTTAAACTGAAAATATATAAAATTAGTATTCTACCAATTATATTATGTGGGTGCGAAACATGGACTCTTACTTTAAGGGAGGAAAGGAGATTACGAGTATTCGTGAATAAAGTACTTAGGAAAATTTTTGGACCAAAGAGAGATGAACAGTCAGGTGAATGGAGAAGACTACATAACAATGAACTACATGATCTTTATAGGAAGCCAGATATAATAAGAACAGCTAAGTCTCGTAGACTGCGATGGGCAGGACATGTTGCACGTACGGGGAATGTAAGATTTGCATGGAAGTTTCTTGTAGGAAAGCCAGAGGGAAAACGCCCAGTTGGTAGACCAAGAATGAGGTGGGAGAATAACATTAACTATGATTTGAGGGAAGTAGATTATACAGGGAATGATTGGAAATCATTAGCTCAGGATAGGGATGTATGGAGAGCTTATGTCTGCGCGGCCATGAACCTACGGGTTCGATAGTGCCAGTGAGTAAGTAATTATTACTCTGAAACAAATAAAAAGCAAAGGAGTTAACGTATTATATCGACCAGACTATACCCTGTCCGCTCTTATAGCGATCCTCGTCAAAACAAAACCATGTGACCTGCTCGCTTTTCATTGGTTATGGACACCGACGTACGTTGTAGAAGCAATAACCTTCCGCCATTCGCGCCACAATTATTGTCACTTTTGATAGTGAGATTACGACACAGCAACGTAAGACTCTATACTTTCCGCCATTTCGTTTCATGAGAATCGACTGAAGCATGACTCAAATGCATCACTCATATGTAATGAACTATTTTAAGTTGTAATTATTGATAGGTATATTTTACAATATTTTGTATGTTTTGAATATCATTATTTTCATTCACGAAGAATAACAAGTACATTCAGAGCACATATTTTTAATTTAATGAAGGGAACTACCTTTTCCCGTACTTATTGCTTCTACAACGTACGTCGGTGTCCATAATCAATGAAAAGCGAGCAGGTCACATGGTTTTGTTTTGACGAGGATCACTTTAAGAGCGAGAAGGGTGTATACTGAAGTGTAACGTACGCACCGCACGGTATAGAGTAATGATATTAGGCCTATTTTGCAATATAACAGTATCCCTCTATGAAGGGTTTACCATCTGACAATGTATATAGGCCTACATATATAATAAAACTTTAGTCGAGATACAATGCCCCTACGTAAATGATGATGATGATGATAATAATAATAATAATAATAATAATAATAACAATAGCAATATAATAATAACATGCACGAACCCGACACCACAGTTTATACAGACCAACAGTTAGCTTATTATACAACACAGCGGATGTTGCTTCGTCGCACGGACGTAGATAAAAAAACATGTATATCCAGGAACAAATAGCAAGTAAAACACTTATACACCTTACTTAGGGTAATTACACTGCACTCCTCGACGCCACAGTCTGAGGCGAAGCGAGTGTACGCGGGGTGATATGCCATTAGTTCGTAAATCATCCACAAACGAATCAAGTCAATGTTCCGCTGCGTCCGATAGTAGCAGATAGTCTTGTAAATACCGGATGTGACCTGACTAGAGCGTAACAATCAGTTATGTGACAAATACAATTTACTAAAACAGCAATATTTTTAATTAAAAAAAACCTTATTGTACATTTGTAGATATTTTATAGAGGACTAGATAATAATCCGGTGTTGCCCAAGTTTTTATTTAACCCGATCTTCCTCTCTAATGTTTCGCCCTTTCTCACCACATTGCCCCCCTTAGCAGTATTAGATGTCAAAATTGGGCTTAAATCACATACCATGCAGCTTAGCGATCCCGAAAAGTGTAGATGGCGATACTAATTACGTCAATTTCAAAATTTAAAATGTTAAACCTTTATCATCCCCCCACCGACATAGACGTGATAGGGGTAAAACTTGGGCTTAAATGGCATTAGGAATGAGACCAATCAGTCGAAAATGATTGATTAGACACTAATCTGGGTCACTTTTGTCATTTTATATTTCATTTCTTTTTACCCGCCTCCATCCTTCCTGGAAGGGGCCAAACTTAGACTTAAATGATGTCTGGACTTGCACCTATCAGATTAGCAATTACAATCACTATAGGTCGTTTGGATTATTTTTACATATCACTCCCCTTCCTCTCAGCGCTGTAGGGGTGTATTGTCTCTTACACCATTTTTTCCAGATTATAATTCATACGTGCAAATTAGTATTATTATAGGAAAAAAGTTTGAACCAACCATTCTATTTAATAATATAATTCCACCTAGGAGATTGTTTTGCATTATTTTGGCTGTGATGTGTCTTCTTTATTTTTATTTTTTTATTTGAAGTATACTAAGTTTAGTTAGTCCGCCGCTGTAGTCTCGAAGTAGCGTGCTGCCTTGTCACGCAGCGGGCCCGGATTCGATTCCCACTCGGGACAGGTTCCTGGGTGAGGTTTTTTTCGGGGTTTCTCCTCACCTGTAAGACAAATGTCACGAAGCTTAAGGCCCTACGGTCCCCGAAAATCATCCGGCCATCATCCTTATCATTATCATCATCATCCATCACCGGTGTGGAAAGCAACGGGAAGCTACCACACCTATAATTCCCTAGTAAATCTGCAAAGGACAGCATGAAAATGCTATGACTGCAGTGAAAGACCTGCCCTCGGGCAGAATTACTATAGAATAGACGTTTAGTTAAAATTGATGCAGGCGTTTCAGATTTAATGCACGTACTTACACACACACACACACACACACACACACACACACACATAGCCTATATAGATTCACTGTGGTTTAAGTTTCTTATAAAGTTCAACTAAAGTAAAAGTCCGACAATATCTTCTTATTTATAGATCTAAAGGCGAGGACTTGATGTAACAAAGAAAAAAAAAGGTGAATACAAGATCTTTGGCTGTTTTGATCACTCTAGAGAGAAAAGATCAATAGTTCGTATTCAGACCTAAGTCCATTTATTGTTGACCAATGCTATAAACAATAAGTGACAAAACACCTCAGAAGATCGAAGACCGATTGAATTGATTGCTCTCGTAGCCGGGAGCACAAAACAATCAAGTAGATAGCATGACCACAGTTCCTCGAATTCAGCTTCTTAACCGAAATTAATCAAGTAAAATGCTACTCAAATTTTCTCACAAAGTTGAATGAACTCAATTCCAAACAAAAATAAAAAAAAAATCAATGTCAGATCCGGGAATCGAGTTCGGTATCTCTGGCACGGCAGGCAGACTATACAGACGGTGCCATTGATAAACCAACTATTTAGTCTAATAGTTGGACTACAGCGTGGTAGAGTGGTAAATATCATAGCAAGCTCTTTGCTTCAGTAAACATTTCTGGTATTTGCTGCACACCTGGAGCGAGAACCCGGGACCCCCTAGAGTGATATCGGCAGTGACACAATGAATATGGGCGAGTTTCTCGATAACACCAAGTGATGACGGAACGGAACATGCGCACTGGGTGTCACAATCTTAATGGGAATCTTGTAGTGCCCTCCCGGAGAGAAGGGTGCGTCTCGACCTAACATTGTGCAAGTCACTCCAATCCCTCTAACTTGATACTAATCTGGAGCAACAGATTCTCTGATACTTTCATCAAACAATTTTATAAATTCACTAAATGCTCGATCCCCAACGAGATCATTATAACATTCACCAGTTTTAGCAGGGCCATGTAAAATGTGCACTACAAGTACAAAATAACAGACAAGTCAGTATATGGACTTAAATTGAATATAATAATAATAATAATAATAATAATAATAATAATAATCAGAACGGGCATCATCACCGAATACTGCATTCGGAATAATAATAATAATAATAATAATAATAATAATAATAATAATAATAATAATAATAATAATAATAATAATAATAATGCTTTATTTTAGCTGGCAGAAGGCCTTCTCTTCCACTCAACCAGCGAATAGTAGAATTATACAAAAATTACATACATATTACAATTTTAAGATGTTATTAAAATACAGACTAAACAAAATACAATGATGATGTGATCTAATACTAGCTAATACTAACAAAAACATAGAATATAATAAAATTAAAATTATATAAAATAAAGTAAGTAGCTTCCTAGATGATTATTTATAAAATGTATATAGTTGTTATGCAGTTAATGTTTTCATTGTGTCGAAATTAAGATATTAGTTAATTTGTATTTAAATAATGATAGGGATTGACAGTCCCTGACATGACTGGGAAGTGAGTTCCATGCTCTAGTCATAGATATTGTGTAAGATTCAGAATATAGACATGTCCTGTGCTGTGGTATCAAAAGTAAAGAAGAGTCTTGTGATCTTGTTCCTACATTGTGATGAGCCGATACATTTTGAAAACGTGTTGTTAAATAACTTGGTAAATATATGTGCAGAATGTGGAATAGGCCTATTAAGGTATGTGAATGCAAATTCTTCTGCCATTTAGGGGTAGCCATGATAAGGCCTGAAATGAAGGAGGCACGTGGTCATAACGACGGAGATTGAATATAACCAACGGATGGAGACTTTTCTTAAATTGTTTCAGTCGATTAAAAAAAAGTGAATTATGACCACGGTTTTAAAATAGTTACTTGATAATAAGTAAAAAACTGAAAATTCATGTCAATTGTTTTAAAGCCATGGTCTCGATTGAGATGTGGTTTTTGCAATTAACGCCCGTGGACTGTTAGCTATTTATAATTGTTACTAGAACAACTAAAATCACAAAATAGTTATCGTGCTTCAGACTTCGTTTTGTAAGTGACTGATTTATCATGCGTCTCGTTAAGCTCCCTGCAAATTGTACCAGAAAATATCCTGGGAGAAAAGTAGGTCATAATGATTGGTTAATTATTCGCAATTCATTTTCATGTCGTTATTTACAATACGTGTATCCTTGCGTCCATATCCCATTGACTTTCATGTCGAACACGTGGTAGGCCTAATTGGTTATCATTGTCGTTTCTCGAAATGAGGTTCTTGAAACTCGATCATAATTAAGGCGTAATAGTCTTAAGATTTTTTTCATCTAGAGACAGCAAAGCCATGGTTCTCATGTCGTTAATATTGGTCAACATGATGTTTTGTCTCATGAGTAACAATATTTGTACTTAATGCAGTTTTTATCTTGTTTTCAAATATGTATTCGGAATTTCTCCATCACCCACAGTTTTTTTATTTCAATTTCAATTAATGAATATAGATGATTATTTTTAATAAACTTTTTTTTCGTCCATTTATTACCTTGGCGCAGTGGGCAATGAGCACGGGGAACACTTTCATCAGGAGATTTCAGCTATGGAAAAGAGATGTCAAGGCAAATGGAATCCTAATATGCTGGCCGATTATTGTTGGACCATCAAGAGGGATGCTCCACAGGCGAAATATAGCAGAAAATCGTCATTTCTTACTTTCTAGGTGGGTCAGAATGTTCGAATATTGTGTAGTTACGAATGTAGAAAATATTAAAGCGTTTGAAATTATAAATTCCTGTCTCTCGGAAACCCTGCGTGATGGAGAAAAGCCGATATATTTGAATTCAGGAGAAAAATTACTATCAGAATCACATATTTTTCTTTCTGAGAGAAAAAAAAAAGTTTTTTTTTTGCTCAGTGTAATCTGCAGCGTGCAAAATAATCACACTCCTGAAATAAGAGGCCTCTGTGGAAAATGTTTCGGGCCTTTCATTTCCAGAATAGAACTGCGACTTTAATGACCTCACATGGTAAATAGAGTTTTTAAATAAAATAAGTACCGGTCAATGGACTTCATATTAACCAAGTACATGTAGACGTATTTTAAATATTTCTGCATAATATCATAAAAACATATTTTTTTACACCATAGATTTTTTCTGAAATTTATAATAGACTGCAGCATTAGGAAACATGGACTCTTACTTTAAGGGAGGAAAGGACATTACGAGTATTTGAGAATAAAATTCTTAGGAATTTTTTTTGGACCAAACAGAGGTGAACAGACAGGTGAATGGAGAAGACTATATAACAGTGAACTACATGGTCTTTATAGGAAGCCAGATATAATAAGAACAATTAAGTCTCGTAGACTGCGATGGGCGGGACATGTGGCACGAATGGGGAATGAAAGACTTGCTTGGAAGCTTCTTGTAGGAAAACCAGAGGGAAAACGCCCTGTTGGTAGACCAAGAATGAGGTGGGGAATAACATTAACTATGATTTGAGGGAAGTAGATTATACAGGGAATTATTCGAAAGCAATAGCTCAGGATAGGGATGTATGGAGAGCTTATATCCGCGCGGCGACAAACCTATGGGTTCGATAATGCCAGTGAGTAAGTATTTGTAATTCTTTATTAATCTCTGTTACCGAAGCTGTTTGTCTAGTTTCATAGTATTTTGTTACATTCGTGTAATATTTGCATTTTGGAATTCTAAATAAAATTCAGATGTCAGTCAGTCACAGATTGTATTTTGAAATTTTAAATAAAATTCAGATATGTCAGTCAGTCACAGAATAAAATCAGTCTAAATTGTGATTTAGGTTTCGTTCCTTATTTAGAATGTAACTTGAAATGTGCTCTGCAAACGGTATTTTGGAAAACTGAATTAGGAATGACACTTCAGAGAATGATGCAGATGAACATATTTAAGCTGCATGATGAATTGACATTTATGTCAGTCAGTCACACATATTTTGATAGATAATAAAGAGCATTATTTTTCTTCAAGGGTTGTATATTTATGTACAGTCTTAATCACACATTTTCCCTCTATCATATCACGTAGATAACACCCCTAATTTGAATCAACTGTAATATTTATGCAAAAGTGTATTGTAAATGTCAGTCACGCATGGAACTGCTCTAACCTAATAACTAACTAACTCACTCACACCATCGAACCCGGAGGTCAGATCTTCACAGAATTTAAATCAATAACTGGAGCTTGAATTATATTTAACTATAAAAAAATCTCCATTCAATATTTTTCAGGAAACCTCTAAATTGTATACAGTCAAGTAGTTAACACAAATTTATATAAATGTTGATAGTGCCTGTTTTAATAATCTATTTTAACGTTTTGACTGACAGAAAATAATTTTTAAGAACTGAAAGTCATCATAAAATAAACATCCATACAAAAATGGAAGGTCTACTATCCAACCCAAATTGTACACCGTGTCCACAAATATAGTATCATACTTTAAACTACTACTATGTCGCTTTGGATAATCGTATCTAAATGAAATTGGTGACAATCAAAGAGAAACTCAAAAAGTTTTGTGCATTTTAACAATGGAGAATAATGGACAATACAGAAACTAAACTAAATTTAATCATTTTTTTGTGGTCGATATGGGTTCACTGTTGGATATTTAGCAGAGAGGTTAAATGTGAACGTTTGCTGTGTCACTCGTGGGGGTCACATTCAATGTCTATGAGGTATAGCAAAGACTTTTTGAGTTTCTCTTTTGATTGTCACCAATTTCATTTCGATACGATTATCCAATGCGAAGTAGTAGTAGTTTAAAGTATGTTACTATATTTATAGACACGTTGTATAATATGAATTATAATTATTTACTCTAATGAATTTATACTTTGGCTAAAAAGGTTTCCCTCATTTAAGTAAAGAAATATCTTATTGAATACATTATTATTATCAGTAAAACCTGTCTTAGCCGGAACCTTTATAAGAAGGAAGCCTGTAAAAACGGGGGGAAAAAAATTACAGAAAGGTACGATTTTATATGTAAAATCGTCCTGTATAAGCCGGAAACCTCCATAACGCGGAAACGGAATGGTTATTAAAGTATCAATAGTTAATTTTTACCCCAATAAGACGGAAAATTATTCTTAAGCACGTTCTAATTACAGTATTAATGATCACACGTGAAGATTCTCCATATGACGATTTCTGCATTATATCGTTTTACCTTCTAGTGTTGCCATTGTATCGGGGATACCCTTGCTTATGTGTGACAGCAGTGAATCCCTCGCTTTTCCTTGCCTGCTTACGTTACCTGCGAGGGAGTTGGGAAACTCTTCAGGCTTCCTGTAGTTGAGTTCCTTCTCGCTTTTGTGTAATAAAGTTGTTTTGTATTGTCGTGCAAACTGGGCTGTGTTACATACACTACTCTGTCTGTATTTCAGTCAATACGTTATATCTTTAAAGCGTGCATGTAAAACCCTTATACTGCGTGAGAAAATTCAAGCTTGTAATTTGGGAACCCTTTATAAGCAGAAAAACTGCCAAGACAGAAATATATTTAAGGAACCGTCATGTTCCGTCATAGACAGATTTTACTGTATTATTATTATTTTGAATAGAATGGATACAAGCGACTATGAATATCATAGGATTGGAGGAAGATCAATGGATGGACAGAGAGGAATGGCGTTTGGTTTCCGGAAGACGGCGGCAGCTGCCATGATACCGGGTTATTATTTTATTGCCATCAGTGCTACTACTTTCAAAGTGAAAGTTGGTTTGTTTTACAGCGTTGTTTTCAATTAAATTTAAAACAAACTTAATAATAAAAACACAAACCACCTGCTACATTGTCAGGCATTTCACTCTGGTACGCTGAAGGATAGATACTGGAAAGCAAGAGCCAAACTTTCTGTTTTGCTGTTTTTTTTATTGTTTTAATATACTGTTATCAGTTATTTGTTTACTCATAATTATGGGCAATGATTTCTGTCAAGTCCCCTGCACTTGTAAAAATAAAATAATAATGAGACTTCACTTACATATTCTGGTTTGAGTTTCTTGTCTCCGCCTCTCAGCACGGTCCTCTCCAGTTTATCCAAGTTTGTCATTAGGTATTCCTCATCTTTAAGTCGTAGTTCCTCACTAATAATTTCCAAATCTCGCACAGGGTTAACTTCACCTTCAATATGTGTCACGTCCTCGTCTTCAAATGCTCCTGCAACAAAAAAAAAAATAAAACAGAATTATAGAACAGAGTATCTGTAGTCCCAGCTACCTAACTCTGGTTCATAGATTTAAAACTGACAAAAATGTTTACCAACTATATTGTTTTACAACTGTTACTCTACACAATAATAACTGTAAATTTAAGTTAAACATATTGTACATTAAATAGCTACATCGAGGCACGACATACCGCAGTTGTTTAAGACAATACGCTATAAACTGGATAGTCGCTGGTTCGATTTCCGATGGTTCGGGATTTTTAAACTGGTTTAAACATTCTAATTGCACCAAGGCCTGAGGTCGATTCAGCCTCTAACTGAAATGAGTACTTTACCTATATTCTGGGAGTAAAGGTGGCCCAAGCGCAAGGCTGATAACCCAACTGCCGATTGTCTAAACATATGAGAGCTTTAATCTCCAACTACCCCAAGCGCTTCCTAAGACCTGTGGTAAGATTACACTAAATATATTTCAACTTCCATAAAAATCATGCAAATACAGGATGTATCGAAAATTGTGGGCAAAACTGCACACGTGGATTTCTCAAGTGAAAAGCATACTTGGCTCCAGAAATGTTTAGTTTCTAAATGATTAAAATGACAGGGTAGAGTAATCAAGGTATTAAATAAAAAAAGAGTTATACGTTTGAAACTGCTCAACCCATTTCAAAAATATTTAACAACTTTGTCGCAACTTGTAGCCTCTAAAAACACAGGAACGTGCATTTATAAGATCAATGTTGATATAACCTTTTTTCGTCTTTACATAGACCTATTAGACATACATAGTGCAGTTTTTTCCTCTAATTTCGTTCATCTCTGTATAAACGCTAAAAATGAATACGGTATTGTGCACAATTTCAAAACATGCTAATTATTTTAAGATATAATTTAGTGGTAATATGTGAAAATCTATATAATATTGACGCAAATGAAAATCAGTTAACTAAATTATGAGGGTTTAAAAAATAAAACCACATACAAATAAAGCTAATTTAAATATACGGGTAAAAAAAATCAACTTAAATTCATTAATTTATCATAACGATACATGAGATACATAATTAATATAATGTAGCTAAATCAAGTGCTAAATAAAATCTCATAGCAATACAATAAGATTAAATTGTCAAAATCAGAAAGTGTAGGTTATTTAAGAAAAAAAAGAAAAGAGGCAGAGTAACAAATAGGTTGATGACAAAATTGTAAAGAAAAGATATCTAGGGAAAATGAATTGGTTACATGAGGCAAATGAGGTAAATTTAGAACAATATGGTTACATCAGACCATACAGGAAACCACTTGGTTTTTAAAGAGTAAAAAGAGGGAATAACTGAAAGAGAAGTTCAAAGATTTCCAAAAAAATTAATGCAAAAAATAAGAACATCAGATAACTGTATCAAGGAATTAAGAGAGAAACAAAAGGGTTTCAGGGTAGAACAAATATAATAAGGAATGAAAATGAGGATAAGATTGCAAATTACAGGAGTATATTAATTGTATAGAAAAAAATTACTATAATCAGCTACTAAATGTATTGATATTGAAGATAATGATTTACAGAGAGCAGAATTGTTAGCCATAGAGTCAACAGCATTAGAGGTTGAAATGACGATAGAAAAATTAAAGATATATAAAGCACCAGGTTCAGTTCAGATACTGTCAGAACTGATAAAACCAGGGGAAGAAAAATTAATGGAGAAGATAAATCGGTAGCTTAATATTTTTTTGAATAAAAAAACTTTTCAAATCAATGTAAACAATGCCGTACCAATTTTTTAAGGAAGGGGATAAAACTGACTGCAACAACTAGAGGAGCATCTCATTATTTTCATCTTTATACAAAAGTCTAATACATTATATTAGTAAGCCGACTTACTTCCTATATTGACCTAGTAACAGGTGATCAACAATGTTGATTTAGAAGAAATAAGTCTACAATAGATCAAAGTTTTAGTATAAGACAGAATGTAGAAAAGAAATGGGAATATAATGGCACTGTACATCATTTACAGACGTCAACAAGGCAAACTATTCAATTAAGAGGGATAAGTTGTATAGTATCCTGCTGCGCTTAGAAATTTCTACAAAAGTTAGATTTATTCGAATGTGTCTAAGTGGCACAAGGTGTTGGCTAACAGTTTTCAGACTTTTCAAATACACAACAGGTTAAAACATCAGATTCACCACTTCATACCAACATTGAAATCAATTACCGTAATTAAGTTTTAATACAGAAACACATGAGTAACCTAACAGAGCCTAATGAATACAACTACAAATTTACGACCCGTTATCTAATTTGCATGTTCAAGCATCAATAAATGAAAATGAAATATAAAATAATTATCACAGAAATGGACAGCTAATGACAAATGAAAATTTTGAGGAAGTGGCTGAATTCAAATACCTAGGAACAATAATCGCAAATAGAAATGAGATACACAAAGAAACTAAACATAGGTTCAATTCTAGAAATGCGTGCTATTTATGCAGACTCTTGACGTCCCAATTCCTTTCAAAAAACGTTAAACTGAAAATATATAAAACTATTATTCCACCAGTTATATTATATGGATGCGAAACATGGATTCTTACTTTAAGGGAAGAAAGGAGATTACAAGTATTTGAGAATAAAATTCTTAGGAAAAATGTTTGGACCAAAGAGAGATGATCGGGCAGGTGAATGGAGAAGACCACTTAACAGTAAACTACACGGTCTTTATAAGAAGCCAGATATAATAAGAATAGTTAAATCTCGTAGACTGCGATCGGCAGGAAATGTGGCACGAATGGGGAATGAACGACGTGCATGGAAGCTTCTTGAGGGAAATTGCCCAGTTGGTACACCAAGAATGAGGTGGGAGAATAACATTAACTATGATTTGAGGGAAGTAGATTATACAAGGAATTACTGGAAAACATTAGCTCAGGATAGTGATGTATGGAGAGCTTGTGTCCGCGCGGCCACGAACCAACGGGTTCGATGGTGCCAGTGAGTTAGTTCATGTGTTGAGTTATATGATAGCAGTTGAGATTTATATTAAAAAAATCCAGAATTTAACTTCCGACAAAAAAAATATATCTATAGAGCTTACTGGTTTACATCTGAAGATCATAAATGGCATATGATCAATTATGTCGAATCGTGCCAAAATAAAGTTGAAATAAAAATATAATTATATCTTTAATCTCATTTTCATTTTTTATCCTTCCTCCTTAAGTATGTTTTGCCCTCTGTAGGCCTATGGAACAGAAAGCAGGAACCCTGCAGAAGAAGAAGAAGAAGAAAATATTCACGAAAATCACGCGCGCGCGCATACACTCTATACAAGTAAAGAGGGGTGGACCTCCACGGATCTGTTAGCAGGATTCCAGGATCACCCCTGAAGACAGTAGAGAACATCATAGGACAAGGAACACATTACCCCGCCGGAAATCCAGTCCGGAACGCACGAAAAGATGAATCTACCGAACGTGCTACGAGGATGAAAAAAATCATTCATATGCAATGAATACTAACTTGCTAACTCATTGGCAATATCAAACCCGGATGAAGCCGCGCGGACATAAATTCTCCATACATCCCTATCCTCAGTTAATGTTTTCCAATCATCCCCTGTATTATTCATCTCGCCCAAATCGTGGTTAGGCCTAGTGTTATCTTCCGAACTCATTATTGGCATACCTTCTGAGAGCTTTCCCCCTGCTTTTCCTATATAAAGTTTCCTTGTCTCTCTTTCAGTATTCATTCGTGCCACATGTTCTGCCCATCCAAGTCTACAAGACTTACCTTTTTTTTGCGCGATAGTACGTTTTGTCGTACTTACAGCAATGGCGACAATGATTGAAAGTTCGACTTTCTACATTTCTGCGTTCCCAACCTAAATAACTATACTGTAATATTACATATCACAAACACGTGTGTGGGAAATAAACCACTGCCCTCTATGTATATTACATACAATGTATATTCAAAACATATCCAAAAGGTTGTGTTAATATACATTATACGAAACAAATCACTGCATTTTAAATTAACCGAACTTTATTTGAAACAATATAAAACAATAAATACGTACTTGCCGCTATTTTATCACTAAATGGTCTCACGGCCTCCTACTATTTTACTAATTGGCCTCACGGCCTCCTGTTGTTTTAACTAATAAACATTGTCCACACTGTTAACGTTCGTCAATTGTTTATAATGAACGCAAATATTTCCAAAAAAAAGTTATTATTTTACTATTATGTATTATTTTGAAAACACAATCGCGCAAAAAATAATGTACAACGCACGTTTTTAAACATTTTCCTCGATTCTGTAAAAACCACTTCCCAACCCTGCATCGTAATATTATTACATCTGGTTTCCCAGTAAGATCACATAGTTCACTTATTATGTAGTCTTCCCATTTCATGTGTATGTTCGTCTCTCTTTGGTCGAAAAATGTTCCTTATTCTCAAATAGTCGTAGAATTTCTTCCTTTCTTATAAGTTTCGCGTCCATATAACTGGAAGAATAATCGTTTTATATAGGATATATATTTTTTTGAAAAGCCAGGATGACAAGAGTTCCTGTAATGCATAATAACATGCGTTTTCAGATTTGAGCCTATGCTTAATGTCTTACTGCACTTCATTCCTGTTTGTAATTATTGTTTCAAGGTATATTGAATTCAGCCACTTCTTTAAAATTTCTCTCATATCCGTCCATTTCCATTATATAATGTATTTCTACGTGTGACCATACATTTAGTTTTATGAATATTTACTTCGAGCCCCAGTTTCTTAGTATTATTTAATAGAGTGTGTACGTTGACTTGCTATTTTCTCGCTATCGTCTAATAATACTACAAAATCAGATATACCAACAACTTGTGTAGCCTACATTGAATACATAAATTAAAATTGCAGAAAAAGAAATACATGCATTTCAGGCATTGCTTTATACTACAATATACCGTAAACTAGAACCAAAAGGAGTAATATTAATACACGTATAAGACAGACTTAAGCAGCGAGAATATTATATCGTGTTTTTGTTACAAATGAAAGAGAGATTAAGGTAAATAGTGGACTAGAGAAGTAAAATAATGAGGTCCAAGTGGTGATGGATGTTTTCCTTGCATGTCACATACAGCTCCTTGTTTGTTTGTTTATAAATAGTAACTCCCACAACATCTCTAACGTCGTCAAATTATTACTGTATTATTCCACTCCCGAGGGAAATCTTTAAGAACCTTTTCCTATGACATTACCTTCGTAATCCATAACTGCTGCATGAGCTACAATATTAATAGAATTAGGCATATATACATATATATAGTCCACCGCTGTGGTCTCGAGGTAGCGTGCTGCCTTGTCACGCAACCGGCCCGGGTTCGATCCCCGGTCGGGACAGTTTTTCTGGGTGAGTTTTTATCGGGGGTTTTCCTCACCTGTAAGACAAATGTCAGAAAAACTTTAAGGCCCAAACGGTCCCCGAAATCATATGGCCATCATCATCGTCCTTATCATCATCATCATCATCCTTCACCGGTGTGGAAAGCAACGGGAAGCTACCACACCTACAATTCCGTAGCAAAGCTGCAAAGCACAGCATGAAAATACTATGATTGCAGTGAAAAACCTGCCCTCGGACAGAATTACTATGGAATGGAATATATATATATATATATATATATATATATATATATATATATATATATATAGCCTATATATGCTATAGAGGATCTTCGCGTAACTTTGACTCCTGTTTTGAATTTGTTTTTCTTCTTTTCATTAAGGGATTTGAATTGTGTTTAATTACAGTGATTATCATTATGAAATAGCATTGTTATTTTATTTAAATATGGAAACATTTTCATAATTTATAAACTTTTTTATATTACAAGAAAGGTCCACTTTAACCTCCATATTCGGATAAAGTGGACTCCAGAGTACAACTTAGCTTTTAGCATATTTTTAAGTTTATTTACTCCATCGATCTATACAGACAGGCACAGATTAATCTGCAAATATTTATGACTGATCATAATTAAAATGTGTTGATATTTATTTCATGTTTTGAAAAATTATTGTTGATTACAACATTCACAAGTCATTCAACTGCAGAAAGCGAGGTCTTTGGGTTTTGTAAAATTAGGATATTAAATAAAATTAATTAAGTTAATGTTTTTACTGATAGTAGGTCATTTGGGATTTCCGAATCTTTGATCTGGTCAAAAACCCTGATGGAACTGATATTTAACCTCTGGGGTGAATTTCGGTGAAGTTTCGGAGGGTCTAACTTAGCCAAATCCACTCTTTTCACCTCCAAGTTGGGGCCCCTCGGGACCTTCTTAAGATCTTTTAAGATTTTAAGATGCAAAAGAGAGAGTGGGGTGTGGAAAGAAACGGGAAGCTACCACACCTATATATCCCTAGTAAAGCTGCAAACATGGCATGATGAGTCTTTCCACGGTAAGACTCCGGACGTAAATTATCCACCCATTCGGATACCCGGGAGGGGGATACTGCGGAAGGAAACATCATGCAGTCAAAACAACAGAAGAGAAGAAGACTAAGGATTGGAGCCTGGAATGTGAGAACTCTTCTGCAAGCCTGGAAACTGGAAAATTTGAAGGAAGAAATGAGAAGAAACAAAGTGGATGTGATGGGAATATCAGAATTGAGGAGGGAACAAAGTGGTGAATTAGTGAGTGATGAGTTTAGAATGTTTTATTCCAGTGGTGATTCTAAAGGAAATCATGGTGGCGGCGTAGTATTAGGACCACGTGTGAAAGGAAAAGTGATATCAGTGCGTTATGTGGATAATCGAATGATAATTGTGAGGTTACAAGAGGAAAAAAGTGGACTTGGTGATAGTGCAAATTTACATGCCCCATAGTGGGTTAGCATATGAAGAAGTTGAGGAAAGATATGGCAAGATAAAAGAGATTGTTGAGAGAGAGAGAAGAAGGGGGCATGTGTTTATCCTAATTAGGGAACTGGAATGATGTAGTTGGAGAAGGACAGGAAGGAAGTACAGTTGGAAAATATGGATTAGGAAAAAAGAATGGTGAGTTTCTGTAAAATGAATTCAATGATAATTGGAAATACAATGTTTCGACAGCATAAAAGAAGAAGACACACATGGATAAGCCCTATGGACAACAAACGATACCAGATCGACTACATACAGATACAGGAAAGATTTCGAAATTGCTTGAAAAATGTGAAGACCCTACGAGAGGCAGATATCAATTCATACCATGTCTTACTAATAGGCGAAGTAGATATTTGCCTGAAGAAGATAAGAGGAAGACAGGCAATAAAGAAGTTTGACTTGGAGAAACTCAAAACTGAAGAGGAAAGGAGAAAATTCCAACAAATGTTTCAGAAAAAAAGCTTCTACCATGGAAATCTCATACGGCAATACCAAGGAAGACTGGAGTCATTTGAAAACCTCTATACAGATAGCTGCAGAGAAACAATATGATACAAAGACAGCAAGAATATTAAGAAACCTTGGGTCACAGAAAAAATGTTAGAGAAGATGGAAGAAAGAAGAAACTGAAAAAATAGCAATACAAAAGAAGACAAAAAGAACTACAGGAAACTAAATAACGAACTTAGAAGAGAAACTGACAAGGCAAGAGAAGAATGGATGAAGCAGAAATGTGAAGAACTAGAGAATCTGGAGAGGAAAGGAAAATATGATTTAATGTACCAGGAAGTTAAAGGCTTGGACTATGGAAAGAACATGAAAACTATGTGGCTTATTGAGGACGAAAATAATGAAGAAATAACAGACAAACAGGGAATTATGAATGCATGGGAAAAATATGTAGAAGAGCTATATGAGACAAGAAATCGTCCGGCCAACTTGGATATAGAAAATTAAGAAGACGTATCAGAAGATGAAAAAGGATTTTCAATTCTGAAGGAATAAGTTGAACTAGCAATTAAGGAAATGAAAAATGGGAAAGCAACTGGGCCAGATGGAATCCCCATTGAATTGGTTAAATGCTTGGGTAAGGAAAGAAGGAAATTCTGGTTTTATGTAACAAGATATATAGAAAAGGTGAATGGCCCGAAGAATTGACTGAGACAGTGTTAATAACAATACCGAAGAAAAACAATGCAAAGAAATGTAAGGAGTTCAGGACTATCAGCTTGATATCACACTCTGCAAAGATCCTCCTGCGAATACTGAATCGACGTTTACGTTCTACGGTGGAAAGCGAATTGGAAGAACAGTTTGGCTTCAGGAAGAGAAAGGGTACAAGAGATGCAATTGGATTGATACGAAAAATAGGAGAAAAATATATAGAAAAAGATAAAGAAGTTTATGCAGTATTTGTTGACCTGGAAAAGGCCTTTGACAGATTAAATTGGAATAAACTCCTAAAGATATTGAAGAAAATTGGCGTGAAGTGGAAGGAGAGGAGGCTCATAACTAGTCTTTATATGAAACAGCGAATAAAAGTGAAGATAGGAGAAGAAATGTCAGAGGGAAGAGAAATTGGTAGGGGGGTAAGGCAAGGATGTCCTCAATCACCTACCCTTTTCAACATCTACCTGGAAGACCTAATGAAGAACTGCTTCAGCAATACGGGAGGCGTAAATATGGGAGGAAGAAGAATAAAGTGCATAAGATTTGCTGGTGATATGGCTTTGCTAGCAGAAGATGCAATGACACTGAGGACATGCTGATGGAGCTAAATGATAAGTGTTAATATTATGGGATGAAGATAAATATAAATAATACGAAGGCAATGATTATAGGAAGGAAACCAAGGAAGATAAACATGAGGATTAAAAGTGAGGCCATTGAGCAAGTGAAGAGCTTCATATACTTGGGTTGTACTATAAGTAGTAACATGAACTGCGGCCAAGAATTAAAGTAGGAGTTAACAATGACAAAAGAAGCTTTTAACAAGAAGAGAAGCATTTTCTGCGAACCTTTGGCAAAATAATTACTGAAGAGGCTAGTGAAGTGCTTTGTGTGGAGTGTAGCATTCTATGGTGCAGAGACTTGGACATTGCGACGGAATGAGGAAAAGCGACTGAAAGCTGTTGAGATATGGATATGGAGAAGAATGGAACGTATAAAATGGACAGACAAAGTAAGAAATAAAGATGTGCTAAACAGAGTGGGCGAAAGAAGAACAATGCTGGAACTCATAAAGAAGAGGAAAAGAAATTGGATTGGCCACTGGCTAAGAAGAAACTGCCTGCTGAAGGATGCCCTAGAAGGAATGGTGAACGGAAAGAAAGTTAGAGGCAGAAAAAGACATCAGATGGTAGACAATATTAAAATAAAAGGTTTGTATGCAGATACAAAAATGAAAACTGAGTTAAGGAAAGAGTGGAGAATGCTGAGTTTGCAGCTAAAGAGCTGCTCTTGAGCAGAGCACTATGAATGAATGAATCCTCATTGATAAAATATACGTATTCGTGTAAAGTGGACCCAGATCCTCGTGGAGGGTCCATGTTAATAGAATTCCTCTGTTATGTTTAATTATTATTTTATACAGCCACCAACTAACTAACTCACTGGCCTTATCGAACCCGTAGGTTCATGGCCGCGCGGACATAAGCTCTCCATATATCTCTATCCTGAGCCAATGTTTTCCAATCATCCCCTGTATAATATACTTCCCTCAAATCATAGTTAATGTTATTCTTCCACCTCATTCTTGGTCTAACAATTGGGCGTTTTCCCTCTGGTTTTCCTACAAGAAGCTTCCATGTACGTATTTCATTCCCAATTCGGGCCACATGTCCTGCCCATTGCAGTCTACGAGACTTAACTGTTCTCATTATATCTGACATGTCACATAATATCACACCAAACCCGTCAGTATATTAAAACAACATCTACATAATATAATATATTTAGGAGTTTTTCAACATTTGTAATATTCAATAGCAGAAGTTAAGAATTGAATGTTAGCTCGAAAAAATTAAAAGTGGTCATTTTCATAAATATCATAAATAAACCCTCCTTCAGACAAAGAATAAAAAAAAACAGGCCTTGAACCCGTCAAAGTTGATGAGGGGAAGAAGTTAAAATATTTTCTGTTCGAGGGCAGCACCAATTAAAGAAGATATTAACAGAGCCCACTCAAACAGAAGGGTCCACATTACCCGAACTTCCATATATATATATATCTACAATATGTGTACTAATTAATAGAGGTTAAAATATAAAATAAGTAGCCTATAAAGTTTAAAGGATCTGCATTTTTCTTTATTTAATCCATTTCCCCTTGTTTTTTTAAGCTCCTTTTGTAGACATACACCCTCACCCATGGGTCATACAATTCAATATCCTGACTGAGTGGCATGCGGCTCCGCAACAAATTTTCACAATGACAGGTGCTCAATTTGATATCCATCATTGCACTCATCTTTCGTATGTTTCAAATAATCATATACTTATTCTTTGAAACACTATTGTCGAATCATCTGATAGATATTGAAGGTACGCTATCATAGTATGATCAATCCCTAAATTTCTATAACCAAAAATATAAAGGGTCTTCCCGAACAATGATTAATGAAGAAAACTAATTCTTTCAACTAATAAAGTGTTAGGCTATTTTATATACATGATTAAATAATATTTTTTGCTCGATAGTGCGTTATGTCGTTCTTACGGCAATAACGACAATGACTGAAAGTTCAACTTCTTACATTTCGGGGTTGCCAACCTAAATAACCAATTGTAATAAAAATAACTATATTATAATATTACATATTACAAACACGCGTATGGGAAGTAAAACCACTGCCTTCTATGAATACTACAATGTATGTAGGGTACAAAATGTATCCAAAAGGTAGTGTTAATATACATTATACAAAATAAATTGCTGCATTTTAAATGAACTGAACTTTATTTGAAACAATATAAAACAATAAATACGTACTTGCCGCCATTTTATCACTTAATTGGTCTCACGGTCTCCTGTTGTTTCAACTAATATACATTGTCCACACTGTTAACGTTAGTCAATTGTTTATAATGAACGCAAATATTACCAACAAAGATGTAATTATTTTACTATTATTTATTATTTTGAAAACACCATCGCGCACTTTTCGCTATCGCTCGATTTTTAAACTTTTCCTCGATTATGTAAAAACCACTTCCCAACCTCGCATCGTGTTACTTATCTTATCCCAGTGATTATTTAGTGGATTGTTTATAGAGGGGAATTATAAAACATAGCCTATATTTTATTACATTGGATAGGCCTATAACACTGGTCAACAAGATTTTTGTCTCATGAGTCCCAATAGTTGTACTTAATGCAGTTTTTTTATCGTGTTTTCAAATATGTATTCGGAATTTCATCACCTACAGTTTTTTTGTTTCAATTTCAATTAATGGATTTAAATAATAATTTTTAAATAAACTTTTTTCGTCCATTTATTATATTGGCGCAGTGAGCGATAAGCACGGGGAACACTTTCATCAGGAGATTTCAGCTATGGAAAAGAGACATCAAGGCAAATGGAATCCTAATATGCTGGCCGATTATTGTTGGACCATCAAGAGGGATGCTCTACAGGCGAAATATAGCAGAAAATCGTAATTTCTTACTTTCTAGGCGAGTTCGAATGTTCGAATATTGTGTAGTTACGAATGTATAAAATATTAAAATGTTTGAAATTATAAATGCCTGTCTCTCGGAAACCTTGCGTGATGGAGAAAATCCGATATCACATTTGAAATCAGGAGAAAAAATACTATCAGAATCACATATTTTTCTTTCTGAGACAAAAAAGTTTCTTTTTTTGTTGCTCAGTGTAATTACAGTTGATAAACGTTAGTAATTTTCGCATAGCAATCATTATTTATTTCGATCTTGGTTAACTAACGTAGGATCTTCAGTTTTTTTTTATCATCAACCTGTAGCATACCAACTAATAAATATGGAGGATATGTAGAGTAGTCGACTGCGGTAGACTAGTAGTTATGCTCCTTGTCTCTGGTTCCAAGAGTCGTGGGTTTAAACACAGCCGGTAGTCTATGGATTTCTTTAGGACGGAAAAATCCAAGGAGCAATTCCTTCGGAAGGGATTCTAAGCCGTGGGTCCCGAATCTGAAGATTTTCAGGCTCGTAAAAGATCCTTAAGCCTGAATAAAGAGGTCTCTAAACAAAATTTACCGACATCAACATCCTAGTAATATCTTTGTTGCGTGTTAGAGATGTCTCATTGGGTCGGTGTGTTGACCGCATGACATCTACGAGCAAATAAGGTAACTAGTAACTCCTAACAAAGGAGAGGCTATGGCTCAACAATGGGCTGGCCATTAAATATAAATATGTAGAGTAGGTACTGGAATAATGAATTGAAATAATACAAGGAAAATATTAATATGTCGAGATAGAACATGTGTAACTATCACTCGCGGCTTAAAAATAAAAAGTGGTCGCGACAAATCAGGACACGAGTGTACTTGTCATGAAACTGTCACTCACAAATAAATATCTCTTTTATCCGTTATGTCCGCCGCTGTGGTCTCGAGGTAGCATGCTGCCTTGTCACGCAGGGGGTACGGGTTCGATTCCCGGTCGGGACAGGCTCCCGGGTGAGATTTATTCGGGGTTTTCCTCACCTGTAAGACAAATGTCAGGAAGCTTAGGGCCCAACGATCCCCGAAAATCATCACCATCACCATCATCATCCTTCACCGGTGTGGAAAGCAACGGGAAGCTACCACACCTATAATTCCCTAGTAAAGCTGCAAAGAATTGATTGCAGTAAAAGACCTGCCCTCAGACAGAATTACTACAGAATTATCCATTATTATAATAACCATAATATATTATTATAGTAACTATTCCATCCATCCATAGTAATTCTGCCCGAAGGCAGGTCCCTCGCTGCAATCATAGCATTTTTCATGCAATGCTTGCAGCTTTACTAGGGAATTGTAGGTGTGGTAGCTTCCCGTTGCTTTCCACACCGGTGAAGGATGATGATAAGGGTTATGATGATGGCCATATGATTTCGGGGACCGTTTGGGCCTTAAAGTTTTCCTGACATTTGTCTTACAGGTGAGGAAAAACCTCATCCAGGAAAACTGTCCCGACCGGGGATCGAACCCGGGCCCGCTGCGTGACAAGGCAGTACGCTACCTCGAGACCACAGCGGTGGACATAATAACTATTATTGTATTATATTTCCAAAATGTTGTTGGAAAAATAACTGGAACATTTTAATTGAACTTAATTTGTTTCGGCGCTATAGGTATCCTACATGTATCCATAATTTAAAACATTTCTTACCTATAGGGTATATGTATCAATTGCATTAGTACATCACACATTGGACCGAATCTGTTGGTTTTTTTTCTTAATGAGGGAATACAGGGAGAGAAATTAAAAGCATCATAGATGCAAAACATTAAAGTAGAAGGAACACAGTAAAAATAAAACTGAAGTGAAGAAGTAATTATTCCGTGTGTGTACGTGGTGCGGCCACACAAGAACAGAAGCTACAGCTCTCAACGCTACAAAAAATTAATGAATCCATAAAACAATATCAGGCAGACAGCTTTTGTTACTGTCGGGCGGACTTTATTAGCTGAATACACTATGGCCGTGCAATGCTTAACTCGGACAAAGCTGACACTGCAATCAACCTTAAAGCAATCTTAAACATTACAGTAATGCTTTCAAATTACACAAGGTGCATAATACTAGATTCAAAAACATCTAATTCCAATCTGTCTTGCAAATTTTATCATAAGTAATGCCACGAGTGAATTCCAAATTATCGATAAATTCACGTTTCACGAAGTGAGGAGTGAATTCATTAAGAGAATTTGGAAATCAAGAGTGGCATTTGTTAGGACTACTTAACGAATAAAATTAAGCTGTTTACTCACAAATCATTATTTAAATATAGTTATTTAAAATATTTAGGCCTATAGGCTATATTTAATGTAAACGGCGATGTTTGAAAACAAATATCACTGCAACCAGATCATATATATTGTCAAATGGAATCGCAATATTGTAAGAATGCACCCTAGTTGAAAAAAAAATGAAAACATCATTACAGGTTATTAATAAATTTCGGATGTCATATGATGTAAATATGTCAATTATATTTTTCTGCAACGTTAATTCTTGGGAAATAATACGTTTAAGAAAGTGCAAACAGTGGTTACTTTTTTATGGTATAATCAATTGCTATGAATGTTTTTCTATTATATCTCGCAAGCAGAATCTGGTTACATTCGTGCATTATACATCTACAATCTGGGAGCCACTTGATAAAATGATAGTGATAAAATCGAGGTGAAAAACACTGTGATTTTTTGTAAATCAAAATTTATTAACATGTGATATGTCATTGACTGTCATATGGGGCATGAGTTTAATAGTCAAACAAATAAATGGTCGCTGGATGGAAACCTCTTAAATCCATTTCTACAATTTTTAAGGGAGTGAAACAAATAATTACTACTGTTATTATCGCCTCACTATGATGGATGTCCGTTTATATAAAAGCGGGTGCCTCGTGACAATGCTTGGCAATGCGGGATTATTATAGTGGCAGTAGTCGGTATCTTTGTATATAATTATATATAACCTGCTGGAAAACAAAGCGAGCCGTTGGACAACCATCATAGTGAAGCGATAATATATGGTGACACATTGAAGAAAGGAGTAACGGGTTTTGTGCAGATTATGCGCGAAGTTCTTTTACACTGGTTACAATTTTATGCATTTACATGATTTTTCAGGGTCCGCGGAGTTATGACGTTTTCATTGCCCGGCGACGAAATACTGGCTCACTAAATATAGGAATGAACAGGAAGACATAGAGTGCAGTAATTTACTTTATTTCATATTCTACCTCATTTCATTTTTTTTTTCGGTCATTACAAAGATCGAAAAATTATTATTTGCAGTACCATGTATTATGTTTATCAAAACAAACTCAACTTTTGTAAACATAATACGAACAAGTTATGGAAAATCAGTAATTGTATAAGTAAACAAGCAAGAGTAATCAATAGAAATAATAGGCCTATGGACAAATTAATACCATATGATCAATAGATATTTCATTATAAAATTAATTACATGTAAACAATTTCACATTATAAAATGTATTTTAAACAGTTACGAAAAATTAGCTCTTCTTTTTTAATTGCCAGTACTGAACTGTAATTATTAAAACAGTCTACATTTGTTTCTGCAGTGCGATCAGTATAGCACTGGACAGCAGACGCGGGGATTTCACCATATACTGCTGACGCACTGGTGGCGGGGAACGGACAGCGTAATCGCGATGTTAAAACCACACACATTTTCGTAACTATTTTATAAATTGTCGTACTTACCAACTTTATTGAAGCAGGTACTGGAACTGTTCATCTTCGTTGTCCATACATTTTTGACACCTCTTTATAAAATTTGTTGTACAGATTATGGACTGTTGAACGTGACGGAATTTTTACACCCGGGAATCGTGTTTAAAAAAGTCTTCGTACTTGACTGGCAGACTGAGTTAACAAATATTGATCACAAATAAATACAGTAGAATAATTACACTGGTCAACAGTGATTTTGTTACATAAAATATTTTGGATGATTCTTATGTATTTTCATCTGCTGATTCCAAAAATGAGGTCAGAAATGTTCCATCGCCCACCATTTTTTTGTAATTTTGAAAATAATTATTTTCCTATTTATTAGCATTTTTGGTATATAACATGATGATTAGAAGGATTATTTTACATTTATATTTAATTTAATTGTGGCAACAATGGACTTATAATGTTTTGCGATTGTTGCCTTGAATTCATAACTTACAACAATGACATTCTCCTACCAAACTGTGATTGTATGTTGTAAGTTCGCAGTTGAATAGAAGCTTTCTTAAAAGAAAGAAGCTAATTCTGTGCTCACTTCCGTAGTCAAGTGAATTGTGATAGAAGTGTATTGTAAAGACTAAGTAGTGTATTGTATTGTAAAGAGAAGAGTAAAATTGTATTTGTATAAGAAATATGTCTCGAAAGTGTGTTAACGATAGAAACAACTTCTGTTTCGTGTGTGGTGGGGTCACTTTCAAAGCGCAGAAGCGAAAGTTTACTCCTCTAATAATAAGAGCTTATCACTGTTATTTTAACAACAAAATAGACCAGAACAAGATATGGGCCCCGGAAATCTGTTGTACCAAATGTGTAACACTATTAACTGGCTGGTTGAAAGGATCCCGTCATATGCCTTTCGCAGTCCCAATGATATGGCGCGAACCTAAGGATCATTTGACAGACTGCTACTTCTGCTTGACAAATATATCTGGAATAACTTCCAAGTCAAGACACACCGTTAAATATCCAATGTTAGATTCAGCAATTCGACCGGTACTTCATGGGCCAGGTTTACCCATACCAATTCCACCAGATCACATAACAATGATTAAAGAACTTTCTGATGTTCAGGATTTACAGAATGATTCAGATTTTGCGGAAGATGATGCTATAAATGAAAATCACTTTCTAACACAGGAGGATTTAAATGATTTGGTTCGGGATCTTGGTTTAAGTAAAAGCAAGGCAGAATTACTTGCTTCAAGATTGAAAGGATGAAAGCTACTGCAGGATGACACCAAAGTAACTTTTTTCCGCAATCGCAATCCAGAAAGGAATTTGAGGATTTCTTTTCTAAAGAGAAGGACCTAGTTTTCTGCAATGATGTTGAGAATTTGTTCCAGTCACTGGGTGTTGAGCATAAATCTGAGGATTGGCGTTTATTCATAGACTTCTCGAAAACAAGTTTGAAAGGAGTGTTACTACATAATGGAAAAACATATCATCCATTCCATTCCTTTAGCCCATGCAGTTGGTATGAAGGAAAATTACGAGAATATGAAGCTCTTACTATCCGCAATAAAGTATGACAATTTTTCTTGGCAGATATGTGGGGATTTGAAAGTTGTAGCCATCTTACTTGGGTTACAGCTTGGCTATACTAAATTTTGCTGCTTCTTGTGCAAGTGGAATAGCTGAGATAGAAGTAATCATTATATTAAAAAGAACTGGCCAAAGAGAGAGTCACTTAATCCAGGACAAGAAAATGTTCTTCACCAACAACTTGTACGTTCTGGAAAAATCTTATTGCCTCCACTACATATAAAACTAGGCTTGATTAAAAATTTTGTGAAAGCAAGGGATCGTGATGGCAGTGCATTTCTCTTCCTCAAAAATAAATTTCCAAGGATCAGTGAAGCTAACTTGAAAGAAGGGATATTTGTTGGCCCTCAAATAAAGGAACTGATGAAAGATACGCAGTTTCAGAACAAGTTAAATATGCAGGAAGCAGCTGCATGGCAATCTTTCAAAAATGTTGTCTCAAATTTTCTGGGGAACTTCAGGTCTGATAACTACAGAGAACTTGTCAATGAGATGATTGAGAACTACAAGATAATGGGATGTAACATGCCTTTGAAAATTCACTTTCTGCACTCCCATCTTGATTTCTTCCCTGAAAATCTAGGGGCTCTGAGCGACGAACAAGGGGAGCGCTTCCACCAGGACATCGCGGAAATGGAAAGGCGCTATCAGGGTAAATGGTGTCCAAATATGTTAGCAGACTACTGCTGGACACTGAAGAGGGATATTCCTAAAGCGAAGTACAGCCGAAAATCCAATTCACATACATTTTGGGTGAGCAAATATAATTTCAGCTAAGATATAATAGGCCTAAATTGCAATGTATAGACACGAAAAATGTGTTTCATGTGATTACTCTAAAACCCTGGGTGATGGAAAAGTTCCGTAAAAAGATTTGAAATCAGCACAAAAAAGTTAGAAACACACATTTTCTCCCTCGTAACATAAGAAAGTTCAAATTTTGTTGGCCAGTGTTATTAGCCATTATACACACGCCATTCAGTTTAAACTTATAAGCGATTGTTTTATAAGATAAAAAATTTAAAATTGAAATAATTTATACACACGCCATTCAATACACAACGAAAAGCAAGCGAGCACCTTATTCACTCGAAGCACACAATCTCACTGCGACCGTGAATGCGTGGGATGCGCTTGTATGCTGCTGAGGCTTGCGCACATTTCAAGTCCCGTGTCTGCATGTGCAAGCCTTCGTCACCGCACAGCACAAACCCCGCGTCTGCTGTCCAATGTTATTATGATCGCACTGTAAATTACAATTAGGCATAATATTGTTAATGGCTGATTTACAAATTCAAAAATATGAATTAGGAAATGAGTAATATTTTGGAAATATTTATTTTCTTTGTATTTCATCTCAAAATTACGGGTTATTGAAGAGTTTTTTTTATTATGTAAGGTAATATTTGTTTATAAAAAATTAATTCGACATAATATGAAAAACCTCAGTATCGCTCTTTGTAACGGAAACAATTACGATTCAACGGTCTTTAACATCTTAACAATTCGATAAACATCTCTGGGAATTTTAAAATATTAGACTATTTTTTCGTTAATGTTTATGCCTTCTTTTTTTTACGACTATAGGACTTAACAAGTCAATGTCCTAGATCGATCGCCTGCAAGTAGGGACATGGGAATCTAAACCACACATTAGACCAATCTAACTGGAATACATTAGGTTCAAGTGGCGTGCATTCCTGGATCTGTGAATAGTAATAATTCAGTGACATCCCTGGAGACAGCACAGGATAGCACAACACAAGGGACACATACCAAACGCAACTGGACATTTAAAATCCTCACTTAAAAAATAATTCAAACATGAAAACATAAAACAATTTAAATATTATACAATACACATAAAATGCAAAACACCTCCATTATTAGAGCTAATGAATTATCCAAAATTGGGTTTAATTAAATTTACGTTCAATTAGCCACGAGTTACTGAACTGATAATTAAATATAACCTATTACAATAACAGGAAGTTGTTTGAGACACTCCCCCGAGAAGGTCTTCAATCATCACATGTCCAATTTCCTGCTTATTTCATGAAGGAAAGTGATCAAATTGAACTACATATATTAATCAACAGTTCTAATATTCAACAGCTGACAAAGGATAACAGTAAAGCTCTTACGATACTCATTTTCTGTAGAATCTTCCAAAAGTTTGTAGAATTTATTTAATACGCAAGCACAGATGATACATGTCTAAATAATAACATATTATTTGTTCTCAATCGCAATTCAAACAGTAAACAGAAAATCAGCATGTAGAATATTTATCATAAAAGCAATGTCACGAGTGATTTCCAAATCATGGATAAATTCACGAGTCACGAAGTGAGGATATGGAAATGAAGAGTGGCATTTGTTAGGAATATTTAACGAATAAAATTAAGCTGTTTACTCAAAAAGAACATCATTTAAATATAGTTACTGGTATTTTAAAATATTTATATATTTAATGTAAACGGCAATTTTTGAAAACAAATCAGAAATGTGTGGTTATGTTTAATTTGTTTATTCACTGAAACTTAATCATATTATTTATTGCCAAATAGGATCGCAATATTGTAAGAATGCATCTTAATGGAGAAATAATGAAACACATCAAACTGTATATTATAACCAACATTAAAGGTTATTAATTTATTATTTTAGTTAACTCAGTAAAATCGTTATTTAAAATACAATTATTGAACACACAATTATCAAATGTGTTGTTCGAAGGAATCTGTTTATTATTTGCTTTATTCAATGTATTTATTGGAGAGTCAGTCACTGCAAAATAGTGCTGTGACCTGTTCAGAATGTAAAAAGGGGGAGCTTTCTTTATCAAAAAAGCAGGATCTGGTAAAGATAATTCGATAAAGAGCAAGGTGAAACACGATTGTCATTGGTTGTAAAACAAAATTCATTGAAACGTGATTGGTCGTTGACTCCCATTTGGGGCACGAGTTAAATTGTCAATAAAACAACTATAAAATGCTCACATTTTGAATATGGTTTATGCATTAACTTTTGTACGAAATATCAGCAAGAATAATGTCTCATTAGAAATAATTAACATGCTCTCCTCTGATTCCAAGTTCTCGGGTTCAAATTCCTCCGTGATCAAGCTAATTACCTCAATTATAAACAGCATCATTAAATAAACTATCACCATTACTATCATCGCCACGACCATCACTATCAACTCTACCACTACTACCGTTCCCGTCTATTAAAGGTCTTCTGAATCACAATATGAAACTTCTTCTTCTTCACTTCGCGGGCTAGGCAAAATGCCTGTTCCGCCTCACAGTTGTTCTGTCCATCTTTTCACGGGCCTTCCTACATCCTTGAACCTCTTGGCTGGTAGTTAAATGCTACTTTTGGTAATCTTGTTACGTTCATTCTTTCTAAATGTCTAAACCATTTTTCTCTATATCCTTGGTGTTATTATTTAATGGATATATATATATTCAACTCTGCTCTTATATCTTCATTCTTTAACCGATCCATTCTTGTGCAGCCTTTTGTTCTTTTAAGGAAGTTCATTTCTACGCTCTGTATGCTACATTGTAATTTTTTGGTCATTATCCAAGTTTCACTCCCATAAATTAATGCAGGAACTTCCAATATTTTATAAAACTTCAATCTAGTATCTCTTCTTGTTTTGTTCTTTAATGTTCTATGTATAGTTCCATATATCATTTGAAATCTTGACAATTTTACATTTATGTCTCTTTCAGTTTTTATGTTTATAGTAAAATTACAACCCAAATATTTAAAATTTGTTACTTGTTCCATTATGATTTTTGGTCTTATATGTTAACTTCCTCAAAATGCCATTATTTTAGTTTTTTCCTTTGATATTTTAAAATTATATTCTTGGCATAACTGGTGTAATTGATGTAATGAGTAATGCAAATTATTTTCATTTTCTTGAATAATAACCACATCGTCAGCATACATTAAAACATTTAATATTTTAAAATGGTCCACTCTTATACCTACATTAACATTACTTTTCCAATTCTGGATGATACCATTAATATATAAATTAAAAAGGGTAGGTGATAAACTACACCCTTGTCTTACACCTCTATTTATTAAAATTGGTTCGGTCTTTGATGTGCCTATATTTATTATAATTTGAGATTTTATCATATAAACATTGTATCACATAAATTAATTTTGCGGGGTAACCCTGTATTTCCATAATTTTCAATAACATATCTTTATCAACACGATCGAATGCCTTCTTAAAATCAATAAAAGCAACATGCGTCTGTAGGTTATGTTCTCTCCTGAAACTTTTTAATATAAAATTATAAAGTTAATTCCTGAATTACTTAAATATCTTTCAATTGTTCTAAAACGCTATGCAGATTCATTTTCAATTAAAACAAGATAAGGTTACAGGCTTACCAACGCCTTCAATCGGCATCATTTTAGCCTGTTTAAATCGGCAACATTTTAGCCTGTTTAATAATACTATTCTCCATTGCGCACCATTCGCTGTTAGTCTCTTTCATTCTTTCACTTTCATAATCCTCAAATCATCCTCCACAGCATCAATCAATCTGGCTCTTGGTCTTCCATCCAATAGCCTTTCATCGGGTTTCCACAACCAAACTATTTTAGGAATTCTCTCATCCTCTGATCTAATCAAACATTCAATTCAGGTAATTTGTTGCCTCTTCTCAATTTGTACTGTATCTGCTCCTTTATTTAGCTGATCAATTTCATTATGCATTAAAATGTTCAAAGTGACATAATATCTTCTTCATCATCATCATCATCATCATCATCAATGACAATTGGGGATTAGGCCATTGGCCTGATCCACTTCAGGATAGAAATTGGTCCCCTGCATCGCTTCTTAGGTCACCCAGGGTTTCTTCGCCCAGTAGGTCTGTAGTTGAATAGCTTCAGAAGTAGTCTATTGTTTTGGCATTTTAAAGAGGTGTTCATGCCAATTATTTTGATATGTTTGGATAGTTTCAGTGATTGCTGGTGTTTTGAGAGCAGTGCGGATATCTTCATTTCACATGTCATAAAGCGTATAACCCACTAAAGGTCTTAATAACTTAATATCTTCTTACATTAAAAAAAAATCCTCAAAACTTAAGTTTAAAGTTCGAACCTAAACTTTAGTTTTAATTTTTTACTTAATTTTATAGACTTAATTATATTATTATACATGTGAGTATAATAATAGAGCCTATTTCCAAATATCGCTTAGTTCAATTGTAACAACTTTCTCTGGTCAATTTGTGAGCCTAAATAGAAAAAAAACATTCAAAATTCTCACACACCAAATTTTTAACTATAGTCCAGTTCTGTAACTGTAGCCGTCTTGGTGGATCCTAAGGCGCGTGGCAGGAGGGAACACTGCCGAATGGGAGAGGGAAGTAGTAGCAAGCAAAAAAAAAAAAAAAATCTTATTAATCTTCTTGTATCTTGTAAGCCCATGTTCCCCTTAAAAGAGATTTAGGCGCTCTTCCCCTACAGGGAAGAATTTGAACCATACTAATTTAGTTACACTTGTTTTCGTATATATGTCATTTTGAGTGGTCCGTGGTCAGCGTTCCGCCTCATACTGACATCTAGGAAACCAAGGTAGTACTAGGACGGGAAAAATTCGGTAAATTTTGCTTAGAGGCCTTTTCAGGCTTAAGGATCTTTTACGAGCCTGAAAATCTTCAGACTCGGGACCCACGACTTAAAATCCCTCCCGGAGGACTTGCTCCTTGGATTTTTCCATCCTAAAAAAATCCATCGACCCCGGCCGGGTTTGAACCCGCGACCCTGGGGACTAGAGGCAAGGAGCATAACCACTAGTCCACCCCGGTGATAATAATAAAATTAATTGTTATAAACAGCACTATTCTATAATGAACACTCCAAACATATGAGTAAACATAAGTATTCACTAACACAGAACTAGTATATAAAAAATCAACGTGTAGTAACTATTATGTTTTCAAAACTGAGAGTAGTTGCTGGCAGTACGTACAACTCGCTCTCCCCTCTTACCGCACCATACAACATAGACCCCTCAAATGCGGCTAAATAAGCCAGAACTGAACTATACCAGTTCTCCTTTCACATTTCATTTATTTCTTCAAACTCTATCGGTCTTACTAATAAAAATCTCTAATACAGGCTTTCATCAGTTGTTTAATTATACGATATATAAGCCTTATGTAGATCACGTATAATTTCCTTACTAATAAACGTTGTGCCGGAGCTATATAACAAAACAGCAGTTATACACAATACGTCACATATTCGTCATCATAATGACGTCAGAACAATATTACTCGCAGTTTGTAACAGAAATAAAACAACATCAACTAGTGATTAATTGTGTAGGAAATGAATATGGATAAGAATTAATAGAGATTCCCTAATTGAGGAGGTACGGAAAAAATAAACGTGTTTTAATTTATATACATTTCCCCTTACGTTATGTCAAATAAAACGTAGAATTGGTTTCACAGATAATGTTCTGCCATCTAACGTCAAGAATTTCGACCAATTCTTGGAAACTAATAAAAGCTCTCCACATTACTTATGAATTATATGCAGTGTTTTAAGATGCGTTAGAAAACGTTCAAAATAGTAGGAAATGTTACCGACAACAAAATATCATTTCAAGCGAAAAAAAAATCACTATAGTTTCACCGGGAATCGAACCTACAACCTCACGCATCGTAGTCAGAAGCTCTAACCACAAGACTACCAAGTTACCATGTAGCGTCTTGCAATAATAGTACCTCTATACTTAAATCTATTTTTATATCGGTGTGTGTGTGTTATGTATTAAAGATGCAAGAAAGTTTTCTTAAAATAATATTATGA
Organism: Diploptera punctata; assembly: GCA_030220185.1. NCBI lineage: Eukaryota > Metazoa > Arthropoda > Insecta > Blattodea > Blaberidae > Diploptera > Diploptera punctata. Next base: position 1,907,970 of record JASPKZ010001210.1, on the reverse strand, counting down.
AGCATTTAAACTACATTCAGGTTAAATCTTGTCTACAGCAATTATTGTAGAACATATCCTTTTGTGATTCAATGTTCAATTTTAAAATATTTTTAAGCCTAATTGAGAATGAGTGTAACGAAAGGCATTTTATGATGCCTTTATTTTCCTACCCAGAGCTTTATTAATATTATTTATGCCCTGTGCATCCATCAAACAGTAGTTAAAGTGTTGCATTTTGGGTTAAATTTAAGGAAACTTTCATCAATATCATAAGAAAACAATCAGTTGATCTTGATGTCCGACATTTTGTCTAGTTATAGAATCCTTAAACAAGGCTGGAGGCATGTATAACGATTCCCATGTAAAGTTGTACACCTCTTCTACACTGAACAGCTAATACAGTGTTTATTAGTAGGAATTTTCAACTGAGATGTGTATAAACCTTGTATAAAAGTTATATATGGATTATTAGTAAGAGGGTATCCTATATTTAGTTTTAGAACTATTTATTTCATATCCTCTCTAACTTTCTCAAAGTAACTTGCAATTTTAAATAAAATAAATTCCTTTTAGCAGGGCTTTATTCTAAGGATTTGAATTCAGAGATAGTTTCATTAAGATATCTAAATGCTTTTTGATTTTTTTCCCCCACATATAGTGCATTTTCTAGCCTGACGCCAACATTATTGTGAAGGAGATTTTTTCCCCCCTCATTTACTCTTATATCTCGTTAAAGTCGCTCTAATTAATCTTACCAGTTTCAATGTTATTCCTAAGTTATACCAACTAGTTGTTTTAAATATAACGAAAACATATATTAATTATAATGGATGCAGGACATTTAAATATCGAACCAAACAATAAAATTAACATGATCAATAAAAGGCATGAGGCGAGATGATATTCTGGATTTGGGAATAAGACATGTTATCTTTGTTTAAGATGATCCATAACTACATATAAGCAATATCTCACGATGAGAAGGAAAAATATACACAATTAGGTTAAACAATCCACCGCTGTGGTCTCGAGCCTTGTCACGCAGCGGGCCCGGGTTCGATTCCCGGTCGGGACAGGCTCCTGGATGAGGTTTTTCCCCACCTGTAAGACAAATGTCAGGAAGCTTAGGGCCCAACGATCCCCGAAAATCATCCGGCCATCATCATCCTTATCATTATCATCAACATCCTTTACCGGTGTGGAAAGCAACGGGAAGCTACCACATCTACAATTCCCTACAGTCAGATTCAACCCAGGAAGTTACTGTGTATTTGGAATAGGGAACAGGGTTGTCATTTTAACTGTATTTTCTTGAGAGAAATCCTTAAATAAAACTGAAGTATGTAACATAGCATGTACGGAGTTGTAAGTTGTGGCCATCCAAGCCACCCCCTCTTAAAGAAAAAACCAGTTACCATTTGTCATTGAGCTCGTGCGAACCTGTACTATCCTGTGTGAAAGTGTCGATTCTCATATCTAATATATAAAAATGTTTGTTTGTTGGTTTGTTTGTATTTTATGCGCGGCTACACCGTTCATCCGATTGTGATGCGGCTTATTGCAAAATGTTCAGGAGATTCCCGGGATGAACATAGGCTATAAGAGAGCTGTGATACTCAACTCCTACATCCTTAAAAATCGCCCTTTGTAGTTGAAAACCTGAAAAAAAAAGTAGCTATTTGGACCCTTAAATGGCTTACCCTGCCTAAACCATAACAAGTACACGAAATTAATGTACACAGAATTGAATATCTAAAAATCTCTACAAAACAGTCCCCCGACAGCATATGTTTATCGCTTACGGATAACTCACAATAACCATTTTTGTCTTTCATTGATGCCAAGAAGATCGAGACAGATACGTAGATTCCTGTTCAAGCATAGCAGCCCATGCGGGTATTCTTTGACAGATAACTCACAATAACGAATTTTGTCTTTTAGTTCATTTATGCCAAGATGATCGAGATAAGTAGATTCCCGGGCAATACCGGGTAATCAGCATGGGGAATATTAAAATAATTACGAAATACATTTATAATTATTTTTTTCATTTCACTTAGTCAACTAACATAAGAAGTACATTATGTTTTGTCTTTCAGCTCATTTATGCCAAGAAGATCGGGATGAGTAGATTCCCGGACAACGCCGGTTAAACAGCACGGGGTATCTAAAAATAATTACGATATTCATTTTCCCTTCCACTTATTTAACTAAACATAAAACACATTAATTTTCGTGTTTCAGCTCATTTATGTCAAGAAGATCGGAATTAGTAGATTCCCGAGCAACGCCGGGTAATCAGCACAGGGTATCTAAAAAATATAAATTTATAATTATTTTTCCCTTTACTTATTCAACTAAACATAAACGCATATTGATTTTAATTTATTTAGGCGTGTAGCAGCGCACGCCGAGTATTAGCTAGTTTACTATAAAACTAGTCTGCATGCCGTAAAAGAAAAACTATGTTTTTTAATGTATAGTACATAGGTTTGGAAAAAGTACTGCTAACCTTGTCCCTCCATCCCTCCCTAAACAAATAAATACCGTTATTATGAGTTTGGCAACATCTACCCCCTATATGTAGAGGGACACTGGCACAGCCCGTAAGGTCTGTAGTAACTTCCTGGGTTGAATTAGAGTGTAGTAAAGTTGTAAAGCATAGGATCAAAATGCTATGATTGCAGTGAAAGACCTGCTAGGTTAAACATTTTTTCACATAAAATTACTGATTACTTTAATGAGATTTATATAACAGAAAACTACAGTTTACAGTTGAGTGGGTCAGTGGAATAAGGGCCCATCCCAACTGCACTAAGTTTGGAGAAAAATTGCATTTTATTAAATTCTACATTGAGTAAAATATATAGAGCACACATTGATAATATTTGGTACATGTCTTGTACATAAAATAAGCTTTTCTGCCTGCAAATGTATAGATCACTATATTGTTTCATATGTCTAATCTAAGAAAAAGAAAATTCAGAATATAAAAGAATACAACATAAATAAACAAATTAATTAACACTTTTAACTTGAATATTGCATTAATCTACGTATTCTACGTTTGCAGCATTGTATCGTCACCATCATCATAATCATCATCATCTGATTTAAGGCTACTGTTAAAATGTCTGGTGTACAGGTGGTAAAAATGTCATGTGAGTCATGATGTCTTCTTTATCATCCTACCGTTAGGGAATTTTGTTGTCAATATTACATCTCGTAATACAGGACACTTTACTTTCCTTTTTTTTAAAAGCTTATTACTTCCTCTAAAGCCAAATCAACGAAACTGGATTTTACATACATTACATGTCTGTTTTCCACGAAACGAAACTGAGATGCTTTTCTGATGTCTACCTTATGCTTATCCAGCGTCACATTTCTCTTTGTGAACATTTTATTTAAGTTATCCAAATCTTTAAACTCTTCTGCATTTATCTCAATTACTGTGAATGGTTTCTTAGATCATCTCTTTCTTATGAGGTGAGCCCACTGTTCAGGTGTATAAACCACTTGTATTTTTCTTTTAACTTTTTCAATCACACCAAAGTCAACATCACAGGGAAAGAAAGTGTTACCCGGTACAAGAAATGTATGTTCAATTTCTTCAAACCAACCACAATCAATCATGTACAGCCAAAGTCCCAATAATGTATAATTCTTGTTTTGACCAACACATGAATCACTTTATAAGTTTCTTTTTATTAGCTCCTTTTTCAAATCAGTGGCACAGCTTTTAATAAACAACTAGCAATTTCGTCCGCACCTCTTGAAGCAACTGATTCAGTCCGATATGTATTCATTTCCACTGTTGCGTAAAATGTTCTGCTTCGATTTATTCCACTCTTGCACATTTATTTTTCTTTTCTTATATTTTATTCCACTATTTCCATTTGCACAAGAATCTGTCGCATCAGCCATTCTGCATTTACTGATATTTGCCGGCAATGCTAGTCAGTATTGCAGCGGACCACAGAGTAGCGGACAATATACGGTCACGTGTCAGCAGTTGGGATGGGCCTTTATTTCCCGCGCGCGTGAAGAAGTTAGAAATTTTTCTTAGACATAAAGTCTCATTTATCCTCTTTTGAGCAAAGCTAGATTTATGAGCTTCTAAAGATTAACAGAAGATGGCCATAGGATACATAATCTGCAAATAACTAAAAATCAACCATCGGTTGGGATGGGCCCTTATTCCACTGAGCCCCTCAGTTCTAGACACATTATCACATGCCCATTCCTGAGAAGAATTGCAGGTGATAACATTTTTATTCAATGAAAAACCAAGACTTAATTAATAAACGTTTGATGGAACTTTTAACGAATTATATTTAGCATCATCATCATCATCCTGTCAGGTATTAGTCCTAGAAGAACTGTTACGGCCTGAGAAAGCGGTTTTCGTGCCATCTTTTTATAGGTCGCCAAGTGACCGTTTCCCATTTGGACAGTAGTTCATTATTGCCTTGGGATCCTGGATCCAGCCATTCTTGAGACATGTTCCTTCCAATTTAGCTGATATCTGGAGACGTAGTCCAGTATTGGTGACAATATTAGCAATAGAACCAAACTGGACAGAACAGGTAGCCATCATGACAAAACCAATACAGAAATATGATTTCTCCGAGGAAAAAAAAGTCTTGTCAGATCACAGATAAAAACTGATTATTTGGACCTATGACAATTTGAATTATTATTATAGTATTAAATTGAAAAGTGCAATCATTTGATCATTATACTATAGTATAATGAAAATGAATTAAAAAAATTGTATTATTTAATGTGAACACCCTGTGCACATAATATGCATTAACAGCTATTAATTTCCAATGAAGAGGTTAATTTATATAAAAAGAGAAGGGATACGGTAGCCGCACCACACCCATCACAGCTACTGTACTGTCACTTTCTTCATTACCGGCCGCTACATACAATGAATCATCACAAATCTTTTGTTATGCCACCAACTTCACCGCCTACCTTCCTCACATCAAATCACCACTTAAATTTATTGTCGTGAGCAATATTCTTCACAGAATATCCAACTTTCTATTTTTAGTAGAGAATTACTCATTTTTAAGTAAGCCTAACTTAAGCAATATTCTATCTTTTGTGTCTCTATTTATAATTACCTATGTTCGTGTAAAACACAGGAATAACGTTCTCAGGTTAAAATTCGATCTATCCTATAGTACATTTTAAATTTATAACGAAGATTTGCAAAATTACAATGATTTCTTATCAGAGATAAAGTAAACTACGCACACATATATACACACACACACACACACATATACATATATATATATATATATATATATAACTCACTGGCACTATCGAACCCATAGGTTCATGGCTACGCGGACATAAGCTCTCCATACACCCCTATCCAGAGCCAATGTTTTCCAATCATTCCCTGTATAATCTACACCCCTCAAATCATAGTTAATGTTATTCTTCCATCTCATTCTTGGTCTAAAACTGGGCGTTTTCCTTCTGGTTTTCCTACAAGAAGCTTCCATGCACGTCTTTCATTTCCCATTCGTGCCACATGTCCCGCCCATCGCAGTCCATGAGACTTAACTGTTATTATATCTGGCTTCGTATAAAGGCCAAGTAGTTTACTGTTATGTAGTATTATCTATTCACCTGTCTGTTCATCTCTCTTTGTCCCAAACATTTTCCTAAGAACCTTATTCTCAAATACTCATCATCTCCTTTTCTCCCTTAAAGTAAGAAAAAATGTATGTATGTATTTATAATTGAAAATATGAAAGATGCTACAGACACACACCGACGCGCGCATGCACGCACACACACAGACGCACGCCAACACACGCACGCGCGCACACACTCACACGCACGCGCGCACACACACACAAACACACGCACGCGCACACACAAACACACGCACGCGCACACACAAACACACGCACGCACACACACAAACACATGCACGCACAACACAGATATATATATATGTATGAACAAGGTATATTGGAGAGATATGCCATAGTTGAGAAATAATCGAGAATACAAGCTAACCAATGGGATCTATGCATTCTGAATAGTTAGAAAGTAACATTTGACCACCGTTGAAAATTCTCACCTCAAAGGTCCTCACTTTTTTTGTATAATTAAATGTCATTATTAAACCTGCAAAATTGGTATCTTATCCCTAGGTTTGGGTAATATTCCACTTATGACGGGGGAAGATCCCATTACTTTTAAAAATACGTAGTTCTCGATATACGAAGTGTACAATGTAATATTTCAAATTTACTTCCTTTTCCGGTTGATACAAAACATTTACACTTACTAACGGCCTAACATAAAATAAAAAAAAAATTTGGCTTCAAGTTTATTTTTTCAAAGTTTTGTCAAAATGCTACTTATGTGTGCAAAATAATTATCAATCCAAACTAGAACAATAATCTCTTCATTTTTCGACGTCCTCCATTTCTACATTTGATGCATTGAATCCAGTCACATTCAGGACCTTTCTTACCATAAAAGTAGCCAACACACGAGACACAGAAATCTTCACTCTCATCTTCGCTATCTGCCGCTAGACACTGGTATGTTCACTTCTTCATCATTGGACGTTTGTCTCCTGTTCTTTAGTTGAGTTTTTTTGTATTATATTCTAATATCTACCTCATTCGTTCTCGTTCTCGGCTTCAGGTAATTCTGTTGGGCGAAGTAGTGCAGAATCTGGAATGTGATATATTTATTCAAAGGTCGTGTGTGCTTTCCCTTGAAGTTTCCAACTTTCAGATGGAGTAGGGTTTGTCGATCCTTCTGAAGGAATTTCCCATTTCATTTGAATGGTCGGATACAGCAAAGATAGGAGGGTGGGTAAATGAAGATAAAATCCACAAGGTCCAGAAGTGTCCCAAAACAACAGCTCCATTGAGCCAAACTGTGACTCAGAATTCCTCAAATTGCAGATGGCCTAACTTATTGAAGACCCAGATGGTTGCATAGTTGTAGAATATCTGTCAAATGGATGCAAACATTATATTATATGACTTGATAAAACATACCGGTAAAAGAATCACAACAATCTCATCTGCATGCAAAAACTCCAGAATCTGTAACTGTGAAATAAGGTAATAAATCTTTATTTCTATTTCTAAATACTGAAATCCTAGTGTCTTTATGTAGTAACTTTAATTCCTGAAGGCAATTTTCTAGGAGCTCATCCAGGTGTTTAGATAAGTAAAAATCACGCATCATATAGGCCTAGTTGAGTTTCACCTGTGTTATTAAATGTGGGTTTTATTATTCCTCTTCTGAGTATAGGTGTAATCCTTTGATGAGGAGAATTGGATCCTTTATGTCATATTCTGTTTTCATAGTCTTGATACAATTTATGGAATTTAATGAATTATTTAAATAATTCATTAGTTTCCATAAATTGTATCAAGAATATGAAAACAGAATATGACATAAAGGATCCAACTCTCCTCATCAAAGGATTACACCTATATATATATACACACACACACATAACATGAAAAGAAAAATAAATGCCTGAGCCGGGATTTGAATCAGATACCTCTAAATCGATACGTTAGCGCTCTAACCGAATGACCCATTCAGGAATCTTAACACAAATATTTTTTTGTTGTATATATATATATATATATATATATATATATATATATAAATAAGGTAAAGTGATCCCACTACAGGCCTCAGGAGGCCCTTGGGGTAGTAGGAGGTTAAGGCTCCTACTTTTTCTGGACAATCGGCTCTTGATGTCAGCTGGGTTGTCAGCCCTTCGTGACGGCCGGCTTTACACCTAGAACAAGCATCTGGTATTCATTTCAGTTACAGGCTGAGTCGACCTCAGGGCTACAGTGCCGCCAGAAGGTTTGGGTCAGTTTTAAAAATCCCGACCCCACAGGGACTCGAATCCTCGACTTTCCGGCGTGTAGCGTAGTGCCTTTACTACTATTCTACGACGGGATATCGTCCCAACTGCCTTCTAGTGGCTACTATAACAAGTAAGCATTTTAAAGACTATTTAACTCATGCCCCAAATGGGACTCAATGGCCAATCACGTTTCAATGATTTCTGTTTTACAACCAATCAGAGTCGTGTTTCACGAAATATTTATCAGCGTTATAATTACCATATTAAAGAAAGCTCCTCCTTTTTAATATTCTGAACAGTTCTGACCATTATTTTGCAGTGACTGAGTCTGTGAGAAATACGGCTACCAGATTGTATATATAGTGCATGAATGTCAACACATGCCGCATGCGGGAGTTAATATAAAAACATTTGTAGCAATTGATTATACCACCAAAAAAAGAAACCACTGTTTGCACTTTCTTAAATGTATTTTTCCCAGGTACAATGCAGAAAAATATAATTGTCATATTTACATCATACGACATCAGAAATGAATTAATATACAGTTTGATGTGTTTCATTTTTTCTCCACTAGAGAGCATTCTTACAATATTGCGTTCCTTTGGCAATAAATAGTATGATCTGGTTGCAGTGATAAACAAAAGAAGCACATGAAGCGTACCTAACGCTTCTCATTTGTTTTCAAACATCGCCGTTTACATTAAATATATAAATATTTTAAAATAAGTATATTTAAATAACTATATTCAAATAATGATTTGTGAGTAAACAGCTTAATTTTATTCGTTAAATAGTCCAACAAATGCCACTCTTGGTTTCCAAATTCTCTAGATAAATTCACTCCTCAACTTCGTGAGTCGTGAATTTATCGATAATTTGGAAATCACTCGTGGCATTACTTATGATAATTTTTACTTTATAGCAATAACTATTTATAATATATAAATTCGTTAATAACACAAAAACCTGACGGTGATGGAAAAAAAAATCATTACATATTCGTGATCAGTTTAAGAGTCTTCCTAATAATCTTCATTCGTTTTCGCTGTACAAAAAAAAATTGTTATTATCTTAGATCCAGAAAACATCCCATATTCATTTTTTTTTTTTTTTTTCGTTTGCCGTTAAAAATGCAGAAAGGTGGAAGAACTTCCGTTCTGGATTGAAAGTGCCAATCACTGAAATTATTCATCCTTTTCGGTAGACTTATAACCAGCCGGCTTGATTACTTTTTCTTTCAACTCACAAGGCACAGTCTGTTACTAAAAATATTTTCTACATAAGTTTTCAAAGTGTCTAGTTTAAAGAAATCACATAACAAAGTGCGAAATTTGCTTCAGTATTTATGAAAGCGCTAATAATAATAGACCAAATTGACGATAATAATAATAATAATAATAATAATAATAATAATAATAACAAATAAAGTTATCTCGTTGTGACATATTTTCTATAGTGAGTGGTTCTATAAATATCAAATTTCCTGTATAATGATTTAAAATATGTATTATCATAATGAGGATCTCCTTGTAGGAGAGTGAGAGGAAAAACGCCCAGTATGTAGGACAAGAATTTTATGGGAGAATAAGGTTTTTAGGGAGATAAATTATACAGGGGATGATTAAGCTCAGGACAGGAATGAATGGAGAGCGTATGTACCCCCGCGACCATGAACATATGGGTTCGATAGTGTCAACGAGAGAGTTAGTTAGATAGTTAATGCATATGCGATAGTATATTTAATTCGGTGGCAACTTACACCAGCCATCAGGGGAAGATGCCACCTAAGAGTAGCCTATATCGAAAGTGCTTCGTAAAAAAATTGCGGATCGGGCCATGAGACAGCCATTCCATGTTGTTTTAAACTATGTTAAATGAATGTTTACAACAAAAATAAATTATGCTCGACCTTATAAAAGAAGAAACGGATATTAAAAGAAATCATCAATCTGTTTAAACACATGTTTATGGATTTATCGGATACGAAACGATGAATCTAGAAAACCCGTTTGTGTATCACTATCTTATGAACAATATCACGCCCCTGGACACATATTATTGTCACCTAAACTACAGCCACTGGATCTCTGGTTCTGAAGTTTAGGTTGTACGAGGGGTGAAGTGGGAAACTCGCCCTCTACTGCCAATAAGGAAATAGATGACGTAGGGAGTGCACGTACTCCACAACCAATCACTGCTCTTGACGCAGCTATAGCGCGCTAATAAGGTTTCAAATTGCTGAGATGATGTCAGCTGTATGTCTGCTAACCGCATACATAAAGCGGTCCCTCCCACTGAATATCCATATGGGCAACACTGTCGTGAAAACGTCAGGGTGGAGATCCAGTGGCTGGGGTATAGTGGAGGAAGAGTGAAATACAAAGTGGATCTTCGACCGACTGGCATCTTCCCCCCACTTACCTCATATATAATGAATGATGCCCAGTTTAAATGTTATAAATCGACCAAATTAAATAGTATACATAAAGAACCATTTCTGTGCAGTACATAAATCATATACAAATTCACGAATAATTAAGTTCTTGTTTTGGATGTTTTATAAAAATGCAATGTTATTCCAATCAGAGATCATTATCTACATGCAGGCTTTTCTTTTGTGCTGACATTCTCATATTAATAATACATTATTCAAGTAACGAATTGGAGTTATCCCGCCATCGGATGGCTGTCAAGATCTGCAGAATTATAATAAATCCTAGTACAGATATTAGACAAAATAATTTGAACACCCACCTAATATGGTGCAGGATTGGGTTTGGAATTGATAATGGCGTCGATTCTCCTGTGAATGAAAGCATACAAATTCCAGATGCTTGTCAGTGGGAATCTATGCCATTAGAAAAAAAAGAACGGCTCCAATTCCTTGATATTTGTAGGATGAAGTTCTAATACAGACAACAACAAAAAGCGACAATTTTATTTAATTTGTCAATCACGAGACAACACAGCATTCAAAGGTAAATAGAATCAATCACAAGGCTCCAATAAAGATCGATCCACTAATTAATTCTTCAATTGACATGTCAATTCTGTACTGTAAGTCCACCCTGTTTATCCACAAACTTCACTGATAAATAAATAAGTTTGTTCTGCATAGTTTGATCATATTTCTGTGATCTTTCGAAAGTGAACTAAAACAATTATTGTCATTTCTGCATTATTGTAACTTTTCTGCTTGTCTTCATCTTATTACCCACCCCTATTTCCCATTTTGAAACCTTATATTTGACTATTTAACTCATGCTCCAAATGAGAGTCAATGACTAATCATGTTTTAATTAATTTTGTTCTACAACCAACCACAGCCGTGTTTCACCTGAATATTTATCTACTTCTGTTTATCGTATTAAAGAAAGCTACTCCTTTTTTAATATTCTGAACAGGTCAGAGCATTATTTTGCAGTGACTGACAAATACGTTGAATATAGCAAATAATGAACAGATTCCATTGAACTACGCATTTAATAATTGTGTGTTCAATAATTGTGTTTCTAAATAATGATCTTACGGAGTTGTTTCCTAAAAAAAATAATTAATAACCTGTAATGTTCGTTATAATATACAGTTTAATGTGTTTCATTTTTTCTCCACTAAGGTGCATTCTTACAATATTGCAATCCTATTTGGCAATAAATAATATGATCTAGTTGCAATGGATGAACAAAAGAAGCGTAACCAAACATTCCTCATTTGTTTTCAAACATCGCCGTTTACGTTAAATATATAAATATTTAAATAATGATTTGTGAGTAAACAGCTTAATTTTATTCGTTAAATAGTCCTAACAAATGCCACTCTTGATTTCTAAATCCTCTAGATAAATTGGAAATCACTCGATGCATTATTTATGACTATTTAACTCATGCCCCAAATGGGAGTCAATGACCAATCACGTTTCAATGATTTCTGTATTACAACCAATCAGAGACGTGTTTCACGAAATAATTATCAACGTTAGGATTATCATATATTAAGCAAAGCTCCTCCTTTTTAATATTCTGAACAGGTCTGACCGTTATTTTGCAGTGACTGAGCCTATAACAAATACGGCTACCAGATTGTATATAATAGTGCTTACATGTCAACATTTGTAGCAATTGATTATACCACCAAAAAAAGAAACCACTGTTTGCACTTTCTTAAATGTATACGACATCAAAAATGAATTAATATACAGATTGATGTGTTTCATTTTTTCTCCACTAGAGAGCATTCTTACAATATTGCGTTCCTTTGGCAATAAATAGTATGATCTGGTTGCAGTGATAAACAAAAGAAGCAGTAGAAGCGTAGGCTACCTATCGTTTCTCATTAGTTTTCAAACATCACCGTTTACTTTAAATATAAAAATATTTTTAAATAACTGTAGTTAAATAATGATTTGTGAGTAAACAGCTTTATTTTATTCGTTAAATAGTCCTAACAAATGCCACTCTTGATTTCCAAATTCTCTAGATAAATTCACTCCTCACTTCGTGAGTCGTGAATTTATCGATAATTTGGAAATCACTCGTGGCATTACTTATGATAAACAGATCCACTGATGGGAAATAATGTGAAGATTAACTCCTAGGACCATGTTTTCGAGTTTCGGTTAGTCGGCAGTGAAAGTTTTATGCTTCTTGCACCATTTAACTCGTTTTTACAAACTTACTGCATTACAAAAGGTTTGGTAACAGCAGCTGAGTCATATACATTTTGTTTATGCAGTTCTCTTCGCGATGTTTCGCACTGCATTGTGGGAAGGCAAAGACTATTCAGCTTTGAAGTCACTTTACTTGCAATGTTCTTCTGCATCCGTGGGTTCGCCCTTTCATTTTATTTAGTAGAAGCAGTTTTCTCTGAAACATTGTCTGCTGTTATGACGATGGATACAGTGGCTCGAGACATCTCTGTTAACTTTGTGATCGTTATCTCGTGCACACAACATCTATTCACACAAACAATTTGCCCTCGTTGAAAGTGTGTACCGTAGGTCAAACATGTCTAGCAATATTCACGTAACACAGGCTTTGCTGGTTGATCATAAAGAGTATAGAATACAAGTAAACAAAAGACGCTTTCAATGCATTACGGTGAAATCAGAATAAAAAATATATAAGAAAATGCAATGCACAGGACTATTCAGAAAGAAGGAACAGAGTTCAAACATTAATTTCTTCCAAACTACAAAAAATAGAAACAATTCCAACGTTTCTGGAAAGAGAAAAATTGGAAGGTCCTATCGCGGCATTGAGGCTTGTCATGTTGATTGTATTAAAATGGAGACAAAACAGGACGTTAGATTGGAAGAGGAACAGAATATCAACTTCATTACCAGTGGCCTCCCAGGTCACCAGACCTAACCCCATGTGATTTTTATCTGTGGGGTTACGCAAAAGACCGTGTTTTTATCCCCCCTATGCCTGACACTCTTGAAAATCTGCGACATCGAATTGTTTAAGCTGTGGATTCGATAACTAGAGACCAGCTGATTCGTGTGTGGCAAGAAATGAGCCACCGTTTTGATATTTGTCGTTTAACACACGATGCTCACATTGAATGCATAAAATAGTGAAGTTCGAACTTTCCTCTTTCCGGGAACGTTGAAATTGTGTTTTTATGTTTTGCAGTTTGAAAGAAATAAATGTTTGAATTCTGTTCCTTCTTTCTGAATAGTCCTGTATTTAATAGTATGTGATCAAATTATCATATTATTTTGTCCAATCCCTATAGTAATAATATTCCGAATGACTTTCGTACTGATATTCTCATAGAAACCACGTTAAAATGACGAATTATTGAGACATTTTGTTCATTTGCTATGAATTGGTTGAATATTGACCAGTCTAATTTATAGCCCAATCACGGTCGACTATACCAGTGAAATATTGCCGAAATTAACTTTTCAGATGTGATACGCAATTGTTCGAAAACCGTCGAACCTGAAATCTCGAATGTTTCTCATTTATAAGCTGTAGTACAAAGAAGGCAGTTCTACCAAAACAGTGTTACACAATAAAACTCAAATAATATCATACAAAATACGTGATTTATTTCCATGTATTAATATTTTTATTAAAAGTTTAATTTGTCTTTTAGCTTCATTCAGTAATAACAGCCTTTTACGATGCTACATGATTTGTCATATCATTGGACAATTCACTTCCATTGCTACACTCCGGTCGTGAATTATCGACTAGATAAAAGTGTAAAGGTAAATGTAGGTAAAGTACCTACATAAATAATGACATTAGCGAATTTCCAAGGAATTAAGTTTCGAGTTTATTCACATGAAAATATTTTTTATTTTATTTTTACTTTTTCTTCACCGATATTATCTAGTAGATACCGAAAATGACCATGGCCAAAATCTATGTGTGTGTGTGTGTGTATACGTCTGTGTGTTTGTATGGATGAGTGTATTAACGCCCTAGCGGCAGCAATTTTTGTCTTTCAGATCTAAACATGGCATATAGGAATAAAAATCAGAGTTCGTTAACTAGCAAATCGGGCATTAGGTATAGAATTCACCTGAAACGAAAATTTAAAAATCGCTTTATCGGTTGCAACTTTCGATATTTCGCAACAAAACCCAGCATATTTTATTAGAATGAAACAAGGAAGGTATTCTCAAAGACGATTAGAAAGGGTTTACCTGAAATTCAAAATCGAGAACAGCTGTTTGTCTTCACTACAGTCGGACACTTTTAAATAAATTGGAATTAGAAACTGAGTTTCTCCAATTTAACAAAATAAATATAGCCTATATGACGTATGTCCATCGCTGCGGTCTCGAGGTAGCGGGCTGCCTTGTTATGCAGCGGGCCCTGGTTCGATTCCCGGTCGGGACAGGCTCCTGGGTGAGTTTTTTGCTCACGTGTAAGACAAATGTCAGGAAGCTTAGGATCCAACGGTCCCCAAAAATCATCCGGTCATCATCATCTCTCGGTATGGAAAGCAACGGGAAGCTACCACACCTATAATTTCCTAGTAAAGCTGCAAAGCATAGCATGGAAATGCTATGATTGCAGTGAGAGACCTGCCCTCGGGCAGAATTACTATGGAAGAATTGATATTACGCAAACCAGCAAAATTGGAGAATACATTCTAGTATCTGAGGAATTCGCTTAATTTATGTATTTCCCTCGTGACTTTTTATATTTTAATGAGTTTAAAATTATTTTTATAGTGTAAGTTATTTTTCTACTTAGGTTGAGTGTCCAAATTTATAGACAAAAGTTTTTAAGATTAATACAAGTAGTGCGAACAAATATTAGAGTGGGTCAATATTAAATATTACTTGTTTAAGATTTAAGACGCGGAATGACTGAGACTGCAATATATTACTGGTTAAGTGGCTTAACTTGTGATGAAATGAAGCACTACTTTCATAATATGGAGGTAATAAGACGTGAAAGACTTTGAATTAATAGTGCTTGGTCATGACGCATTTCATACACCCGCATGGAGCTCTGTATTATATTTAGTGACTGGTAATACTTTTAACATGCGTACCGTGCCGCTTCTCTTTGCTAACCGACTTGCGTGGATTTTATTCAATCCAGATAAAAAAATATTTATTTAAAAATAAAAGTGATAAATATCTACTTTTCACATTTATACAATAATATATCTAATTGCAACTAAAATAAAAGCTCTGTATTGGCGGGGGATATGCTTCGCAAATATGCCGCGAATACAGAATGTTAATTTGTATGGGTATACGTTCCAAGGTTCCAAAATAAAATAAAATGTATCCACAAACAGGAATGAGATGCAATTTGAAATTAAACATAGGCTCAATTCTGGAAATGAGTGTTATTATGCATTGCAGAGACTCTTGACTTCCCAACTCCTTTCAAAAAACGGTAAACTGAAAATAAATAAAACTATTATTCTACCAGTTATATTATATGGATGCGAAACATGGACTCTTACTTTAAGGCAGGAAAGGAGATTACGAGTATTTGAGAATAAAGTTCTTAGGAAAATTTTTGGACCAAAGAGAGATGAACAGACAGGTGAATGGAGAAGACTGCATAACAATGAATTACATGGTCTTTATAGGGAGCCAGATATAATGAGAACAGTTAAGTCTCGTAGACTGCGATGGGCAGGACATGTGGCACGAATGGGGAATGAAAGACTTGCATGGAAGCTTCTTGTAGGAAAACCAGAGGGAAAACACCCAGTTGGTAGACCAATAATGAGGTGGGAGAGTAACATTAATTATGATTTGAGAGAAGTAGATTATACAGGGGATGATTGGAAAACATTAGCTCAGGATAGGGATGTATGGAGAGCTTATGTCCGCGCGGCCTTTAACCTATGGGTTTGATAGTGCCAGGAAGTTAGTTAGTTATCAAAATAAAATCAATTAATGAGAGTTTCCTTTTACTCGACATTATACAGAGTGTCCTATTCAAACCTCCCACATTTTAATTAATCATAATTCTCAAAGTAAGCGGAATTATGAAATGAGGTTGATATTAAAGAAAAGAGAAACTCAAAGAATTTTTGTTTTCATTGTTGCAGTAAATTCATCTGTCGCATGTTGGACAATAATGACATCAAACAAAATGGCGACTCCTCAGCAAACGAGCACAATCTGTTTTCTGGTAAGCAGAGACGTAGTCAATAATTATAGTGCAAAGAAATTACTGGAGAGAATATGGAGGAAATGCACCTAATGGGAAGACCATTAAGGCATGGCTTGAGAAGTTTCTGGCGGCTGGAAGCGTTAGAAAAGAATGAAGAAGTGTTCATACACGTGTTTCAGAAGAAAATATTGAAGAAATTAGAGCAGGATTTCAGAGAAGTCCACAAAAATCAATTCGCCTAGCTTCCCAGAAGTTCAATGTGCCAAGATCAACTGTGCATCGAGTGCTTCATAAGCGGCTTCATTTGTATCAATACAAGGTGCAATTTGTTCAACAAATAGAGCCAGATGACAGGCATTCGCTGTTGAAATGCTGGATCGTATTGACAAGGTCCCTCAATTTCTTGGAAACGTTTTGTTTTCTGACAAAGCAATGTTCCATGTATCATGATGTGTTAATCGGCACAATGTAAGGATCTGGGGTACGCAACATCCACACGTCTACCGTGAACATGTCTGGGATAGCCCAAATGTAAACTTTGGTGCGGCCTGGTGAAGAACAGGATTATGGGTCCTTTTTTCTTCCATGAGAAGTCAATAACTGGCCTGGTATACCAAAACATGTTGGAACAGTTCTTGTACCGCCAAGTAGCTGATCTACAATTCCAAGTAATATTTCAGCAAGACGGAGTCCCATCACACTGGAGCCTGGATGTTCGGAATTCACTCAAGGAATCCTTCCCAGATAGGGGGATTGGACGCGGCGGACCAATTTTCTGGCCACCACGTTCGCCAGACATCACTCCAGACTTCTACTTCTGGGGGTTTGTAAAAGACCGTGTGTTTGCGACTCCAGTACAAGATCTTCATGATTTACGAACCCGTATCCTTGATACAATTGCAACAGTACCAATGGACATGTTGGACAGAACGTGGAACGAAATCGAATACATGCTTGATATTGTTCGTGCTACTAATGGTGCACATATAGAGGTGTTTTAGTGTGTGGCAATGAAATTTCTTTGAGTTTCTGTTTCGTTTAATGCCGGCCTCATTTCATAATTCCGCATACATTGTTAGTTATGATTAATTAAAATGTGGGAGATTTGAATGGGACACCCTGTAAATTGGCAACAATGCAGAAGAGGCGCGTGTTATTCAATCAAAATTATTGCAACGAATGACACGTTTTAACAATAAAACACCGATCATAGCGAGGGTGGCATTTATCAACGGACATAACGGCACGTGAAATACAGCGGTGGTGCCTTTTAACAACGAACTTTAGGCTTAGTGACAATAAGGTTTGTTTTACTTTGATATTAACTTGTCCATTTGATTTAAATCACTTTTCATAAAAGCCGCTTTGACATGTGCCTGCAGAAAAAATGTTGCCGATGCGTTAATAAAGGATACTAACTCTTCTAATATACTGACTGGATCCATGAATAAAGAAAATTTTAGCCGCGAATACAGGAACTCTCTCACAATTTTTTAACCCGCGAATAAGGAGTTTTTACTGTACTTATAATTAAGTTGCTAAATGTCTCTCTCTCTCTCTCTCTCCCTCACTCACACTCACGCTCTCTCGCTCACACTCACACTCACGCTCTCTCGCTCACACTCACACTCTCTCGCTCACACTCACGCTATCTCGCTCACTCGCACTCGCACTCTCGCTCACACTCCCTCACTCACTCACACTCACTTACTCACTCACTCACTCACTCACACTCACTCACACTCACTCACACACTCACTCAGACACTCACACCACACACACACTCTCACACTCACACACTCTCACTCACTCACACACTCACACTCACACTCACCCACACTCACTCTCACTCTCTCTCTCTCTCTTTTCTCTCTCTCTCTCTCTCTCTCTCTCTCTCTCTCTCTATATATATATATATATATATATATATATATATAGCTCGGGACCCAGCTCCGTGTGTCTGAAAGGAATTTGCTGTCTCAGCTGTTAGTACTAAGCGAAGCAGAGAAGTGTACCTCCTCCACTCTACACACTTCCCCCCGCAAATACACAGAGCTTGGACCCGAGTTGTACACGCCATACGGGCCTTACAGGTACACGACTTGTCGGAAGAGAATTTGTAACTCGGGATCACACACATACTTTTTGACCTCACAAGGATGCAGAGGACCTCCCTGTATGAGTCACAGCTCAATACCAGGGCCATATCTGAGATAACATGTACAGCCTTTGAAAGAATTGATGGCGCACAGATAATTTGTTAAGTCCCAGAAAAAGCCATTGCGCATGATCAGAGGTCAGCTACTTGGTTCACACGTGCATAACTATTTGACAAATTAAAGTCCGTTCTATTTTGTTATGTGTCGTGCAAGTGAAAATAATTTCGCGTAAATAAATAAAACAAATCAAATTAAAGAAAACAAGCAAAATTAATTGAATTAAGGACGAGGAGGAAAAAAATAAAATAAAATAAAAAGGGATCGAACACGCGACCTCATGCAAGGGAAACAGATGTTTCCTCCACTAGACCATAGTTGTCCTTATTAGACACAGTCTATATGAAGCGACGCAATACTCCAGGACTTGTAATTAGATATTAACTTGACTTAGTGTAAATTAATCAGAAGCGTTTTGCATTAGCTGTGGAAATAAACAATCTTGTTAAGCATTGTGTTTTGTAAATGAAGTAATGACATGTTTCAAGCCTTATTTATTTTCAACATATGACCTGTTTCCTTTAATTAATTTATTTGCGTATATATACAAATTTATTTATTTCATGAAGTCTGGTAACGTGTAGGCATTGTCAAAAATTAACGTCATTAAAAAAATCTTCCTGAGCAGGATCGAACCTGGACTCTCGTCGTCGCATCTTACCGACAGCTCCACCGAAGAGAATGATACTAATACTGCACGAAAAAAGAATACTTACGTCACCGTTTTTTTACTCAAACGAGTCAGCACACGTAACAACGAACTGGTGTGAATCGCTCTTCAAAACTCTCACTTTCATCATCAAGAGTTGTGCCATCATTTTTTTCAAAGGCTGTACATTTAATAAGACAAGCCACACCATTCACTCAGTCATTCATAGTAAACAAGACTAATATAATATGGATGATGATTATCATAGCCAGATGATGTTTGGAGACCACAAAATACTAGACATCTGCAGTTGCTGATGAGCTCATTTTTATTAGGAAAATGAGAATTTAGAATAAATTTCGATTATCGCTATGCTATGGGAATTTATCTTTAGTTATTATAGGGGTCTGTGACAGCATCATGATGTTTACAGCAAGGATTTCATTGCATTTTCATTGCTGAGGCACACAAAACAAGTTGCATGTATATGATTTAGGGAACGGTCATGATGTCTTATTGTCCCGCGCCATACCTGAGTGGTTAAGTCGTCAAGATACCTTGGCGCAGAGCTACGGGACTTGCGCTGGTTCGAGTCCCCATGGGATTTTTTTTCTCGTGGAATATAGGCCAGTATGGAACTGGTACCCACCCAGCTATAACGGCTGGGAGACCCGACATGCTGACATGTCACCTCTACACTGGCTTGATGATCGTCTACCTCTGTGATTAACAAATGCTGGATGTGAGGTCAGCAGCCTCACTTCTAGACCAAGGGCCTTCAAGATCTATCGCGCTTGGAGTTAGTTACATGATGTCTTATTATAGCCGGCGTTATTGCCAATAAACAAGCCTTACTGCTTAAACTGCTATTAACATTGAACGGTCACTATGTGGCGTGATCTAAGTGGTATAGTCATTAAGTTTTGAGACTGAGCGCATAGTGGCGCTGTATTACGCTATAACGCATAGGTGGCGCCGTGGTATGGTACCTTGTCAGTTAGTCTCTCGTCCCAACAAGAGACAGTTGAGTGCATTCACTGCAAGCAGAACTACGGCCTTTGTCGTGACGGTGATTTGAATGCGCATGTCGGAACTCGAGATGTCACAGTTAGAGCAACATCAAGTTCTGTCACAAATTAGGCAAGACCGCTGTCGAAACGTTTCAAATGATGCAGTAAGTTTACGGTGAGTACGCATTGAGTCGCAGTGTTGTGTTTTTTTACAAAGTTTGGAAGATGATGTGCGTACTGGTTGACCACAAACAATTCGAACTAAACGCAAGATCGAATAAGTTGTGACGTTGGTGCGTGCTAACCGCTTCCCAATCAGTAGACGATCTGGCAGCAGTGGTAGGGGTCAGCCAAGGTACTTGTTACAAAATTCTGTCTGATGACCTGGACATGTCTCGTGTTACCTTATCCAGCACAGTGTGCTAGGAATCCTTTCGCAAGATCAACGTGATGATCACATGACGATTTTTTCTCTTTCCTCGCATGAAAGCAATCCTACGTGGGCGAAGATTTCATTCTTCCGAAGAGGTCATGAGTGCCACAAGAGAAGCCATATGGGACCTTCCTGCCAACATCTTTCAGCGGTGCTTCCAACAGCTATACCTACCACCGTAGGCAAACATGCATGACGGCCTAAGGCGACTATTTTGAGGGAGGATGTGATTCTATTTAAGTGTGCGCCTAGTTATCGGCATCTTGTGAGACATTCGGATTCTTGTGGGTGTCTATCCTCAGGCGTAAAGTCTCAGAACTTAATGACTGTACTAGTATATCGACTCTTTATTATTTTCCGATATTATAATTAATGCCCAAATTATGCCCTTCGTGGAAATTATTAACAATTATCTAATAACAATAATCAAACGCAACGGGTTTTTATACCATAACTTCCGAGATACATGATTATAGCTTTTACTATGATTCAACTTTTAATATCATAATACACTGCGTCAAGTTCGCGACAAATAAATAAGGAGAACCAATAATGAATACTAAACATAATATATCAAAGCAAAGAGTCTATGCGCTGGGCCCGATTTTACATAGACATGTTTCTTTTACTTATCTTAGCATTCGCTATTAGCCATAACATCTTAAACACATTAATTTAAATACCAAAACTGATCTACCCAAACTATTACAGTTATTCTAATTCTGATCATGAGCGAGAACTCTAGGGGAAAACTACTTTGTCTAACTGAACTCATGTAAAAGGTACTCTTGCATACTAAAGCATTCCAAAACAGTTAACTAAAATGAATCCATATTTAATATAAAAATAAGTGATGAAATAAAGAAATTAACAATAAATATGGCTGGCTATATGTCAAATACAAAGAATAATGAAAATAAAATATATTTAAACTGGTCTTCCTCAATATTACAAATATAAACCATGCAATATAATTGATTCTACAGTACTCACTCATACTTATAATATGGCGCTTCTTTACAGCCAAAATAACAAATATAAATCAGGATAAATCTGGTCATGGCCGAGGGATCCGCAACTCGGAATCCCTCGCCAAACTAAGGGCTGAAATCCTCGAAGAAGACTGAATTACGTTATCGTGTGGCTAGGACAGACATCCTCTCTCGCGCAGGACAGACACGCACACAGAGAGGGTAGGGGAAGGGTACGTTCAGGAAAGGCAGGAAAGAAACAGGAGAGACATATCACAGCAACAAACGTACGGCAAAGTCACGGCAACATAGACGAAAAATACGCTTGCACAGTACATTACTGTGATCGTCAATCAAGTCCATGCTTTAGTAATAACCAGACCTGGCCCTTTCCGACCCTCGGCCGAATAGTTTGTGGTAGGCTACATGTAGGGTACTATAGCTTTGAAAAGAGTGAGCGCGTGTTAAGATCAGAAAGTCTCTTGAGCATGACAATGCAAGCTCCTACATATCGCATAGTGGACCCAATAAACATAATATTTAACCGGTATCAAGGTGTGCCTGATGTGAGTACACATAGCAATGCATCTCTTCAAGCCTTATTTCTCCATATGTAGAGAAGCATAGGCCTACTGATGATAGGATGCAATAATGTTGGAGCACATAATACGGACAAGAGATGAACACCGACTGAACTGCCGATATTTGAGAGCTCCATCGCTAGAACCGGCCGGTGTTCTGCATTCAGTTTAACGGAATGGTTGAGCTATTGGAAGGACCAAGAGTCGAAACCCGTAAGCATATAACTTGTTCCTGCGTCATGGGTCGGATTCCGTCAGGTCTGGTGATGACAAATGAGTACGGTAGTTACTCGATAAAAACAAGTAACATATGGATAAGAAAACTAAAATTAAGGTAGAGGGATTGCGTCACACTAACCAAATGTATTTTGCTTGTAATGGTAGCAGCCAATTCAATCTGCCTTCATTCTTCTGAATTGTCTCCAATCTGATTTAATGCAGATTAGACTTACTCGGGGTTAATAGGCCTATACGAGTTATAAAATTAAAACTCTATTTATAAAAATAGGAAATCAAATAATTTGCACTTTTACGTCCAATTTAGATATTACACTGATTAATAACCTTACACAAACCATGAAATTATGGTTATTTTTCTTGAAAAAAGTATTCATCGCAGTTATACGTTCTGTAAGCCTACATAAACACTTCAATATCCCGTATTCAAATTAATTGGGGGGGGGTTGCATGTTTTTACACGTGAGAAGTGAATTGTCGGTTTGTAGTCATGCGTGGCATTTGAAAGGTCAATAATGCCGCCGTGAGGTCAGATAAATGCTTATTACATCGTGTGCAGAACTGCCTTGTTAGAGATTACACATGGAGCACTGTGTGTGAAATGGAACACTTTGCAGTCTTTCCAGTAATATCATATTTACATTACACTTTTGTAGCTGATTTGTTGCACGCAGGATAAAAAAATCCAAACAACATAATTAAAACGTTCAAATAATCACTAAAGTATAAAATATGAAAATTGCAGTCTATACCAGATATGACAATACCTGCATTTCTGCAGTTAAAAATAAACCGTACTGAACAGATTGCAGAATAAAGAACAGAAATATGTGCGAACAAGAAAAATTGCTCCATTTTCCATTTCACAATTTATTTTTACAAAAACGGAGTAATTAAATATCAAAATTAATAATTGTATAATAAAATTTCAAGCAGGGATAATGTCAGTAACAGCACAATAAGGGAAATTATACAAGTTGAAAAAAACATATTAGGAAAAATAGAAGAAAAGCGTTTAAAATGGTATGGACACCATTGCTTATTTCATGGAAGAAGAGAGAATACCAAAGAAGATCCTTAATTGGAAAGCTAATGGAAGAAGTGGAAGAGGCAGGCCTAGAGAACGATGGATGGATGGATGGAGTGAAGAGAAGTATGGAAGCTAGAGATTTGAGGGAAGAAGACGCTTTAGACAGGAACCTCTGGCAACAAATCACTTTGGGTTGAAGGAAAACACTGTATTGTGGAATATTCCTAAATAATAATTTTATAACTTCTATAGAGCACACGGTTTTCTGTTTATTTTTACTAATAGTAAAATGAATGAAGAGAACTAAATAAAAATCTTGTAACTGACTAACGGACTATATCCCATTTGTTTCCCGTGGGAACATGTTCTTCCCAGTGGGAGTTTCATAACCAAATTTAATTTAATTTAGCTTATTTCTCTATAGATGTCAACGAGTGACACGTGGTTAGCACAACGCCTCAATGATACATCTAATAGACAACTAAGATATTACATGGATGGGTGAAGATCGGTTAAATTTTGCCTTTTTATTCAGGCTTGCGGTTCTTTAACGAGCCTAAAAATCTTTATACACTCGGGACTCACGGCTTATAGTCCCTCTCGGAGGTTTTGTCCTTGGATTTTTCCACCCTGAAAATCCATTGGCCACGGGCAGGTTTGAACCCGCGTCACTCGGAACTAGAGGCACAGAACATAACCACTAGCCCACCGCGGCCGATAAAAATATTGTACCTCATACAAAAAATACGAAGACTTGTCAGAATCATGCTAAAATAAATAAATCACGGAATAAAAAATATAAACGCTTTACGTACAAGTTTATCTTCGGCAATGAAGGAGATCGTTTCTGTACTATAGAGTAGTTTTCAAAATCTAGCATGTAACTTTTTTAATTTTTATGAAATAGTTTAAATGAAGTTGATTTTGATTCGATATAAAACATATTATAATTTATACAATTGAATTAAATAATAATTCAAAGACAATTCCTGCACCCATGAAACTGGATAAGAAACCTTGAAATTGGCATTTTTTAAGCAAGCGGTAATTCTACAATTCCACAAATTCTAGAAATAATTTTAAAATAAGCATTCCTAGCATGAAACTCTCCACTTTTAATCCATCTAATTTGTAAATAAAAATGTTTTATATCATTTAAAGTAAGCCTTTATTTATACTGAACAAAGCAAATACATAGGCTAGGGCCTACATATTAATTAAGAAAATAATATAAATAAAAAATGTACATTTTATCTAAAAAATATTCGGACAATGATTTGGTCTCTCTTCTATTCATAGTTAAATTTGGAACCTTAGAATCCAATTGGATTTCACTTGTCTCTCGTGGTCTTATTGATGTGGTTAGACGTATTCTGGACTAATTTTGTTACGACTTCTTAGGTTATAATTATATATTCTTCCAAAAATTTCTTTCTAGATATTCATTTGAAAGTATTGGTGTGGCCTTTTTTTTCTGAGCTAATCACACAACTTCTTAAATGAATTTATATCCGATATTGGTGGAGATGGAAGAAGCTCTTCTGGGCAATTCATACAAGCTACGAGTAAATATCACAATTATGTTTCGGATCATTCATATTTTCCCTAAGACTCACCTTTTCTGTATTCTTGTACAAATTTTCCTTTAGGAGGTCCAAGTATTTCTTTTTATCCCAATGAACACTGATTTACATGACCCAAAGAGGTTAAACTTATTTCCATAGGTGAAAATATATATATTTTTTTACCAAACCTCTTTTAGGAGGTTCAAGTATTTTTCATCCATTTTTCTTCAATAATCACTAATTCACATCCACTCCAATTACTATCATACTCCCCCATATTCGTATTTCACTAAACATATTTTATTATTATTATTATTATTATTATTATTATTATTATTATTATTATTATTATCATCATTATTATTATCATCCATCCATAGTAATTCTGCCCGAAGGCAGGTCCTTCACTGCAATCATAGCATTTTCATGCTATGCTTGCAGCTTTTCTACAGAATTGTGTAGGTGTGGTAGCTTCCCGTTGCTTTCCACACCTGTGAAGGATGATGATGATAATGGTAATGATAAGGATGATGATGATAATGGTAATGATAAGGATGATGATGATGATGGCCATATGATTTCGGGGACCGTTTGGGCCTTAAAGCTTTCCTGACATTTGTCTTACAGGTGAGGAAAAACCCCGATAAAAACCTCACCCAGAAAAACTGCCCCGACCGGGGATCGAACCCGGGCCCGCTGCGTGACAAGGCAGCACGCTACCTCGAGACCACAGCGGTGGACTATTATTATCATAATTATAATTATTATCATTATTAGTATTATTATCATCAATATTATTATTATCATAATTATTATTATCAACATTATCATTATTATTATTATCATTATTATTATTATTATTATTATTATTATTATTATTATTATTATTATTATTATTATTATTATTATTATTATTATTATTATATGTTCGGTTTCCACTACACCTTATCTTCCACCAGATCGAAAAAATGTTGAACTTATTTCCATTGGTGAAATTAACATTTTTTTCAAACATGTTTGCTTTCAAAAAGGAATTCTTCAGTGAATTTCTATAATTTTCTCATGTTATTTTTTCACAAATAAATGGGTTTTTCCAAGTCACCCGACAATTTAAATTTTCCCTCGTTGTTAAATTCTTGATAGTGTTAGGATTTATTTTACCAGTGGTTAAAGCTATTTCAGAAAAAATGTGGGAACTTTTAGTCTGGGATTTTTTTTAAAACTATTCCTTGCTATCAGTTTTTCTTCACTTTCTGTAAATAGTTTTGTCGACCTGAATGTTGCATTCATCCCGGTATCAGATCTTTTATAATTAATGACATTTATGCTATCTGCTTATGCCTTTCTCATAATGAGATGACCAGTCGTCTCTTATTGAAGTAACTATTCTTATTTTCACGTCTCAAAGCGTTCTCATTTGTTTTGATTGATTCCACAGGTAAAACTTGTTTAATAGTACAGTGTCGTCCAGTATACCTTTATTTGAGGAGGTAACACGGGTTAAAGAACAACTGTACCATTTTTTTTAAAAGATATATATTTCACTGACATTAAAGGCGGTCTAACCCTGTCTTACTCCCGCTCCCTCTCGTAAGCGATAACGGCTGGAAGGAGTGCGGTAACGAGAGTCT
This sequence comes from Diploptera punctata, assembly GCA_030220185.1. Lineage (NCBI taxonomy): Eukaryota > Metazoa > Arthropoda > Insecta > Blattodea > Blaberidae > Diploptera > Diploptera punctata. Next base: position 1,881,171 of record JASPKZ010001210.1, on the reverse strand, counting down.
TATGTATCGGTAACAAGAGCTCGAGAATGAGAATTCCCGCTGTGAATACAAAGGATAAATTATGCAGTGTTCGTGCCGCATGAAAAATATTTACTGCATGTACATTTCTCAATAGCCAAAGGAATTCATTCTTTTAGACGTATGAATAAACATTTATTATTATTATTATTATTATTATTATTGCCGAAGAATATAATGGAATGGACACCATCAGAAACGTGAAGGAAAGGACGACCAAATCTCACGTGGATCCAAGGGATTAGAGAAACTTCGAAGGACTGGGAAATAGAGGAAGAAATGTGTTTTAATAGAGACAAATGAAGGAAAATTATAAAGCTAAATTGAAGACATCATTGGTTCCGGAAAAATGTATAACATTGTTAAAACCAGAAATATATATATTGTTACTGAAAATATAAATCTGAAAAACATTTAAGGCGCATTTCATATGAAATCCACTATATATATATATATATATATATATATATATATATGTGTGTGTGTGTGGGTGATTCCTGAGTGGCTCAGATGGCACGCTAAACGTACAAAGTTTAGAGACTCGGGTTCAAATTCCGACTCAGGCATTTATTTTTCTTTTCATGTCATATATATATATATTGAACTCACATTGCATAGTTTACAATTTTTATAGTGAAACGTTAGCTTCATTTTTTTTTTTTGAAGTTTTTAAGATTTATTTTATATTTATTTGGATTCGTGGTGCACTGTACTTCTAAACTGAATATCAGGTCTCGGTTTGATACACTACAATTAAAGAATAATAGGCCAATATCTGTCAATTTAAAGTATTTTTAAAACATAAGCCTTTTGTTTAAAATAATTTTCTCAAAGTGTAACTATTCTCTGAAATTGAAAAATAGTCACATTATATATAATTTTATGTACTATTCCTTGAAAACTTGAAAGCTGATATTTACACTTTTCTAAACGGCGCGCCGTGTGTACAATTGCCCTCTTAACCATTTTTATGAATAAATAATACCAAGTGATTCTGTACTGACTAACTATTGTCTGATATTTTTATTTACTGATAGATGAAAGGAAACCTCATAATTTATAATTTTCTTAACAATTTTGCATGTACGTAAATTAATGTAAATTCTAAACATACGTTTAGTGCTGTCGGAGTTCATTTCATGTACATGTTTTTTTTTTTTTTTCACATGTACTTAATATACAGAGTTATATTCAAAATCTAAGGCTTGCAGAATATAGGTTCCATAGCCCTAGTAAAGCTGGAAGCATAGCATGAAAATGCTATGATTGCAGTGAAGGACCTGCCTTCGGGCAGAATTACTATGGATGGAGGTTTATTTAAAACATTCACTTTAGCTTTCGCAGTCATTGTATACATTATTTTGTTTAAGAAGGCTGTTCACTGATTACAGGAAATCTGATCTAACGGGATTCCCGGTCGCTATTGCTTGTATCCTACTCCCGCGCATGCGTTTGGCATTCCCTTCCCACTCCCCTGAATACGCCAAGTGTCTCCGTAGAAGCAATGAGATTGGGAAGTTCGGGGAGCGAAATTCGAGTGACGTATTCTATACACGATATACTACTATAATCATTAATCTCATGAACTAGGTCTTTTTCGCACCATGTTGCAATATCTTCACAGAGACATAATCTACATCCTCCATCAAAATATTCGAGTCGGCAATTATGCACGTCTGCCACAGTCGGTACAAGTGTTGAAAATAAGTCTGAACTGCAAAGGTAGGAATATCCTTTAAGGTTACTCGTGTGAAAGTGATTATCTCCTCGGACGAGTGAAATGTACGCCCATGCAGCTTTTGTTTCAAGTGGGAATAAAGAAATAAATACGGGATCAGGTGAATATCATCATCAATTACAGTCATGGATTAGGTCATTGGCCTTGTTCCGCTTCAGGATAGAAACTGATCCCTCCATCGCTTCTTAGGTGTTCCTGGGTCTCTTCATCCTGTGGGTCTGTAGTTGAATAGCTGCAGAGGTAATCTATTGTTTGGCAGGAGGTGTTCATGCCAATTATTTTGGTATATTTGGATGGTTTCAGTTATTGCTGGTGTGTTGAGAGCTTTGCGGATATCTTCATTATGCATGTGGTCATAAAGCGTATAACCCGCTAAAGGTTTTAATAACTTCATTTCCGTAGCTACTGGCCTATTTAATTTGCATGTAGTAAGGAACCAGGTTTCAGAGCCATAAAGTAGAGTTGGAAGAGCCATTGTCTTATAAAATATTAGAATTGTATCTGGGCATACTTTTCGGAGAAGTGTTTTTTATTGTTCCTATAAGTTTTTGGAATTTGATCAGTTTTATGTCTATGTCTTTACATGTGTCGTAGTAAAGTTATTAACTTGTTCTATTATATTGTTGTTGATAACAATTTTAGCTCGTATCGGTATTTTCCCTTGAAAAGGTGAATACAATCTGTTAAATTACTAACTTGCACTATCGAACTCGGAATTTCTTAACGTGTTTCCTTTACCAATCTCTTTAGATTAGTACAGACCGATCATCATGTAACAACAGCAAATTCTTACTGCGCCAAAGCTCAGATCACTTACGACGAATTGAATCGCATGGACGGTGAAGGGTGGCCTTGTACCGGTATCTGTGCTGATTTACAGTTGCTCCCTGTTGAACTGTTTCTAACTAAACAATTCACGACGAGCCGAAAAAACAGTTCGCCCGTAGCAGTTTTTTCATTCATGGTGATAACAGTGATTTGGATTTCCAAGTGACTGTCTACACTCCTCTTCCTTCCTTATCATGTAATTTCATATTCATTCATTCTATATCACCCTTCAACTAATCTCATATTAGGTAAAATAGTCTGGTTTAATAACCACAGATATTTAAAATATGTAGTTGTGATTTAATGGGGGACACACTCATGTACTTCCTCATGATTCCGAGCCCCTGGGTGTGTCAACTTAGGGTATAACAGCCCTCCTCGCGGCCCTCGGTCCAGCCCATATAAATGGCGGTAAGATTTATGTGTGAATGCTTGATGTGTCCAAACCAGGAACACGAGACAATATAACACTTGTAGAGTAGATTTCATTCTATTCTCACCAATAGATGGGAAAGCGCGCAAAATATACAGGGCTATTCAGGAGGAAAGAACAGACTTAAAACATTTATTTCTTCCCAACTAGAAAAATTCCAACGTTCTTGGAAAGAGAAAGATTCAAATTCACTAGTTTATGCATTCAAGATGAGCATCATGTGTCACACGACAAATATCAAAACGGTGGCTCGTTTCTTGCCACACACGAATCAGCTAGTCTCTAGTTCTCGAATTCACAGCTTCAACAATTCTATGTCGCAGATTTTCAAGAGCGTCAGGCATAGGGGGGATAAAAACACGGTCTTTTACGTAACTCCACAGATAAAAATCACATGGGGTTAGGTCAGGTGACCTGGGAGGCCACCGGTTATGAAGTTGATCTCCTGCTCCTCCTCTTCCAATCCAACGTCCTGTTGTGTCGCCATTTTAACACAATCAACATGACAAGCAACAGCGCCAATGCGGCCGTGATCAGAACTTCAAACTTTACTCTTTCCAGGAATGTTAGAATTGTGTTTCTTTGTTTTGTAGTTTGGAAGAAATAAATGTTTGAAGTCTGTTCCTTCTTTCTGAACAGTCCTATATTTTAGGTCGCAGTACTGGGCCAGTTTGCCTTCCCATTTTAATAGAATAAAAATAAGAGTACAGATACTTTTACATGTCACACGTCATCCCGGAATAATTTGTGTTATGATGTAAACACAAACTATATCGGCACATATATTTATATTTCCCGGTTTAACCGACATTAAAAATAATGTTTTAACACTTAAGAACAAATTTAAGAATATTATGCGTTTATTTTGTATAAGGAGAGACGATCATGATTTTGGCGAAAAAAATTGCATCTAACCTCCATGACCTGATGATGTGGTAACAAAACTATTGCTATCTTCCTTGAACTTCTGTGGCATGCCAACAACAGCTACTTTCGATAATATCTTATGTCAAATGTCAGATAAATTATGCATTGCTGGATTCTCAAAAAAAAAATACATCAAGAGCACAGAGACAATAAAATTATATCTACTCTCCCATTGACTTCAAACAAACTACATGTTATCCGTACATTTATACTAAGTTGTTTTTTTCCTCGCTCTTATTTATATACGTTTTAACATTAAACATATGGGTATCGAATTTATAAATTATTTTATTATATATATAATGTGTCTCACCTTACTTTGGCCCTAATGTGAATCGAAGACTTGTGTTTATCGCAAATATTTAACTGTGGTTTCAATAATAATCATAATAGCTTTATTTTATCTGGCAGAGTTAAGGCCTTACGGCCTTGTCTGCCACTCAACCAGGTTTTAAAAAATACAAAAAATAGTCTTACATCTAAATTACAATAAACTTAAACGATTACATGCTATATATACAATACAATTATTATCTAAATGTATTTTGATTTACTCTAGATTTAACGAATTACATATAATATGTACAAGATATAAAAAGAAAACGAGAACAAAATTATTGACATAGTGTAAATTTAAATAAATAGAGAAAAATTAATTATTAGACAACAGATAACTGTATAAGCGTGACTTAAGAGTGTCAAGAGTGCGGCAACCCCTGATATCTTGAGGAAGGAAATTCCAGGAGCGGGCAGAGGCTACTGTCAAGGAAGTAGAATAAGAGGAGATAGCAAACAAGAATCCTGTTAAGATTTGAACCCAGACATAAAGCATAAAACAGAGTTGACAGTTAATGTAGCAGGAAACAATAGTATATTACGATGCAAGGTTGGGAAGTGATTTTTATAGAATCGAGGATAAAATGTTTAAAACCCGAGCGATAGCGAGGTTTTTAAATTATCGAGATTCTGTAAAACACTTCACAAACGTGAGTTGTACATTATTTTTTACGCGATGGTGTTTTAAAAATAATAAATAATAGTACAATAATAACATATTTGTTGGAAATATTTGCGTTCATTATAAACAACTGACTAACGTTAACAGTGTGGGCAATGTTTATTAGTTGAAACAACAGGAGGCCTTGAGAACAATTATAGATAACATGGTCGCAAGTACGTATATATTGTTTCAAATAAAGTTCAGTTAATTTAAAATACAGTGATTTGTTTCATATAATGTATATTAACACTACCTTTTGGATATTTTCTGTATATACATTGTGGCACGCCGTAGCGTAGTAGTTAAGGCACTGAGCTACAAGCCGGAGGGTCGGGGGTCCAAGTCCCGTTGGGGTCAGGATTTTTAAACTGACCCAAAGACTCTGGCGGCACTATGGTCCTGGGGTCGACTCAGCCTCTAACGAAAATGAGTACCAGACGCTTGTTCTGGGGGTAAAGGCGGCCGTCACGCAGGGTTGACAACCCGGCTGACAAAAAGTGCCGATTGTCTAGAAAAAGTGGGAGCCTTAACCTCCTACTACCCCAAGGGCCTCCGGCTGTTGTGGGATCACTTTTTTTATATAGTATACACAGAAGGCAGTGGTTTTACTTCCCGCCGTGGGTGTAAATGAAATATTATAGTATAATTATTTAGGTTGGCAACCCCGAAATGTAGGAAGTTGAACTTTCAATAATGGTCGCCATTGCTGGTAAGTACGACAAAACGCACTATCGCGCAAAAAAATTGCATTCCGCTTGGTTTACATTAGTATGAAATAAGGTGATTACATTTTAAAGTAGACTGCATGTGCCTGTAGTGTTGAGTCATTTGTTTTCTATAGAACATCGTTGATATAATCTTCGAATAGAAAGAAATACATCATTCCCGTAGCGTAGAGGTTATGTAAAATTTTACATAAACAACATCTACGAGGATAATTTATTTAATTTTAATTATATAAAAATTATGATTAATGGTCAAATGGGTCGTGGTAATAAAATTCTAACTCAACATTTTCCTTCGTTGTTTAAGAAAGTTGCAAAAAATCAGGTTTCTCAGTCCTGAAATTCTAAATCAAGGTTTTCTGAACACGAGTGTGAAATATTACCCACTTCGTCAATCCGTCGAAGGAATGGAAGTTCTCATGAAAACATTTTTGAAAAATGTTTACATTTCTTCATTGATCCTACCTACTAGACACTGAAAATGGCCCTGTGTGTGCGGGTGTGTCTATTAACGCTCTTTCTGCCGCGATTTTCGCTTTATTTTTAGAACAAAACTCGGCATATATGAATCAATTAAAAACGTAAGATTGAGTTCGGTAACCTGCAAAATCGGACAATTAATTCACGTGAAACGATAATTTAAAATTCGCTCTAGCGGCCGCACGAGTTTTCGCATCGAAACTCAGTATACAGTCCACTATTGAAATAAAACGAGGAAAGTATCTTCCAAAAATCAGTGAAATTCGACCTCAAACCCGAAATTTAATAACCGCTCTTTGTTTTTCACTGCAGTCTTAACACATTTAAATAACTGGAATGAGAAATTAGTGGTTCGCCAATTAAAACTCTATTTCAGTAAACCAGCAATATCGGATCCTAAATTTCATTTGGTGTTGAATTCGTTAATACTACGCAGTTCCTGCGTGAAGGAATTAAAATATATATATTCCGATGAAGGTAAGAAAAGCTTACACTATTTAATCCTAAATACAGTACATTAAAACTATTTTCCATTACGAACGCGACATGATTCCGCAAGTTGCAAGTTACTTGCATGCTACAGTAAGTTGAGTGCAGAGCTTGCTTCATTTTTTATTTCATATTATACCTTGTAAGTGCATAAAACACAGCCGTACACGACTATTTATAAAACTATAAATACACCTCTACCGATGAGACATTCAGAATTCTCATCACCAGGGCTAAGATTTTTATGTAATAAAAGATAAGATTGCAATACTGGTGGTTTATACACAGTTCAAAAGAATTAGCGAATCATGTTTTTTAATGCATGCCCGCTCTGCATGGAAGAATAATTGACAACTATCTAAGCCGCCAAATAAATATTTATTCTTTACAAATGAAGTATAGAAAAAATCATATTTGTATTTCCGTTCTTTTCATAACAGAAATTGAATTGTCTACATGGTGGCGAAAACAAAGTGCGGTAATTGATGAAGTAGTATAGGGCGTTTTCCAACGGAGTTGGAGAGCTTCAGTATTGTGTATGCCTCCCCGAGCATTTATCACAGCCCGACATCTACGTGGCATGTCCCGTATAAGTCTACGGAGGTCTCTCTGTGATATCCGTTCCAACTCTTCAATGAGAGCATGCTCGAGTTCTTTGAGAGTCTTGAGGTGCCACAGGACGACCACGAACACGTCTGTCGAGCATATCCCACTCAGTCTCTATGGGATTCAGGTCGGGACTCACCGCTGGTCATAGCATCACTGGAATTTCCAGCCTTCGCAAGACATCCCTGGTAATGCCTGCCACATGTGCTCTAGCATTATCGTGCATAAGAAGGACTCCAGCACCAACAGAGGCACCACATGATGTATCAGGAACTGCTCAATGTACTGCACGGCGCGGCGGTAAGGTTACCAAGGACAACGGCAAGATCCGTACTGCCTTCAATACAGATCCCACCCATACAATCACAGAACCTTTTCCGAATCTGTCGACTTCCTGAATAACATGTGACATGTACTGCTCACCATGGCGTCTCCAAACACATACGCGTCCAGCACATTGCGTCAGGGGAAATCCGAACTCGTTTGTGAGTATCGACGTTGCCAACCAGGTGGGTTGCATGATGTTGCGGCGTTAGACGAGGCACTCGCATAGGATGTTTGGGTCGTAAAAACTTCTCTCTTAACCTGTTCCTTACTGATTGATCGGACACCGTGGTTCCAGTGGCCCTCCTGAGGTCTTATTGTAGTTGTCTGGCAGAGTCTGTACGACGCCGCAACACACGGGTGACCAGATATCGGTCATCACGTGGGGTTGTAATGCGTCGACGAACTTGTCCAACCCTTCTTGTGAACTGCCCTGTCTCATTGTAGCGATTCCACAAACGATGAATGGCAGATGAGACACATAGAGATCCTCGGAAGTACGACGAAAAGTCAATCCTTCCTCGATCGAAGTACGTCGGTAAGATGTGCTCAATTCAATACAACCTCAACTACTGACTACTTCCGTCTGTGTCCCTCTTAAGGACACTGTCATACCAATATTCACTTTGTTTTGAGGGGTCGTTGACAGTTTAATGCATGGCTAAGCCTGGAGATGGAGCTTGCCTTATCTATCACATAGGCTGGGTAGCTAAGGTCTCGTGTTAGACAGTATCACTCATACCGCTTGCACCAAAATAAGGATCTCATACCAGACATCCAAAAACGTGTTCCGCTAATTGTTTTGAATTCTGTATTGTTCGACAGTTTTTGTGTGTGAAACCAAGAAAAAAGTGAGAGTTCTTACTTCTCATTATGCTGTTTGTATGTGGATCCAAGACGAAAGACAGTCATACAGTTTAGCTTGTTTCAATATTAACTTTTACTAAATAAAAATCCTAACCTTGCTGGTTACTCATCTCTCTATGAACATAAAAGCGGTGGTACTAGCAAATTGCACTCCAACGCAAGTTCATATATTAAAAATCGGATGAAATATTAGACGATATATTAATGCCGAGCTAAGTTCCAGTTGTCCAATAAACAAATTTGCATAAGATAGCACTCCCCGATTCCGGTATATTTTTTTACCTGCCATATGACTGAATTGTGTACGGGACTGTCAACGATAGAAACATAGTTCTTAGGCAAATTCCTATTTTACGGGAAATAAGATTGAATGCAAGATAAGATGGTACCAATAATTAGGAACTTCCTCCATTTCTTATTTATCTATGACAAAGGAAAAATTCGTGACAAAAAGTATATATGTGCGTATCTAATCAGAATCAGATGTGGATTCCTTGAAATAGATCCTCCTCTTCTACTACTGTTTCTTCACTGCTGATTTCTCGTGGATTGATAATGAGTGAGACTACATTGGTGTAATACTAATATTAGAAATCTAGAATTTGTCCTCATTCCCTGGTGTCGTAGATATCATGTACTTACGATTTGATTACGAGCAGAATTTATGCTCCATGCTGACACACCTGTAAATTCTGTTGTTATTTTCACCATATCCTGAATGACTAATATGGGATTCTTTTGGCTAAAATGCTTAAATGCATTCAAAATAATTTGTTTCTCTGCGCTTTTCAAAGACTTTCCTTTCCGATGATTTATAAATTCTACAAAAATTTAGAAACAACTGAAATTCCAACGTATTTTACATTACGCGTGCGTAAGAATAAAAAAACGAAATGGTTATTTAATATATTAAAATTGTGATTATATATTTTTAAGATTCTTCGATATGAAGAAGTAAATGCTTTGTCCCACGTCCTGGTTGCATTTTGAAGTAGTAATTCTCTTCATGCCCGATGTTGTAGTAACTTTTGAAGAAGGATTGGTGCCCCAAAAAGAATTACTGGTTCAGGTTGGATTTTATTTTCGGTAGAGCCGGATTCTCTTCTCAAGGTCAGAAGTTGGTACACTGGATAGGAAAGCACTTTAAAAGCACTGAAAACTGTTTCTTGTAGAAATAATTACAGATTTATTCACTTTGCAGGTTCCCAGCAGATTAAGTAAATTTAAGTGGTATTATTCTTCACTATCAATTAAAATAAATTATTTTCTTTTCTGGAATCAATAATCTTGTATTAAATATTACATTTTATATTGAGAACTCTTCTTGCTTCTATCTTTGTGGAAAGTTATATGCAGAATGACTAGTGTAATTCTTTTATAATTTTAAAGACCATTATTATATCACATGATGTTAATTTTAAATTCTATTGGTTAATAGCCCATTAAATATAAGGTTTAAATTTGATTTGTTAAACAAGAAAGTTAATTGTTTTAACATCCAATCCGAGTTCAGTTTACTTTTATTTAAAAATATGAAGTTAAGCAGGTGTTCTTATTACAGTTATAACAGAAAGCTTTATAATTTTGGCAACAATGACTTAAAACAATTTTAAAAGCATTATTTAGAAAGACTGTTATGTAATGCAATTTCTTTAATTGTTACTGAGACATTTTTATTCAACAATGACCAACAATGAGTATGTAGACGTTTTTATTTTATTTAAGTTATATTTAAACATTAAAAGAATTTTAAAATACAAAATTACTAACTTAAACTTTTATATTTATTACAATATTAAAATCCTGCTATACATATAACTTACATAGACATATGCCAGATAATATATATTTTTTATTTTCTTTATTTCGAGTGCTAGAGAGCGAACTACATTTTTTACACGCTCAAAGGTAAACCAATTATTCGACCAATGCAAATGCAGTCATACATCTGGTTTGTTCACAGTACAACTGCAACTTAGCTCGGGATTTGTATAACTTATTAGCATAAATATCGAACATTTACAACTTATTTTAAAACATAATAATTTGTATCAATTAACTTACTGCAAAGATGAAAGAGAGCATCACAAGCCTTGATGTGTGAAAGGAAAGCGTTTCCAAGACCTTGTCCTTCTGAGGCACCCTTTACTAATCCTGCAATGTCCACTATATTCAGGAAGGCAGGCACTTTGCTGTAATCAAACATAATTTATTCTCTTTAAATTTCACGTAAGTGATACATTTTAAAATGCCAATGCTTTTCAAGATCGTTATGAAAAACCCTTGATGTTAATATACAAAAATTAAAATAATAAAATATATACCAGAGGTCTCATTCGTCTTCAACTAACAATGGAACATCACTCAATGTCAAGCAAACTTGCAAACTATTTATACACTATTCGAAAGAGCATCCTGAAATATACCTACACCTCGAATTTTACGTAAACATGGGCAAGCTAGAGATTTTTTTAGTTTAAAGACACATTTTAACTATATAAAAATGACTTGAACAATCTAGTAACACCTTCATGTAGGTCTACAAATACTTCGTTATGACTTATATCACTTCAATAACGAGAATGACGAGTGGTGTATGTACACTTAGCGACAAAAAGAATGAGCCGCTTCAAAAAGCAGAGTACCTGTTATGGCCCACTATGCGTGCTAGAAAAGCTAAAGCTGTGATTCACCAGGTAATGCACTACTAAATACGCTATATTTGATTTTAATCGTCTTAAATAGTTAAAGAACAGTGAAGGAGACATGTTTCTAGATATTTACGAGTGTTCGACAAATGCAATATTACTCAAATTCGACATTCAAATAAAGTTAAACTCTCGATCATAATGCAAAAGTACAAAACCAATATTAGGCAACTAGCATCCGACGTTTGAGTAGAGTAGATCGTTAAACCACTTACAAAAATATGAAATTGTATGAAAGCCAGGGTTCGAATCTTTCAACTATGTTTTTTCATTAATTTGTATTTTTAGCAAAATACATCCTATAAGTGGTATAACATTTAATTCCTGCCACGCAATCTACATCCACTTTACACTATATTAAGTAATATTCCTGCCTTCGAAAACTCTATAACACTATTTAGTATAAATTTAATTGTGTGTGCAGTACCACGTTTTAATAACAATGCTATAAATTTATGTAATAAAATATAATATAGCTTCATATATTTATGTGTTCATTTATTTAATACGTATTAGTGAGGAAAAAGTTTCACCCTTCAATAAAAATATTTTGTTTATATATGTAAATATTAAAAAAAATAATAATAATATCATCCATAATAATAATAATAATAATAATAATAATAATAATAATAATAATAATGGGAAGTATCAAAGGATGTGAAGAATGTAATTAACTGGGGATCAAAATTAACTCAAAATGTACCTAAAAAAATGACATAAAATATAGAATTCAAAAAGGCAGATCAGTAATAACAATGTCAAACGGCGTTTTGTGGGATAAAACATTTGAATGGATACCAAATTAGAAATTTATAAATCCATAATTCGAAGCACGCTAACATGCGGTGCAGAAACTTGGCAGTTGAATAAAAAATTGAGTTTAAATCTTATGTCAACTGGAATGGATTGTTGTAGACGCTCAACTAGACATTCTAAATTGGAAAAAAAATCAGAAATACAAAATCAGACAATAAATAAAAGTCCAACATTCATTATTAGATTTTGTGAGATACGGACACTAGAATGGTATGGTCATACACGCAGGATGCCAAACAAAAGATTACCCAGACAAGCTTTTGGAGTGCATTCCATCTGGCAAAGGAAAGAGATGTCCATTACATTTAAATGCATGAATGATGTAAGAAGAAGTATGAGGGAGCTAGGTCTGGAAGAATTGGAATGTGAAGATAGAGAAGAATGGAGAAAGAAGGTAAAGATTTAAAAAGCTTTCGGCACAGGAAGATGTTTTATTACATTGTAAACCTGTTTATAAATACATAAATATAATAAAAATAATAATACTTGCAAATAGTTAGTACGTTCTTTCTTTAAGAATGGACAGACAGAATAAAATAGAAAGCATTTTAACAATTAAAAAATTTAACCTCAACGGGAATCAAAACTGTAACCTTTTGCATACGAATCAAGTCACTAAGCATAGCTAAGCGTTCGCTGGCTAATTGCGTTTGAAAGAATACTCTTCAAAGGAAGAATGGAAACGTATTGTAGCTCTACTGTGCAATTAATTTACTCTTGTGAATCGTGCGTTATAATATTCGAGATCAAGAGTAGGCCCATTCTTTTTGTCGCTAAGTGTACATATTTTGAGTCGTAATAAAATAATTAAACTTTATAAAATTACTATATTAAATTCATCTTCATATTATAATCAATCCATTAATTTATAAACATAATTGTACTCCATTAGATAACTATCTAAACTAGGGATGTGTTAATAAATAGTTTTTATTTTCTTTTTCACTTAGTGAAAATTATTGAATGATCCCCGTTCGTCCCGTAGCAGATTATGGGTGCTTCCCTAGTGGGTAGTTTCTTAGCAACATTAATTTATGTACGCTTACTTCCCCACAGGTGTCAACGAGGGACATCGCCTTGAGGAGACATCTAGTACGAAACTAAGGTATTACTCGGAGAAAATCACTAAGTAGGCCTACAAATTTCGAAAAGGGATCATCTCCATTTTTTCTGAAATTCACTTCTTTCATTATTCCATGTTTAGATACCTACTTCCATCGTTTCCGTGTAAGAATGGATCAACTACATTTTCTGGCTTTATTCAGTAGCAGTTTCAGATTCAATGCTTTATCCTGAACAAGTTGAATCAGTTTTTTTCTCTCCTGTAAAATTTGATCAGCTGTAGATGATCCCTTTTCGAAATGGCTGATTCTTATTATAAAGAGAAATAAACACGAAAAGTTTTAAATATCACTCTTTAAAAACTGCAGTTATATGTTATATAAAGTCTATTAGGTTTATACAGAAAAACATTAAACCCAGATAGGGAAATGTCGCTTTGGTAATGAGGATAAAAATGGACACAAAGAAAACCAGAGAAGAAGCAAACAGTGTAAAGGAGTAAATGACAAGAGAGATTAGCATTTTGGGTAAATACGAGGGTATTTGTAAAGACATCACAAATCAGCAAGTCGGGGGATGACACGCCAATATCAGAGCTTTTGATCACAGAGCCTACATTGCTTAGCATCTAATGAACTCCCAGGTCTTGCCAAAAGCTAGGCGACTCATCTAAATTGCAAATACAATGGAGGGGGTTCCAAAATACCAGTTGACATTCCTCCCCTCCACACCCTATCGCCGTCTTTTTTAACTCTCATCTCTTTTTTTATCCTCTGCCAACTCCCAGGGGTGAAAATATTGTCAGTAATTTCTCTTCGTACCTAATATAATTTATATATCCTTACTAAGAAAGTAATTATATATCATTACTAAGGTTGGGATGTTTATGTAATAAAATATAAGTATGCAATTTAGTTAGTATATATTATTATTCAACTGTTTGTGTTGAAACCAAGGTAAAAGTCAGTCACAAGTCTAACTTATCTTTATACTATTGAACTCTGTGTTGAAACCAAGATAAAAGACAGTCAGAAGACTAACTTCTCTTTATACTATTCAACTGTTTGTGTTGAAAGCAAGATAAAAGACAGTCAGAAGTCTAACTTATCTTTATACTATTCAACTGTTCGTATTGAAACCAAGATAAAAAAAACAGAAGTACAACTTCTCATTATATTATGTTGAAATCTTACCTTTTAGTATGTAAAAATCCTAGCCCTAATCATTACACTTCTAGGTCTTTCATGAGCAAGGCTTCCTTCAAAATTTTAGCCTGGTCTTGCCTATTATTACTTTCACTTATATTAAGTCTAATTTATAATCGCTAGTGCGGGTGGTGGTGTACAATTTTTAATCGACAGATTGTGCTCCAGATGCCTGGATTAAATTCGAAAAACCCCCTCCGCAGAACGTTAGTTGAAAAGGATTGCGGTAGCCTACTATTGATATAAAATCGTCGTTCGCACCTGGATGTTAAGCCCGGCACCTCTTTGATACTCATCCACGTCAAAGGCGATAAGCTAGATGAAAAAAGTGCCTCGGTTAAAGTGACGATCTTCACTGTAAAATTACAATCGTCAAGAAACGCGGACATGTGTTCCACTGGGGTAAAATTTTCCGGAGGTGAAATAGTCCCACATTCGAACTCTGTGGCATAGGCTCAAATATAGAAACAAGTTTCTAGGACATGATATAGTAGCTTATAGGTGCACTAGACATATTAACAAGGGAATCAGATATGTCTCCCTTGAATTTAGTCGCTTAACAGAAAGTTATACGGTCAGGAGAAGGTATAAGGAAACTTTATATTTAAACTATGGGGGTGAAGCGAGACCAGAATTTGGAATAGTTCCCCCCCCCCCCGAAGGAGGGTCCTCTCAGCTATCCGAAATCATAAAAAAAACACCCCACGCTTTTGATGGTAAAATTATTTTCTTTTTGTTGATAACTCTAGTTTTATTCTATATGTGTTGGAGATGATTTTTTGTTGACCACTTTAATTTTATCCCAAGCGTGTTGGAAATTAAAATTATTTTTCATCTTTTTAGTTCGGTTTTCTAATAAAGCGTGTTGGTTTAGTTTTTTAAAACTATTGTGTATTTTTTATTTTTTAGCTTGAATATTTTACAGAATAAGATAAAAATGTAAATATATTTAAATTCGATACTATTGTAGTATGAGCTAAAAGTAATACTCTTCTAAAAAAACAGTCCCAGCCGGATTTGAACCAGCGACCTTCGGATTACTGAAACTATATACCAGTAGAGTTCACCGCTCTACCAACTGAGTTCCTACAACGATTGATAAAAAAGTCGACAAGTCCGCAAACTATTATACCAGTTTTCATTTTTTTTATTTTCTGATGATTCTGGCCAGGATTTTAGAAACGAAATATGAAATTATTCTATTGTCACGGGTCCTTTACAAGTATAGAAAGTTTCAAGTCGATCCAATGTTTCTAAGTGGGTGAAAATCGTGTTCAAAGATTCCGTTGCATAGATACAAAGACACTTTTTTACACGCTTTATATTAGCTTGACGTGTATCTATCTATTTATCTATCAACCTATGTAAGGGAATCTTTCAACGAGATTTTCACCCACTTAAAATCAATGGATCGACTTCAAACATTGTATACTTGCAAAAGACCCGTGACAATACAATAATTTCATATTTTGTTTCTAAAATCATGGCCAGAATCATCAGAAAATCAAAAAACGTGTCTTTGTATCTATGTAACGGAATTTTAACACGATTTTCATCCACTTAGAAACATTGGATTGACTTGAAACGTTGTATACTTGTAAAGGACCCGTGACAATACAACATTTTCATATTTGTTTCTAAAATCCTGGCCAGAATCGTCAGATAAAAAAAGTGTCTTTGTATCTATGTAACGGAATCTTTGAACATGATTTTCACCCACTTAGAAACATTGGATCGACTTCAAACTTTGTATACTTGTAAAGGACCCGTGACAATACAATAATTTCATATTTTGTTTCTAAAATCCTGGCCAGAATCATCAGAAAATCAAAAAAATGAAAACTGGTATAATAGGTTGCGGACTTGTCGACTTTTTAGTCAATCATTGTAAAAGCTCAGTTGGTAGAGCGGTGAACTCTAGTGGTATATAATTTCAGTAATCTATAGGTCGCTGGTTCAAATCCGGCTGGGAGTTTTTTTTTTTTTAGAAGAGTATTACTTTTAGCTCATACTACAATAGTATCGAATTTAAAGATATTTACATTTTTATCTTATTCTATAAAATATTAAAACTAAAAAAATAAAAATAAATAATAGTTTTAAAAACTAAAATAACACGCTTTATTAGAAAACCGAACTATAAAAATGAAAAATAATTTTAATTTCCAACATGCTTGGGATAAATAATTTTACCATCAAAAGCGTGGGGTGCTTTTAATGATTTTTACATTTTATTCTTAGAGACTTTACTTTTACCAATATCTGTTTATTATCAAATATATTAATTGATAAAGAGCACCCCACGCTTTTGATGGTAAAATTATTTATCCCAAGCGTGTTGGAAATTAAAATTATTTTTAATTTTTTTAGTTCGGTTTTCTAATTAGCGTGTTATTTTAGTTTTTAAAACTTTTTTTTTTCTGACGATGCTGGCCAGGATTTTAGAAATAAATATGAAAATATTGTATCGTCACGGGTCCTTTACAAGTACACAAAGTTTCAAGTCGATCCAATGATTTTAAGTGGGTGAAAATCGCGTTGAAAGATTCCGTTACATAGATAGATAGATAGATAGATACAGGTCAAGCTAATATAAAGCGTGTAAAAATAGCATTGCTCCTGCTACTACTAAAGCAACATAATTAATGCGCGATAGTGCGTTCTGTCGTACTTACAGCAATGGCAACCATGATTGAAAGTTCAACTTCCTACATTCCGGGATTGCCAACCTAAATGACTATACTGTAATATTACATTTACACCCATGTGTGGGAAGTAAAATCACTGCCCTTTATGTATACTACGTACAATGTATATACAAAAAATATCCAAAAGATAGTGTTAATATAAATTATACGATACAAATCACTGCATTTTAAATGAACTCAACTTTATTTGGAACAACATAAAACAATAAATACGTACTTGCGGCCATGTTATCAATAATTATTGTTTTCAAGGCCTCCTGTTGTTTTAACTAATAAACACTGCTTATACTGTTAACGTTAGTCAATTGTTTATAATGAACGCAAATATTTCCAACAAAGATGTTATTATTTTACTATAATTTGTTATTTTTAAAACACCATCGCGCAAAAAATAATGTACAACGCACGTTTGTGAAGTGTTTGCAGAATTTCGGAAAATAAAAACCTTTTTCCTCGATTCTGTAAAAACTACTTCCCAACCTCGCATCGTAATATACTGTTATAACATTATTAAATGATCTTAATATAACGTAAACAAATGTTAAATCATAGGCTATTCTACACATGCTCTGAATTGCATGAGTTACGTTCCAAATGCTGTACAGTTCAGTTAGGACGTTGTCATTTGGATGTCAACGTCTTTGTTCAAACCCTCGTTACATCTTTTCACTTTTTTATTACAAGAGAATACGTATAATGTAATAATATATGAAGAAAAACTAAGACTAGTATTATGTACTGTTCAGAAAACTAACATATGTAAATTATTATTTATAGGATCACTAAAGATCGATAAAAGATAACATTGAAAGCTAGAACAGGGCTCTAAATCGAAACCTTCGAATCATAATGACAGCTCTTTACCGTTGTTCCAAGAAAGGTACTATTGTTGAATGGGTTATTTAACACCAAACTTTAGTAACTACTTCAACCATGCATATATAAGCACATGCATCGCGTAAAAACACCATGATTTGAAATGGAATTTAGAATATATTTCAAGAGTGCAGCACTTTCATTTTAGCCAGCTATGCATCAACTACATGTAGATTTCAAAAAGGCATATGATTCAATTAACAGAGAGAAGTTGTAAAGTACCCTACTGGACTTCAGAATTCCTAAAAAAACTTAGTTCGACTTTAATAGCACAAGAAGTAGGGCGAGAGTAGACAAACAGTTCTCAGATAGTATTGAAATTCATAATGGGTTAAACCAGGAAGATACACTTGTCCATACTATTCAATTTTGTACTAGAGCATGCCATAAAATATTTAGATGAATATTTAACTCATGCCCCAAATGGGAGTCAATGACCAATAACATTTCAATGATTTTTTTATTTACAACCAATCACAGTCGTGTTTCGGCTCGAATTTATCAACTAAAGTTTATCATATTAAAGAGAGCACCTCCTTTTTAACATAGATCATAGCATTATTTTGCAGTGACTGACTCGCCAAGAAATACGGCTACCAGATTGTATATATATAGTGCATGAATGTCAATATATAGCGCATGCGGGAGTTAATATAAAAACATTTGTAGCAATTGATTATACAAAAAAAACACTGTTTGCACTTTCTTAAACGAATTATTTTCCAGGAAATGGCGTTGCAGAAAAATATAATTGACATATTTACATCATAGGACATCAGAAATTAATTAATGCCTATAAGTAGAAGTAGTAATATTCAAATGTTCCGAAGCTCTTGATTTGTCATCATTCGCTTGTTAATGTTGCTTATAAATTTCTCCACTAGAGTGGATTCTTACAATATTGCGATTCTTCGGCAATAAATAATATGATCTGGTTGCAATGATGAACAAAAGAAGCAAATCAAGGATAGCAATCGTTTCTCATTTGTTTTCAAACATCGCCGTTTACATTAAATATATAAATATTTTAAAATGATTATAGTTAAAACAAAGCTGCAAAGGTATGGGGATCCCAATAGGCAACAGATTTTTGCTGACATTACAATTTGCCGATGATCAACTGGTATTAGCGCAAGACAAATTTGATATGGAATTCATGATAAAAAGGTTGAAAAACACATATGAATCATGGGGTCTCACAGTAAATTTACAAAAAACAGAATATCTGGCAATAAATAGCAATGAAAGAGAAAATTTAATATTGGAAGAAGGAATCCAAATAAAGCAAGTGAAACACACTAAATATTTGGGAATGATTATGGATAACATCGAAGGGATAGGCAAAGAGAACATAAAACATAGAATTGAATTGAGTAGCAAAATAATATCATCATTAAATTCCATATGGTGGGATAAGCATATTTGGAAAGACACAAAAAAATATATTGGTAAAACATTGGTGGAATCTGTTGCAATGTACGGAAGTGAGGTATGGACAATCAATAAGTACTACAAGAATAGACTAATAGCTCTAGAAATGGATTATTTACGAAGAAGTGCCAGAAAGTCTAAATTAGAACGTGTCACAAATAAGGAAATTAGAAACATAATGGAAGCAGAAGAAAGCATAATTGAAAGAATTGAGGAGAAGGAATTAAAGTGGTTAGGACATGTTTTAAGAATGGAAGATGAGCGATGGCCGAAGCAACTATATGAATGGCATCCGAACAGAAAGAAGAAAAGAGGAAGACCAAGGTTAACATGGAAGGAAAACATGAAGACAGTAATGCAAGCTAGAGGGCTAAGCATCGAAGATGCCCAAGACCGTAGGCTTTGGAGGTTTGGCACGGGAAGACGAAGATAGATAGATTATAGTTAAATAATGATTTGTGAGTAAACAGCTTAATTTTATTCGTTAAATAGTCCTAACAAATGCCACTCTTGATTTTCAAATTCTCTAGATAAATTCACTTCTCACTTCATGAGTCGAAAATTTATCGATAATTTGGAAATCACTCGTGGCATTACTTATGATAAAGAAGAGGCAAAACTCAATGGTATTAATAAGACATTGGTATAAGCTGATGATGTAGGATTATTAGGCGAAAGCGAGAAGATACGACACTATTGAGTAATACTACAAAATTGTGGCTAGAAGTAAATATCCATAAAACTAAATACATGGTCAAACGTAGAAGTAGATTATAAACGTAAATGGGAGATTAATAATAACAAATGAGGGCGTATTTGTAGAAATGACTGAATTAAAATACTTAGGAATAATAATTACAAACACAACGAATGAAATAACAGCACATAAACTCCTTGTAGGAAATTATACGGGAAGTATCCAGTAAGACGGCAAAGAATGAGATGGGAGAGTAACATTATCCATGATTTGAGGGAAGTAACATTACAGGGGATGGTTGGAAAAAATAGCCCAGGATAGGGATGTGTGGAGAGCTTATGTCCACGCGACCATGAACTTCTGGGTTTTATACTGCCAATGAGTTAGTATTCAGGGTCTTTAGCTAAACACACCAGTCGAATCGAACATATGTTCACAAATCTGAAATAGCAACAGTTTAAGGATGTTTGATTCCTTGACTTAATTCAATTAGACCAGCCACCATCAACTGGTTTTCCACTCAATTCGGAGCATGTAGTTGTGTGGAGAGAGAAAGAGAGAGAAAGAGAAAAAAAGAGAGAAAAATAGAGAGAAAGAGAGAATGAGGGAGAAAGAGAGAGAAAGAGAAAAAAAGAGAGAAAAGAGAGAAAGAGAGAAAAAGAGGGAGAAACAGGGAAAAAGAGAGAGAAAGAGAGAGAGATAGAGAAAGAGAGAAAAGGAGAGAGAGAGAAAGAGCACCTGGATGAGAAGTTGAGGAGAAATGATGACGTCATTATTTTTTCACTTCCTTGACAGCACAATTGTGGTGGTTCGGTGCTGGTTGGTGTTCATAATTCATGTTTCGTATAATCAATCAGATGCCATGGAGAAGAGTACGTCTAATGTGCCTCCGAACGATGAGACGGACAGCTAAGAGAGTGTTGCATATTTTGGTTTGATGCTTGTATTGCACATAAAGTACTGTGTACAGTGAGTGACGTACGAAGTTGTAATTCACAAACTCGTCACTCCGTCCCATCACTTGGACCAGAGCATATCGTCAATATCAACAGTTTATAGGAACAAACACATTTTCATATAGAAAAAAATAATGCTGTAAAATGTTAGTTTGTAATAAGATACATTACTTTTAAATTTATTTTTGTTATTATTAAATATACATCTTGATATATTGTTGTTACGTTTTCAATATAAAACAAATATGAAATAATTACATAAATAATATTTTTGTTAAAGATACTTTGATCAGTATCCATCCACAGTAATTCTGCCCGAGAACACGTCCTTCACTGAAATCATAGCATTTTCATGCTATGCTTGCAGCTTTACTAAGGAATTGTAGGTGTGGTAGCTTCCCATTGCTTTCCACACCGCTGAAGGATGATGATGATGATGATAAGGATGATGATGATGGCCATATGATTTCGGGGACCGTTTGGACCTTAAAGTTTTTCTGACATTTGTCTTACAGGCGAGGAAAAACCCCGATAAAAACTTCATCCAGAAAAACTGCCCCGTCCGGGGATCGAACCCGGGACCGCTGCGTGACAAGGCAGCACGCCACCTCGAGACCACAGCGGTGGACTTTATCAGTATAGCCAACTTAGTAAACTAATGGAAATGTTTTAAGAAAATATACAATATAACTAATAACATACTTTTCTTCTGCGATAATAATATTGCTCTCATTCCAATTAATGAGTTCTTAGAGATCCATGCATATTATTATTATTATTATTATTATTATTATTATTATTATTATTATTATTATTATTATTATTATTATTATTATTATTACGAGTGGAGAAGGAAATTAAACTTTAGGCACAGAAATATGTGCAAACATTAAAAACCTGTATATAAATAAATATTATCATTGATATTATTTTTTATTATTTTACAATACTATTATGTGGCAAATACAGTAATATTAAACAGATGCGAAATATGTTTTATTTACAGTGTTCTGCCTTAGGGCAGGTCCTTCACTGCAATCATAGCATTTTTATGCTATGCTTTGCAGCTTTACTAGGGAATTATAGGTGTGGTAGCTTCCGTTGCTTTCCACACTGGAGTGATAATGATGATGTTGATGATGGTGGGCAGATGATGTTCGGGGACCATTTAGGCCTCAAAGCTACCCGACATTTGTCTTACAGGTGAGGGGAAAACCCGAAAAAATATCACCCAAGAAGCTTGTCCCGACCGGGGATCGAACCCGGGCCCGTATCGTGACAAGGTAGCACGCTACCTCGAGACCATAGCGGTGGACATATGCGAAATATGGATTCTAACTTTATAGGAGAAGAATATATTACTTGTATTTGAGAATGGGTGCTTACCGTTTAGGACAATGTTTGGACCAAAGAGAGACGATCAGATAGATTAATGGAGAGAACTGCATAGCAGTGGGCTGCATCATCTTTATGGCAAACCAGATATAATAATAGCAGTTATGTCTCACATTTCAGAGATGTGAAACGAATCGAGAATGAAAGAGGGGCACGGAAACTTCTTGTATAAAAGCCAGAGAGAAAGCTCCTAATAGGTAGGCTAAAAGGAGAAGGGAGAATAATATTAACATGATTTAAGGGATGTGAATTTTACTTGGAAGATTGGAAAACTTTAGTTCAGAAGAGGGATGTGTGGGGGAGCTTATGTCCGTGCGGCCGTGAACCTACGGGTTTATTGGTGGCAGTGATTTAGTTAGTTATCGTAGGACATTATATATATATATATATATATATATACACACACACACACACACACACACACACACACAGTAAAACCTGTCTATGAAGGAACATGACGGTTCCTTAAATATATTTCCATCTTGGCAGTTGTACTTCTTATAAAGGGTTCCCAAATTACAAGCTTGATTTTTCTCATGCAGAGTACCCTAAGGGTTTTACATGCACGCTTTAAAGACCTAACGTATTGATTGAAATACAGACAAAACAGTGTATGTAACACAGCTCAGTTTGCACGGCAATACAAAACACCTTTATTACACAAATGCGAGAAGGAACTCAACAACAGGAAGACTGAAGAGTTTCAACTCCCTCGCAGGTAACGTAAGCAGACAAGGAAAAGCGAGCGATTCCCTGCTGTGACACAAAAGCATGGGTATCCCCGTAAAACATGGCCACACAAGACGGTAAAACGATATAATGCAGAAATCGTAATATGCAGAATTTTCACGTGTGGGCATAAATACTGTAATTAGAACGTGCTTAAGAATAATTTTCCGTCTTACTGAGGTAAAAATTAACTATTGGTACTTTAAAAGCATTCCGTTTCTGCGTTATGAAGGTTTCCGGCTTATACAGGACGATTTTACATATAAAATCGTACCGTTCTGCAGATTCTTTTCCGTCTCTACAGGTTTCCTTCTTATAAAGGTTCCGGCTAAGACAGGTTTTACTGTGTGTGTGTGTGTGTGTGTGTGTGTGTGTGTATATATATATATATATATATAATATTATGTGTGTGTTTAATATATAAATATATGTGTGTGTGTTTAATATATAAATATGTGTTAATAATATATTCTATATAATTTCTACAAATATAATCTAATATAAATAATGAATGTTTGTTTGTTCGTATTTTATGCGCGCCAAACCGTTCATCCGATTGTGATGGGGCATGCGAAATATTCAGGAGATTCCCGGGATGAACATAGGCTAAGTTGTGGTACTCGACTCCTACACCCTTAAAAATCACCCTTTGTAGTAAAAAACGTGAAAAGGGTAGCTTTATGGACGCTTAAATGGCTTATGCTGCTTAAACCATAATAAATAAACAAAATTAATGTAAACAGAATTGAATATCTCAAAACGCTCTACAAAAAAGTCCGCGACAGCATATGTTTATCTCTTAAGGATAACTCACAATAACTATTTTTGTATTTCATTGAAGCCAAGAAGATCGGGACAAGTATATATAGATCCCTGTGCAAGCATAGCAGCACATGACTGGTATTCTTTTACGGATAACTCACAATAACGAATTTTGTCTTTTAGCTCATTTATGCCAATGAGATCGGAATAAGTAGATTCCCGGGCAACACCGGGTAATCAGCACGAGAATTTTAAAATAATTACGATATAAATATGTTTTATTTTACTTAAACTAAACATAAGAAGTGAATTAATTTTCATCTTTCAGCTCATTTATACCAAGAAGATAGGGATAAGTAGATTCCCGGACAAAGCCGGGTAAAGAGCACGGGGTATCTAAAAATAATTACGATATACATTTTTCCCTCTACTTATTTAACTAAACATAAAAACACATTAATGTTCGTATTCTAGTCCATTGATGTCAAGAGGATCGGAGTAAGTAGATTCCCGGGTGAAGTTTTTTTTCGCGGTCCCTGAACACCATCTGGCCAACAATATCATATTCGCCTAATTAGCTTAAGTTTAGTTTAAGGCCTCTCCTGGCGCATCATTACCATCATCATCAACTCTCATATCATCGGGGAAGCGTAACTCCGCCTTCCAGGCGCCCCAACCTCAGAAGTGGGTTACAAGTACGCCATACCAGAAGAGAACACCAGAAATGTCGAAATGACAACCTGGGGCATTCGAAAAAAAAAGTTCAGAATACAAGTAGAAGGACCAGATATGATTAACATGGAAATAGCAATCCAACATTTAAGATGTGCCAAAGCAGCGGAAGAAGATGGGATCATCTCGGAACAAATGAAATCAGGTGGACTCATCATTAAGAAAAAGCTACATAAAATATTTGTTAATATTTGGAAACAAGAAAAGTTTCAGAAGCCTGACTTTATAGTCTCCATACAAAATAAACACACACACAAATTATTTATATATATATATATATATATATATATATATATATATATATATATATATATATACACGGATGTGATTGAAACTTTCATCTTAAATCATTCTTCACAGAATCACACCATATACACCAGAAAATAGAACATTGGATTATTTTAAATTTTGAACAATACAAATATTTGGGAACCACTTTAAAGAAAAAA
Organism: Diploptera punctata; assembly: GCA_030220185.1. Classification (NCBI taxonomy): domain Eukaryota; kingdom Metazoa; phylum Arthropoda; class Insecta; order Blattodea; family Blaberidae; genus Diploptera; species Diploptera punctata. The sequence goes on along the minus strand of JASPKZ010001210.1, from coordinate 1,856,207 downwards.
CAGTTACCATAATCTGAATAAAGTTTTAAGCTCTAGGTATTAAATAAGTAATGAAGCTTACAGTAATATAATGTAGGTTAAAAACTATAAAATAGTTTACCTTGTAGGTCCGTCTCCTCAACTCAAGTTGTTTTAAAACCCTGTAGGCCTATCGGGACTAATCCCATCATCAACAGAATGCATCAGGTCCGCCCTTGTTGACCCTTGTTGAAGCACTGACTTGGTTGTGAAAATTTTGGAACTAATGCATTCTGCTGATGATGGGACTAGTCCCGAAAGGCCTACAGAGTTTTAAAACAACTTAAGTTGAGGAGACGGACCTACAAGGTAACTATTTTATAGTTTTTAACCGTACATTATAGCCTATTACTGTGAACTAATACCTCAACGGAAACTTACCATGAATTTTACTAGTAACGAAGCTTAACTGCTACAAAACCATAATTTTACCAACATTCTTGTATGCAGCTGAAACCTGCACTCTTAGTCCTATAAAAGTCAGTAAGTTTCAGAAACTTTTTAAAATAAAATTTTACAAGAACTTGGTGGTGGTGTTACAGAAAATGAGGGATGGAGAATATGATAAAACACGAATTTAAGAATGTTGTATCAAGAACCGGCCGGATATGGCATCAATAGTAAAGAGTAGAAGCTAAGACGGCTTGATCACATATTACATCAAGATAACAGAAGTCTAACATAAATTGCTATGGTAAAATACCCTTGGGGAGAGCAAAACCACGTTGAAAAGATGAGGTGTATCAAGATGTCACACTAGTAAAACTTTAATTGGAAGACACGAACAACAGGGCGTGGAATAAGATCTTTGTGTATGACAAAAATCGGTTTGAAATATCCCAAAATTGATTGATAATACTGTAAAACTATATAATAACAACAGGCTTTTTGTGCCTATTTTGCATCAAAATGACACGGATCTTGCGAACGAAAATTGAAAGAATAAGAAAAAGATGATCCAAGATTTTCCTACCCCTGTTGAATGCGCACCCCACGGGAAAATGGGTATGGAAATTCACAAAATGCGTTGTCATTATGTCCTGAAAATTTTTAGGATTTCTTGTCCTCTTTTTTAACTTATACTTGTGTGCATTATGGCAGCACGGAAGCCATTAATTTTTACAATGCAAAGAGAGGGGAAAAACATAATTTTTTTCTGCACTAGGACGGAATATCTATAGCTTATATGAACTTGGCAATATTTCAAACAACAGTGTAAAGCCCTATGAACGTAGTTACTGATTTACTGTTAGGTGTGTTCATATTTGAATAAATGGCCTCAACAAATCCTACAAATATGGCGCCACCTTATTCCTTTATTTTTTCCAGTATTTTAATTTCTGAATAAAATGAAAGCAAAGATTATAGTTAGCATATGGAAATTTACACATGTAATGAAATAGAATTGGATAAAAACTGGTATTAATAAGCTGTTAGCTTATGCTGATGATGAAGTACTATTGGGCTATAGCGAAGAGGTATTAAAGGCCAACACGCACACATTATTGAGTAACACTAAGAAACTGGGACTGGAAGTAAATATCAATTAAACTAAATATATAAGCACACATAGAAATACACTATATAATGAAAATGGACAGCTGATGACAAATGAGGGAAATTTTAAGGAAGTGGCTGAAGTCAAATACCTAGGAACGATAATCACAAATATGAATGAAGTGCAAAAAGAAATAACACATAGGCTCAATTCTGGAAATGCGTGCTATTATGCATTACCCCAACTCCTTTCAAAAAAACGTTAAATTGAAAATATATACAACTGTTATTCTACAGTTACATTATATGGATGCGAAACATTGACTCTTACTTTAAGGAAGGAAAGGAGATTACGAGTATTTGAGAATAAGATTCTTAGCAAAATGTTTGGCCCAAAAAGAGATGTACAGACAGGTGAATGGAGAAGACTATGTAATAGTGAACTACATGGCTTTTATAGGAAGCCAGATATAATAAGAGCAGTTAAGTCTCGTAGACTGCGATGGACAGGAAACGTGGCACGAATGGGGAATGAAAGACGTGCATGGAAGCTTCTTGTAGGAAAACCAGAAGGAAAACGCCCAATTGGTAGACCAAGAATGAGGTGGGAGAATACCATTAACTATGATTTGAGAGAAGTAGATTATACGGGGAATGATTGGTAAACATTGGATAGGGATGTATGGAGAGCTTATGTCCGCGCGGACATGAACCTACGAGTTCAATACTGCAAGTGAGTTAACGTAGTTAGTTGCTTTAATTAAATAAAAACTGAGTGGATATCTCATAATCTATTGTAGATTTGCAAAAACCTATGTTTATGATATGAGCTGTAACTAACACATTGACACTATCAAACCCTGAGGTGCATGGCATCGAAGGCACCAATGCTTTTAAAAATCATTACGAAACAACGTTGAAGTCACTATATAAAAAATAGAATGAGATCTCAGATACGAATATTGTTTTTTTAATTTTTACAGCGATGATATAAACTCTTCAGCTGAGCTAATAGTATTTGTAATCATTCCTTGTAAAATGCACTCCCCTCAAATCATGGCCACCTCTCTGTCTACTAACTGAATCTTAATAAGCTAATAATAATTTCATTACTTATAATATTAGATACCTATTATCAGTAAATGTATTACCACTATTATCACCACTACTATCATCGTCGTCAACTAGGTCTACTATTACTACTACTAATATAACTACTATACTACTACCACCACCAACACCACTACTAATCCTACTACAGTGATAAGTTTGATAACTGATGCTATAATTCTCAACTGTACAATTGTCATATTTATACGTTTTACTCTTGCTTTCAGACCTACAAAATCACACACACACACACACACACACACACACACATATATATATATACTATTTCAAAAGACAGTTATTAACACTTGTCACATAACACAACCATGACAATTTTCTCCTAAATTAATCAGCAAGATGACCTTATTTGATTTTTGTATATACAGTTGATTTTCTTTCCGAGTTTTCAACTCGTGAATATGGATTACACAAAGTAGGATTAATAATAATAATAATAATAATAATAATAATAATAATAATAATAATAATAATAGGGCAGAACATGTTGCACGTATAGGGGATGAAAGAGGTGCATGGAAGCCTCTTGTAGGAAAACCAGAGGGAAAACGCCCAGTTGATAGATAAAGAATGAGGTGGGAGAATAACATTAACTATGATTTGAGGGAAGTAGATTATACAGGGAATGATTAGAAAGCATTAGCTCAGGATAGGGATGAATGGGGTGCTTATGTCCGCGCGGCCATGAACCTACGGGTTCGATAGTGCCAGTGAGTAAGTGAGTAAGTAAGTAAGTAAGTAAGTAAGTAAGTAAGTAATAATAATAATAATAATAATAATAATAATAATAATAATAATAATGTAAAAAGAAACAGTGAGTTTATCTAATTGAAACATGCTGATTTTGAAAATAAATTTTCCCCATCGCTTCCCAATTTTATGTTACAATGTTCGCATATTGTGTCCTGGAGATATATATCTCTCTTCATGGAGCGAGAGGCCTAGGAGACCGTTTGCGTATCATTCGACTGCTGGTCTCACATCCACATGTGCTACTCAAAGAGACGGACGATCATCCAGCCAGTATAGGGGCAGACATATAGTCAGCATGTTGGGTCTCCTACCCGTCATATATATATATAGCTGGTTTTCTCAATTTGGAGCCGCTACTAATTGTAGCTACCTAAATACCTCACGATGCTGGGTGGACATCGATCCCATACTGGTCGAAATTCCATGAGAAAATGTCTTCTCCCATGGGAACTCAAACCAGCACAAGTCACATAGCTCTGCTCCAAAGCATCATGCTTAAAACGTTGGCTACTGCGCAGGACAAGTGTCCTGAAAATAGTGCATGAAAATAGCCTACACAATGTCATGAGAGATTTTTTAATTCATTTATATTTCGATTAAAATTTGTATTATTTAAATATATTCATATATTCTCGATCTAATGCATGTACGAGATTTGCTTGGTCGATCGGCTTTCCCACAAATAAGATATTTCCTAGAAAAGGCAAAGCTAATCGACTAACAAGTGCCCATCACTCAATATTAAAATAATTACTAAACAATTTACACTGGGCTATATATAATTTGAAATGTATTGACTATTTTTTTTAATATGACACCCTGCTATGCACATATCAAAGAGCTAGAAGCTGTTAAAAATCCGTCAGGTAGAAGCTGAGTAAACTAAGCGAATTTATCACTAAATCAAAATTATGGTCAGATTTTTCTGGTTTAAGGAATATATATTTATTTGAATTGCATCATATGTAGGGGCCTAACCAGTTTCGTTGCGAAGAAACAAAAAATGATACAGTTAAGCAATTTTCAAATCGTTGATTCCAGATAAACCTCTATTCCTTAAACCTATGATCCGATTTTGCTGGCTTAAGGAATATATTTTTCGTTTGATACATTTAATCATATATATATAAAGTTTCGTTATGAGAAAACATTTCTAGCCGATAGAGCATTTAAAACGTTCCCACAAAAAATGTCAGCTTTCAAGTTAACCTCCATTTTTAATGGTTCGATTTTACTGGTTAACAAACTAAATCTCATCATCATCATCAACAACAAGGATTAAGCCCAATGGCCTGTTCCGATCTCATTATAGGTCGAATTGGTCCTTTCATCTTTCTTAGAAATAAATTAAAATTTAAATTTCACCCAAAAACCTACCTTTTAAATCCCCAGCTCGTCTTCCCAACATTCTTCTCCCTTTTGGTTTATAATTATACATTCTTCTTGGTATGCGCTGTTCATTCATTCGTAATACGTGCTGAAGATACGCACTTTTGATAGTATTTTATTCTTTCATAGACATTAAATATATTAAGTTCTGTTCTTTTGTCTTCGTTTTTATTTTTAAAAGTCCTTTGGTATCCTGCTATTGCTCTCAACATCTTCATTTCAGCAGCCTCTATTTGTTTACTATCTGCCTTTGTTAATGTCCAGGTTTCACATCCATAGATAAGAGATGGAACTGCCAATACTTTGTAAAACTTCAAAATAGTTTCTTTTCTAGTCTTATTCAATAACGTGCGTTTAATTGTGCCACATAGATAACTGAATCGTTGTATTTTAGTGTGTTTATCTAAATTTCTGTCATTGCCTAAATTATATCCCAAATAATTAAAATTCTGAACTTTGTCTATAATTACATTGTTTATCATTATTTTTGTTCTTATTGCACATTTTCCTTTCAGAGCTAATATTTTTGTTTTATGTGTAGATATTCTTAAATTGTATTTTAGAGAGATATTATTTAAAGTATAAATCTTACTTAATGTATTGTTATAGACCGAGTTTGGTTCCGAAAAATCTAGCAAGTCTGATCGATGAAAATTTATAAAGAAATTTTAAAAAATATTTTATGGGCACAGCCTCAATAGCTATAGGCCTACCCCTTCATGCATTAAAAAAAGAAATTGCTTTGGGAGAAATTTCACTGAAAATGACAGAAGTTTTAAATTGCACCGAAAGTCTATAATTTACAATGGAAATTGCACTCTACCAGTAAAACTATGGGATGTAAGTAGCATAGAGAGTGCTGAGTTTCATCCTCTTATATGGACAGCCAAATCAGCAGACATTGAACGAACTATTGATGTGTGTGATCTTTTCATTCCCAATTCAATGCAAGCTTTAATTCCTGTCATTCATCTTTATATGCTTTCGTGGAAGAGTTGACGTCTTATCAGGCCGATGTCTATGCCACAGTAAACAGCACCGGAAATCCAACAACGAAAAGAAAAATCATGATAAATAAACAACACATTCAGGAACAAATCAGTAAATATTAACAGGGTCAAATTGATCGCTTAGCAACCGTCAAAAACATTTGCCATTATTTTTTTCAAAGTGGAATAAGATAATAACATGAATTTTACGGACGATTTTTAATATTTCTATTATTTTTTTTTAATGTACTGAGCCACATAACGCGATAATCGTGACCTAAGTAATTATGCCTAACGATACCAGTTTGTGGTAATGCAGAACAAGATTCTGCATTTGGCATACCGCTAGCGAAGAAAAATGTTACTAGAAAAAGCATATTTTTCGTCATTATAAACATTCACAAATACTATTGTATTATTGTTGAATACTTTTTTGATTTTATGCAATTTCGGTAATTCCATACAAATTGACTGCAACACGTTTAAAATTTCCCTTTCATCCTTTGATAAAACACATATACGCTCACAATATTTACGTAATAGCAGTAGGTCCTGCTAAATTATGAGTAGGCCTATTAACATACCCTACCCGAGTTATACAGGGTGTTGCAAAAAAACCGACATCGGAGGTGAGGTAGTATATTGAGATATGTTGATCATTCTTAATAAGGTACCGATGTCCGAAAACGATGCGTTTTCACGCTATGACTAGTTAATTATGTCTCAAGATCAGTGTTAGTTCGAAGGATTTGAAGACTCATTACTTGACAACACCTCACAGGTACAGTTCGCCGATGAAGTGAATGAAAGCGCGGGACGAAGGGAGAGAGGGAATTGCAAGCGATAAAATACCAACCCGCCTACTGATAATAGGCACAGTCATTATATGTCACGTATCCGTGTGGTTTATTTCGGGCGCATTCTACATATTTATATTTTTATGTACTTTGTATAGTTAAAATTCTTTTTGAGTTTAGTTATAGTGCTTAATATTTACTTTAGTTTTAATAATGTCTCGTAAGAAAGGACAAACTATTTACAGCGAGGGAAGGGAGATGATTAAAAATGTTATTAAACTGGATGATGAAGAATCGAGATCAGGAGAACCGAAATATTTAATTTCCCAAAAAAATAAACGTGTTGCTAAATATTGTGGTATATCAGAACACAGTGTATCCAATATAAGAAAGGGGGATGTTGTGGCTGGTGAAATTTCATTATGTACTCCAGGAAAAAGAGACCTCGGGCTGAAGAACATAAATCTCATTGTGATGATTTTGATAGAAGAGTGATTCGAGATATAATTAGGGAATTTTATATAAAAAAAGAAAATAGTTCCGACTGCTCCCAAACTCCTTGAAGAAATTAAAAAAACAATAGACTTTCCCTGGCAAGTAGACACATTAAGGAAGTTGCTACATTCCATAGGTTTCAGACGGAAAAAATGCGGCCCTAAAAGAAAGGCTTTAATAAAGCGTCCAGACATAATTTATTGGCGGGCCAGATACTTGAGAACTATTAAAAAGTACAGAGATGAAGTAAAAAACATTATTTATATTGACTATTTAACTCATGTCACAAATGCTAGTCAATGACCAATCACGTTTCAATGAAAGTTGTTTTACAACCAATGACAGTCGTGTTTCACCTCGCTCTTTATCGATTTCTCTTTATCAGCTCCTGCTTTTGTGATAAAGAAAGCTCCTCCTTTTTAATGTTCTGAACTGGTCAAAGTATTATTTTTCTCCAACAAATACATTGAATATAGCAAATAATGAAAAGATTCCTTGATTTTACTGAGTTGTTTACTAAAAAAATAAATGAATAACCCGTAATGTTGATTATGATATATAGTTTGATGTGTTTCATTATTTCTCCACTTGGGTGCACTCTTACATTGCGATCTTATTTGGCAATAAATAATATGATCAAGCAGCAGTGAATGAACATAACCTCACAATTCTGATTTGTTTTCAAACATCGCCGTTTACATTAAATATATAAATATTTTAAAATAACTATAGTTGAACAATGATTTGTGAAAAAAAAGCTTAATTGTATTCGTTAAATAGTCCTAACAAATGCCACTCCTGATTTCCAAATTCTCTAGATAAATTCACTCCTCACTTCGTGAGTCGTGAATCTATCGATAATTTGGAAATCACTCGTGGCATTACTTATGACGAATTGTGGGTGGACAGCAACCTGACCTTCAATACCTGCTGGCAGAGCGATGACATCTTGGGTATTATACCGAACACCAGTTCTTCAAACCGCTTAATTCTACTAAATGCAGGCAGTAAAGATGGTTTCATTCCCGGAGCATCATTAATATTCAGGGCTGGACTGCCTATTGGTGATTACCATGGCCAGATGAATGGTGATAACTTCGCTAAATGGATGGTAGAGAAGTTGTTCCCCAACATACCCAGACCTAGTATCATTGTGCTTGACAATGCTCCGTATCACAGTATACAAGATAATAAGCCCCCATCGAAGCATGCTGTGAAACTAGAAATGATAAAGTGGCTGGAAAATAACAATATACTATTTTCTGCTGAAACGAAAAAGTTTCAACTTTTTGGATTAATTCAACGCTTCAAGCCAGCAGAAAAATCCTATCATATCGATAGACTTTTAGGAATCCAAGGACACATAGCTCTTCGATTGCCTCCCTATATGTGCGAACTCAATGCAATAGAACTGGCATGGGCTGCAATAAAGAGCTATGTTAGAGAAAATAGTGTTACTGGTGACTTGTCCCTAACAAGTCTACAGGAATTGACTGAAAGTGCGGTGAACTCAATCACACCGACAGATTGGGAGGGCTACGTCAGTCACGTTAGGTCTCTGGAGGATGAATTAATGGAAGATGTGATGGACAGTTTCATCACATCATTAGGATGAATGGATTCGAGTGGAGAGGAAGACAATTGTGAAAATGGTAGTGAGGATTGTTCATCAGACTCGGAACTGGTACGCCCGCTAAGCTTCTAATGATAAGGTAAGTTATAGTACAATCCCTCGTGATATGATGTGCTGACTAATGAATTCCTTTTCCTTTCATACACATCGTCTGTGAACTATACGAAACCTATGATACATGGTTTCGCAACGGAATGTGGCTGCAACATGACGGAGCTAGAGCTCACTTCGATGCCAATGTGAGGAGACATTTGAATACCACGTATCCAGATCGATGGATTTGCAGAGGGGGACCAGTCCCATGGCCTCCGAGATCATCTGATCATAACCCGCTCGACTACTTTGTGGGGCGAGATGAAACAGTATGTCTATCACATTCCAGTAGTCACATAAGGATCTTAAACCCCGAATCCACGCTGCGACACAAATAATTCAAACGAGGCCAGGGGTATTTTGAATGTGTGCGCCAATCACTGATATTTTGATGACTATTTAACTAATGCCCCAAATGGGAGTCAATGGTAAATCACGTTTCAGTGAATTTTGTTTTACAACCAATGACAGTCGTGTTTCACCTCGCTTTTTATCGAATTATCTTTACCACTTCCTGCTTTCCTGATAAAGAAAGATCCTCCTTTTTAATATTCTGAACAGATCAGAGCATTATTTTGCAGTGACTGACTCTCCAACAATTACATTTAATATAGCAAATAATGAACAGATTCCTTCGAACTATAAATTTGATGATTGCATGTTCAATAACTGTGTTTATAAATAATGATTTTACTGAGTGGTTTACTAAAAAAAATAAATTAATAACCTATAATGTTGGTTATAATATATACTTTGATGTGCTTATTTCTTTTCCTCCACTAGGGTGCATTCTTACAATATTTCGAACCTATTTGGCAATAAATAATATGATCAAGTTGCAGTGAATAAACAAATGAAACATAACCACACATTTCTGATTTGTTTTCAAACATCGCCATTTACATTAAATATAGGCCTATAAATATTTTAAAATACTGGTAAAAACTATATTTAAATAATTATTTTTTAATAAACAGTTTAAATGTATTCGTTAAATAGTCCTAACAAATGCCACTCCATGACTCGTGAATTTATCGATTGTTTGGAAATCACCCGTGATATTACTTATGATAAAGGAATTGCACTATTTTCTATATAGTATTTTCGGTGGTGAGATAGTTCGCGAATTGTAATTCGTCCTTATACGTCAACTAAAGGCCTATATATATATATATATATATATATATATATATATATATATGTCACTTTATGTCCACCGCTGTGGTCTCGAGGTAGCGTGCTGCCTTGTCACGCAACGGGCCCGGGTTCGATCCCCGACCGGGGTAGTATTTCAGGGTGAGGTTTTTATCGGGGTTTTTCCTCACCTGTAAGACAAATGCCAGGAAAAGTTCCAAACGGTCCCCGAATTCATATGATCATCATCATCCTTATCATCATCGTCATCATCATCTTTTACCGGTGTGGAAAGCAACGGGAAGCTACCGCACCTACAATTCCCTGGTAAAGCTGCAAGCATAGTATGAAAATGCAGTGAAGGACCTGCCTTCGGGCAAGATTACTATGAATGGATGGATATCACTTTATAGATTTAATAATTTACGTAGGCATGAGGCATAAGCATTCTCTTATAGTTTAATAAAGGACCTAACTTGAAGGACAAGAGAATGTTTATAGAGAAGGCTGATTAAAAATCACTTAACCAGGTACCACAAGATTCTGTTGGAAAACTCAGCATGTAATTCGAGGTTACTTCACCCACATAGCAAACAAACTGGGCAATTATTCATCCAGAGAGGAGCGTAGTGATCACAGGACACTAGGCGGCTCTGCCCGGGGCCATCACAATATGTGCACAATGGGTTGCAGAACTACACAGGGGAAAAGTTTACTATAATGTGACATTTGCACGTTTTATGCTTTAATAATGTGCTCGTATTAATGCCTATTCGAATGCAGACTACTATCACCTCAATCAGCGTTTTATCTACAGAGTGAATACAATTATTAAATGGGATTCAATACATTACAGAAATTGTTTTATTGAATGTCACCACAAAAATTAGAAAAACTAACTAGTTATTTTCTTCACTCCCTTGTTAAAGTGTTCTAAACTCCTCTCGAGACATTATATAGTTCATCAGACACAGAAGGGCTACCCATTGATGATGATATTCAATCGCATATTTTATCGTAAGTAATGCCACGAGTGATTTCCAAAATATCGATAAATTCACGACTCACGAAGTGAGGAGTGAATTTATTCCTCTAGAGAATTTGAAAATCAAGAGTGGCATTTGTTAGGGCTATTTAACAAATACAATTAAAATGTTTACTCACAAATCATTTAAATATAGTTATTTTAAAATATTTATATATTTAATGTAAACGGCGATATTTGAAAACAAATAAGAAACGTTTGTTATGTTTCATTTGTTCATCACTGCAACCAGATCATATTTATTGCCAAATAGAATCGCAATATTGTAAGAAAGCACCCTAGTGGAGAAAAAATTAAACCCTTCAAACTGTTTATAACCAATATTATAGGTTATTAATTAATTTCTGATGTCCTATGATGTAAATATGTCAATTATATTTTTCTGGAATGTTAATACCTGGGAAATAATACGTTTAAGAAAGTGCAAACAGTGGTTTCTATTTTTTTTTTGTGGTATAATCAATTGCTACAAATGTTTTTCTATTATATCTCGCAAGCAGTATTTGGTTACATTCGTGCACTACATACACAAACTGGGAGCCACTTGCATTCTAGAATTCTTACATCTTATATATATATATATATATATATATATATATATATATTTCAGATGCCCCAGGTTGTCTTTCGACATTCCTGGTGTTCTCTCCTGACATGGCGTACTTGTAACCCACTTCTGAGGTTGGGGCGCTTGGAAGGCGGGGTTACGTTGCCCCGATGATATGACGGGCGATGATGATGATAGTGGTGAGCCAGGAGAGTCCCTAAATATATAAATTGTTATTGAGTCAGTCACTGCAAAATAATGCTCTGACTTAATCAGAATGTTAAAAAGGAGGAGCTTCATTTTAATATGATAAAATTAAAATGATAAAATAGAGGTGAAAACGACTGTGATTGGTTGTAAATCAAAATTCATTGAAATGTGATTGGTCACTGACTCTCATTTGGGGCATTACCACCAAATGGAATGGTGCTGGGTTGATGTTCATGTAGCACAGATCTAAATTACTCTATCGATTAGTGATCACTAGTGAACTAATGATTAACATCATCGCCTTTCGCATATTCAAACCCGTCTGGAGTCTACAGACTTTCAATTGTGTAAACATCCAGTGCAATGGCTTCCTTAGGAAGGGTCCTATGTCGTAGATTCATTATACGTAAAATAACTTCAAATCTGAAAAAAATATGCCTCTTAGCAAAATTCGTCGGCTTTTGCGTCCACGATTAGCGGCGTCAATCTGAGCTGTTAAAGAGTGACGTTAAATAAAACATTAGGGTAAAGTGGGGGAATTCTGATTATGGAGATAGTTCCGATCATGATTTTATTCAAAACCCACTATTACAGCTGCTTTCTTCACATTGCTGTCATCTTCTGCGAAGTGTTTCAAACATTGTGTATAACGCCATGCTAGTTGAACAGCATCTCTGCAGGGTGGTGAACATTTTGTGTTCCGTATACTTTTCTTGTAAGGAAGCGAAAATGATTTATGTCAGGTAAATTAGGTATTTATCATAAGTAATGCCACGAGTGATTTCCAATGTATCTAGAGAATTTGGAAATCAAGAGTGGCATTTGTTAGGACTATTTAACGAATAAAATTAAACTGTTTACTCACAAATCATTATTTAACTATAGTTACTTTAAAATATTTATATATTTAATGTAAACTTCGATGTTTGAAAACAAATGAGAAACGATTGGTACGCTTCATTTGCTTCCTTTGTTCATCACTGCAACCAGATCATAATATTATTTATTGCCCAAGGATCGCAATATTGTAAGAATGCACCCTAGTGGAGAAATTTATAACCAACGTTATAGGTAATAATTAATTTGATGTTCTATGATGTAAATATGTCAATTATATTTTTCTGCAACGTCATTTCCTGAAAAATAATTCGTTTAAGAAAGTGCAAAGAGTGTTTTCTTTTTTTGGTGGTATAATGAATTGTTACAAATGTTTTTATATTATCTATCGCATGCGCTTTCTGCTGACATTCATGCACTATATATACAATCTCGTAGCCGTATTTCTTGGGGTGTCAGTCACTGCAAAATAATGGTATGACCTATTCAGAATGTTAAAAAGGAGGTGCTTTCTTTATTATGATAAACTTCAGTTGGTAAATTTTAGGCGAAACACGACTGTGATTGGTTGTAAATAAAAAATCATTGAAATGTTATTGGCCATTGACTCCCATTTGGGGCACGAGTTAAATAGTCAATTAAATGTATTGATTTTTCAGATTTAGCTATCGATAATGTGATCGGAATTACCCTGGTGTCGGAAGGACTCCGATCAAATACAGGTACTAGAATACAATTTTTTCTTGTTAATTGATATTATATTTGTATGTTTATGTATACCTAAATAAGTAATAGAACAGTAAATGGTTCTCTCTCTTTTTTTTTTTCAATTCCTCTTTATGAAATATTATTAGTTATTCGGCTAATTGCTAAAGTGATCGATTTCCCCCACTTTACCCTAACTAAATTTATCTGAACTATTGTCAATGAGTTGAGTAACATTCCAGGATAAATGCGTTTTATCGCTGTTCGTCAACATCTTTAACTGCACCACTCTTATGGCTATAGGAATTATACACATGCAATTAAAAAAAAACTTAAGAGATACTTGTCTTATAATTAAACTCAACACCATATCTCTGATAATGACTATAGAAATCGAGAAACTGCTCCGATATGTGTTTATCTTGATTTTTTTATTTAGCTCCATTGTAAGATAGGCGAAATATACAAATATATCTGCTTCTTGATCCACACTTTGTCTACCTCATAACCCCTCTATCTTTCGCTACCTTCCCACCATAATTTAAACAAACGATCAAGTTGTACCTCTACATTCCTAGTTTTCCTTGTTTTGGCTCCCGTCTCCGAAATTTTCTGCCTTCTTACACCAAGGATGTCCCACATTTTAAGGAGAGCAAAAGGTTGCACTAAATGCGGTAGATCATGTACGAAATGAAGAGGCACGATCAGAATTTTGAATATGTATTTCATAAATTAAAAAAAGAAGAACACCATACCAAAAAAAACATGTTGAAAGAACGGACGCTAATAAACTTCCCAAAAAAATAGTTTGTAATTATAAGCCAACAAGCCGAGTGATGTGGGAAAACTTAAAAAAAAAATGGAAATATGCTGTGAAGGCGGAACAGTCTGGAACCTAAACCAAGAAGCGAAGAAAAGGAAGAACAAGAGTAAGTTTATGCTTAGGTTATAGCAACCTTTATGTACTTTAACACTTTCCAATATTGTTATTTTAACACAATTCCAATAATGGACCATATTATAATGATATTGTGAAAAGAAAAATAAATGTCTGAATCGGAAATCGAACCGTGGACCTCTTGTATTTCGTACAAGCGTGCAAGACCACTACACTGTACGAGATATGGTACAAACATTAACAATTCCTTCTACATATAATTCTCTATGTAACAATAAAGAATTGTTAATGTTTGTACCATGTCTCGTATAGTGTAGTGGTCTTGCAGGCTTGTACGGAATACAAGAGGTCCATGGTTCGATTCCTGGTTCAGACATTAATTTTTCTTTTCACAATAGCATTATAATACTTTATGTACTGTTCATGTTTTGTTAAATTATATATGTGCTACCGTAACTTAAGAGATTAGTAAGTCATAAGATCGTAACATTTAATAATGGAACCCAATAATACTGGCTGAATGGAAGCGAAACCTTAACTAGCCAGTAAAATAAATAAAAATAAAAATAAAGAAATGTTTTAACAAAACGACTTCTTAATTACCTCAAATAATCAATTATCTATGACTATTTATAATTTTCTACCATTAATACCATTGATTACATTGCTGCTGCACAATTTTCTTTTTGCAACAATTCACTTTCAGTATGAACGTAAACAAATGAATGAGTACAGAAATGAATGAGTAATACATATAAATTTCTTAGGGACAATTTATTATTGTGTTTAATTTAATTTATTTGTAACACATATTATACATACATTTTATTTTTCTGTATTCCTTCTCTATATGACCCCTTCTCTATATGAACTTTAATTATGCCAAATATCACACTCCTCCGTGCGCGCAATCTGCTTCAAAAGGGGTACAAATATTTCTCTTCGCGTATTAATATATAGATGGGTAAGAAAAGATGGTAGATATGGTGTTACTCATATAATCCACCTATCATTTTAATTAATTATTCATAATAACGTTCACACAGACACACAACATACGATTAGTACGGTAATCATATAGTTAAAAACGTTGTAAATCAATTAATCAATTACCTTGTTGTTAACAACGAATGATTGGGCAGTTCGGGAGATCTTCATTACGCCAGTCTACTAGGATAACGCCACACAATCACTTGCGGAGAAGATGATTGTAAACCACGCCATCCCAGGCGTCTCAGCGGCGCCGAAAAACAAGGGACGAATTGGCGACACCCTTATTAAATAATATGTTCTTTCACACCAAGCAATTAGTCCACACGGAGTTATATAATGGCCGCTCTGCTTCCGCCCCTTCAGCACGAATATTCTATAAACATGTTACGATATGTGGTGCTATCCGAAATTTTAGTTATATGTATGATAACAAGAAGTTAAAATGCAGTAATAATACAGAATTTGTACATTAACAGCGGGTCTGCTGTTCCTTTATAGTAATGAATATTCAATTTTTAATTTTTCATCGGCTCAAATTACAATCCAGACAATTTTCTTTCAAATTACTAATATATACGGAAATATGTAAATACTTCTAAATTGTAAGTAAAAAAAACTGCACATTTAAAACGTATAATTTCTAGTTACATTAATCAAAAAGATAAACGAAGCTATCTACTCTGTCGTTAGTTTATTCAAAATGTATGAGCCATCGTGAAGATCAAAATAATGTATTATTTTTTTACAATATTATAAACCTTTAAGTAAATAATTCACTGTTATATTAAGGAAAAGAGAGTTAATTAAAATTAACAGCTGCTTTAATCAAGAAACGATAGGCCTGTGTACAGTATTGAGGAGGCACAGTGCACTGTACAGTACAGTGTTTAACAAAAAGTTCTGTCATTGGTCTATTTTATTACTCATATTATTGTGATGAAATTTATGATTTTACTCTACCTACTTCCAGTGATCTAGTTAATTTTTAATTTCCCTTAGTAAATCTGTCAGAACTCATCTTATTATTGTCTAAAGGGCATGCTACTCGTAATATTTCGAACACATCAATAACATACTACTCTGTAATAAATCATCGGAGACTATAGATTCCTTGTATCAAAACATTCAGCCGACATCCAATTGAGGAGTTGAATGGAATATGGGCATAACTCATGTTTTGCCCTTTTTCCGTTCAATGTTGGTCAGCCTGAAAAGTTTCGTTTCGATATCCCGATTACAGCAGCTGATAGTATAAATTAAAATAAACAGCAATGTTATGCATTTAGTTATATATCAATTGCTAATATCTCAAAACGTATATTTTTTAATTGTGCCCATATTCCATTCAACTCTTCAATTGTGAAAGTTTGTGAAGAGTTTTGTTCCCCCGCACACACACATAAGAATGTATAGAATAGCACAACAATACCATTCGCATAACTTCACAGATTTCCGCAACAAATTTTATGTGATTGTACACCTACAATTATTTGTTATTTTTATTACGTCATATATACTAAAAAGAAATGTTCTTAAAAATCAACTTCTGCGCACGAGATGAAAGTTCTCAATAGATATAAATAATTAAAATAAGCGAAGAGTAAAACCGTTACACTGTATATAAACAAACAACTCCCCGAAAAAAAAAAAACTTAAGGAAAAGAATAAGTCTTCTGCGTTAAGAAAATATCAACATGATAGCCTATATAATAAAAATGTTGGCGCAAAATAAAACTTGAAACTGTGAAAGGAAGTAATGTAATAGTACCCCATAAATGATTCGGCTTGCAGAGGGGGAAAATATGCCTAAAAATGCTAATTTTATTGACTTACCTGAGTGGTTTGAAGTAGTTGCATAGGTATTCAAATCTCTCGTCAGGAACAGGTACGCGACGTGCCTGAAACAAACACTCAGGTCAACACATCTTGCAAAATATTCTGTCTCCCAAAAAAAATCACTAACACTACGAAGTAGCTCCCTTAAAATGTTAATTAGTTTTCAATTAACAAAGAAATCCGGTTCTTACAGCTATAAATAAATATTCCGAATGTATAGGCATACGTCGCCATAATGTGTGAGGTGAAGTCCCTACTTTTTATTCCAACTGTCCGGCTTCGATCCCGACAGAGTAGAGAATTTTAGCAGTAGTGGCAGTGGTAGTGGTAATGATAGTAGAAGTAGTGTAATGCATTTAACATCTCAAGTGTTAGCATGGAAGTACCGAAAACATTGCCCCGAGCCTCTTACTATGGTTGTGTTACATGTGGTAGATCCAAAAAACATGGTAACCACGGTTAATCTCATTCCGAAGGAAACCACCCCTAAGATGTAATGCCTTGAAAAATGTCATCAATTTCGGGCGAGTTTGAACCCGAGCAGGTACGACCTGGTAACCACTAGTCAACTGAGACAAAGAGAGATGATTTTAAATCTCCACCTTGGGTCTAACCACAGATCCAGGGTGAACCTATTTAATGTGTGAACCTGAGTTCCTGCTCCCTGCCCACAGTGATCTATCTATACCCAGTCCACTCTTAAAGTGATCCTCGTCAAAAGGAAACTATGTGACCTGCTCGCTTTTCATTGGTCATGGACACCGACATAGAAGCAATACCCTTTCGCCATTCGCGCCACTATTACTGTCACTTTTGACAGGGAGATGACACAGCAACAGAAGACTCGATACTTTCAGCCATATTGTTCAATGATAATCATATGAAGCATGACTCAAATGCATCACCCATAAGTAATAAACTATTTTAAGTTGTAATTATTGATTAGGTATATTTTAGAATATTTTGTATGTTTTGAATATTATTATTTTCATTCACGTTGAAAAACTGGTATATTCAGAGGACATATTTTTAATTTAATGAAGGGAGTTATTTTTTCGCGTTATTGTTGCTTCTAAAACGTACGTCGGTGTCCATAACCAATGAAAAGCGAGCAGATCACATGGTTTTGTTTTGACGAGGATCACTTTAAGAGCGGACAGGGTATAGAGCATTGGCTTGTAAGTTTCATGAAGGCTGTTGAGCCCTACAAAAGCAGCAAGGATAAGAAAGAGTGGAGAAAAAGCTTAAGATAATTTGGCGTAATGCTGCATGACGTACCGCACAGTAGCTTAGCGGTTAAAGGCTTGATGGCTAGGTCCAGAGATACGGGACTTGCGCTGGTTCGAGTCCCCATGAGGAAGACATTTCCTCATAGAATTTTGGTCAGTATGAGACCGGTGCCCACACAGCATCATGACGAATTTGGGTAGCTACAATAAGTAGGGATTAAGAAAATTAGTTATAACGGTTGGGGGCCCGACATGCTGACATAAGTCATTCTCTTTATTGGTTGGAGGTTCGTCCACCTCTGTGATTGACACTTGTTGATGTGCATCCAACAGCCAGATGGTAGGCGGGCCTTCTAGGCCTTTCGAGCCATGGATAGTTATATCGCCTGACAACAGACTTGTAGTTTATGATGACTATTTAACTTATGCCCCAAATGGCAATCAATAACCAATCACATTTCAATGTGATTCTGATTTAAAACCCAATCACAGTCGCTCTTCACCTCGATTCTATCACTTTCATTTTATAAAGTAGCTCCCGGATTGTGTATATATGTATATAGTGCACGAATGTAACCAGATTCTGCTTGCGAGATATAATAGAAAAACATTCGTAGCAATTGATTATACCATTAAAAAAAGACAAACCACTGTTTGCACTTTCTTAAACCTATTATTTCCCAGGAATTAACATTGCAGAAAAATATAATTGACATTTTACATCATAGGACATCAGAAATTAATTATTAACCTGTAATGATGTGTTTCATTTTTTCTCCATTAGGGTGAATTCTTACAATATTGCGATTATATTTGGCAATAAATATGATCTGGTTGCAGTGATGAACAAATGAAACACAACGTTTCTCATTTGTTTTCAAACATTGCTGTTTACATTAAATAAAATAACTATATTCAAATAATGATTTGTGAGTAAACAGCTTAATTTTATTCGTTAAATAGCCCTAACAAATGCCACTCTTGATTTCCAAATTCTCACTTCGTGAGTCGGGACTCGCGAATTTATCGATAATTTGGAAATCAATCGTGGCGTTACTTATGATAAAAAAAGAACAATTTGTTTAATTCGTTGTATTGAATTGATATGACACCAGGGCGATGTCTAATTTCCTTTGTTTAAACAGGTATCAAGAGCCAGCCTGTTAATCAACACTGGCCCTAACTTCCTACAGAGATAATACCCAATTCATAAAGAAAAATATGTTTAAGAAAACGTACCAAGGATCAAAATAATGGTTTCTACTGGGTGTGTTCCTGTATTAAAAAATGCAGTATGTTACATTTACATAGTTTTATATTAATTAATGAGTTTAGTTGTGGCAAAATATAAAAGGTCTGATTATTTAGCTCACAAATTACAGAACTAATTCACTGGTACTATCGAACCCCCGTACGTACAAGATAGCACGTCAGCTCTCCATATATCCCCATCCTGAGCTAATGTTTTCCAATCACCCCCTTTATAATGTATTTCCCCTCAAATCATGGTTAATGGTATTCTCCCACCTCATTCTTGGCCTACCTATTGGGTGTTTTTCCTTTGGTTTACCTACAAGGAGTTTCATGACCCTCTTTCAATCTCCGTTTGTTCCGCCAATCGCAGTCTTCGAGACTTAACTGTTTATTATATCTGGTTTACCATAACAAGCAAAATATCTAAATAAATAAATTGATAATTAAAATCTTGAAATTTGCATAATGTTGTAACTCGTCTCTCCTTACATCAGCCAATTTTTTTAAATTTGACTAAATTTTTCATCTTGTGTTAACAATCTACTTATGAATATGTATGCCCTCGGTTTAACATTCTGGAACTCGCTTTTGAGAGAAGTTAGGGATTATCGAACACTACATTGATTTAAAAGCATGTAGGTACTGAATTTTTGTTTCATAGATAGTTTGTCACTACAATTTCACATCAATAACGAGACAAGCATATCGACGGTAAGTAATGAAAACCTCGTAATTCCATCGGTCACTGAAAACCATAACTCCAGTAGCCAGCACAGTAATATGTGATGCATAACCTGTTGCGAACACGGACTTCAAATGTATTAATAACTTGACTTGTATTCTGTAGTATTCTGTAGTGGGAACTATTGCTGTATCGATTTTCATAATTATTTAAAACAGTTATTTGTTTGTCCTGTAAAATTTACCAAAATTGAGTTACGAGGTTTTCATTACCCACTATCGATATATCAATGTGATAGGGCCTGCAATATAGGTATTATAATTATTATTTTATTACCGTTATTATGGCTGTAGTCACTGTAGTAAGGTACACTACCTAAAATGTATATGTTAAAATATAGGCCTATTATGATTCGTGTATATATATATATATATATATATATATATATATATATACACTTTATAGCTCATCTCAGACTTACATAAATATGTTAGTATTGATTAAATGTTTATAGGTTATTTCTTTGCATTAATTTACATTTTTTGCTGGGGTTGAGTGGAAGTCTTAATTCTGTAACAATCAATTTGAGAAGAACGAAAATAAATAATAGTTTCAAAAAATAAAACAACACGCTTTATTAGAAAACCGAACTAAAAAATGAAAAATAATTTTAATTTCCTACACGCTTGGGATAAAATTAAAGTGGTCAACAAAAAGAAATCATCTCCAACACATCTAGAATAAAACTAGAGTTATCTACAACAAAAAAATTATACTATCAAAAGCTTGGGGTGCTCTATATCAATTAATATATTTGATAATAAACATACATTGGTAAATATAAAATCTCTAAGAAGAAAACGCAAATACCATAAAAAGCACCCCACGCTTTTGATGGTAAAATTATTTTTTTTTTTTGTACATAACTCTAGTTTTATTCTAGATGTGTTTGAGATGATTTTTTTGTTGACTACTTTAATTTTATCCCAAGCGTGTTGGAAATTAAAATTATTTTTCATTTTTTAGTTTGGCTTTCTAATAAAGTGTGTTGTTTTAGTTTTTTAAACTATTTTTTTTTATTTTTAGTTTAATTGATTCTCATAAACTGGAATCCCATGAAAATTTAATTGTTTACGATATTTTTAGTGTCTAGATACGAATATAAATATATATTTTTTTAAATTATTATTATTATCTAACAGTATTATAATATTCTTGAATATTTTAATATGGATGAATAGTTACAGTTCATCGTATCCTTCTCATATTTTTTTGGATAAATTACAATATGGTAAGTTTACAAAATTGTTATTAATATTTTACAGAATAAGATAAAAATGTAAATATCTTAATATTTGATACTATTGGAGTATGAGCTAAAAGTAATACTCTTCTAAAAAAATCCTCCGGGACGGATTTGAACCAGCGACCTATGGATTTCTGAAAGTATATACCACTACAGTCCACCGCTCTACCAACTGAGCTACCAGAGGATATAATATTAATTTCTTACAACAATGAACTAAAAAGTCGATAAGTCCGCAATCTATTATACCGGTCTTTATTTTTTTGATGTCCTGATAATCCTGGCCAGGATCTTATAAAAAAATTAAATTATTGTTCTGTCATTGGTCCTTTAAAGTATACAAAGTTTCAAGTCGATCCAATGTTTTTAAGTGGGTGAAAATTGTGTTGAAAGATTCCATTACATATATAGACAGATACAGGTCAAGCTAATATAAAGCGTGCAAAAAAAACTTACACAGAAAGAATAATTTTGACCAGTACTTTATAAGAGACATAAACAAATGTTCACATTACATGTCTACTTTGCATCAGCAACAAATACCAACAGCTGTTGTTAAAACACACGGAATCGCACACTTTGCACTCCCGCGGCCAAATAAAAACAACCATTACGATCTCATTTACAACAAAAACTAACATGTGTATGTACAGATTCACAGCACCATTAACACAAAACTAGCCAAGTTTAACCATCGACTAAATGATTCGCATCTGCCATTTTTTTTTAAATTAGATGCAAAAAAAGTAACTTTGCAAAAATCAGTACGGTAATAGTTTCCTGGTTGTAAGAAATGCTGCGCGTGGCTTGTTTTCATGACGAATGTCTCGCATTTTATGTGTGTCGTTTATAAAATGGAGAGATGAGACAAAGAAGGTGAAGTTTTTGTTGCTCGGTGGGTGGAAATGAGTCCCAGTGTAATGATAACTCTGCACATGGCCAAGTACACGTTATACATATAAACACAGACATTCGGCCTGGCCGCCAGGTAACAAGTAACTTCTCTATTTTTGTTTTCTTCTATTGTTTTATTTAACAAGACTTCCTCTGACTCTGAGGAACTTGACAACCTTCGGTGGAAAGATAAACTGCATTTCAATGGAGAAGTACTTTTAATACTAATAAAATTCATATCAAATTCTGTTGAGGCGAATAGTCATGAGATAAAAACTTAAAATATGTACCTTTTTGGCAGGTGCCGTCGTCCTCAACTGTGTTGAAATATTATATTTAAAATATTGTCCGGAGGCCTTTCGAAAGTTAACTTCCATCATCAGCAGGATGAGCTTCTGCTACTAGTTGCTGTTATAATTCGTTTGGCTTAACTTTGCAAGAAATTTGTAGAAAGAGGCAGCTGGCTCACCTCTCACTCGCACCAGTGTTGTCGGGGTTTCTTCACCAAATGTTAATAGGGGTAAGGAGGAAGACGAAAACTGACAACAGGATGGGTTCTTTCTTTTGTACCAGGGTGAAAGTCGTCAAGGGTCTACCCCTATATCTCCATCTCTCTCTTTGCCAAGTTAAGCCAGATATACAATAGAAACTTTAATACAAGACGTAAGGAACACCTAAAAGATTTCATGTACGCGGGTGATAAATCAAGCTATGCCAAACATCTCATTAACGCCGGTCACCAAATGAACACAATAGAAAATACTCTCACGATAATTCACAGAGAAAACATTCCGGCAAAGATAAATATATTTGAAGACCTTGAGAATATAAAAGAAATAAACAACACCTTACTTCTTAATGAGAACGCACCCCATTTAAACAACCCCTTATACAAGATCGTCAAAAACAAGTCAGTTGCTGCTACAGACACTTGGAGGCTACATCGTCATAAACAACAACAACTAGTAGCAGAAGCTCATCCTGCTGATGATGAAAGTTAACTTCCGAAAGGTCTCCAGATAATATTTTAAATATAATATTTTAACATAGTTGAGGACGACGGAACCTGTCAAAAAGTTTTTATCTTAAGTACTTTTAAGAAAGGCAAACAGATTAAATTCCGTCTCATTGTTTTAGTTGAGAGAAATTTTCAGAAAATATTAAATCAGTAGGTTAGTATGATCGAAAACAAATCGAATCTCATACCAAAGGAATTGGCTGTTCGAAACTCGTCTTCGGGAGGATCTGAATACATTTCTGCGACTAACCAATTTATAAAGATAGATTTATTCTTGTCTGAAATGTAATCAAAATGACTGATCTGAATAACTGGTTTTATAGTTTTCCGAAATATAGTCCCTTTTTATTTTATTTTTATCTACTGTTTAAATAATATATTTTAGTGTTTAATTTATATTGATTGCTCTAAGTTTTTTTTCTTCTCATTTTTGTTTTGCTCAAGAAAAAAAAATCCAGAAAATTTAAAACAAAAAAGTCTGTATGATTGAAAACGAATCTCTGCCAATTCATAATATGATGGCTCCGATGTCGCGTTCTAGACTAACATTTGCTAGGTCCCAAGTTCATGTCTTGAGACCGGTCATTTGGGGGGGGGGTTCTTCCATCCAGAAAAATTCTGCGACAGAATTTTAATACTGATTTTTATCTCTATTAAACAGAATTTCATAAGTATTTATATACTTAATTAAAGGAACATAACATAAAATACACATAAATTCAACAATCTTGGAAGTCTTATTTTGTGTAACTTTCAAAGACTGAGAAACACTTTGAGGTATTAGACAGAAGCAGGATTGATAAATAATGTATCTGTTTTCTATAATTCAATTTAAAGATAATTTAAATTGGTCAAGTCTTGGATCAGTGTAAGTCTGTAGAGTTAAAAGAAGTTATACAGGGTGCTCCAAAATTCCCCTTACAAACTTCTAGGATTGTAGAGGGGACTGAGTTGACAATATTTAGAATTGGAAACCATGTCCGGAAACTCACAGTTTCCGTGTTACAACCATTTGAAAACATGTTTTCAACGTGATCATTTTTGCAAGTATGTAATGTATTATGAGGCATGACTCAGTGCATCACTTGTTTTACAATTCAACTCATTAATAACTAAAGAAACAAAATGGAAACTGAATCATGACTTGCATTAATAATCCTGGATACACCCTCCACAATCAATTTTTGCAGTTTTCAAAATTTCGAAAAATTTTCACATCAAAAAAATATAAAAAAACACCAAGTCTTGGAATTCTCGATAAGGAATGTTTCGATTTAAACGAATCGCGAAGCTATTACTTGTTGAGACACGTGACGTACGTTCAGGCTTGTTTTCAAACGGCTGTAGCATGGAAACGGTAAGTATCCGGACATGGTTTCCAATTCTAAATGTTATCAACTCAGTCCTCTCTACAAGTCCTAGAAGTTTGTAAGGGGAATTTTATAGCACTCTGTATATACCTGTACACAGCATATTTCTTAAGCATGACAAATCACACAATCATTGCCTTACTATAATGACGTAACATAAAAACTGGGGACATCTAACATCTTCCATCTGCGTTGACGGTACTCGTATGTTACTTGGAAGCAACGCTAATAATAATTCTGACATCTGCCAGATTTTAAGGGGGTTAATTTATATAATGTAACCCCTACTTACTAAATAACAAACGTACTTTTAACACAGCAGTGCATATGCTCAAAATTAATAGCTCTGGGACATTCTAGTCGCTTAAAAACATAAGGTATCTGGTATAACAAAATAAAGAATAGTAAGTTTTTGGAAATTCCATCAAATCACATTCGTTTCTTTCTTTTGCAGCAATGTCACAAAAGAAGGCGAACTTAAAAATAATGCTAATCGAATTAGACACTTTAAAAACTACTTTTCTTTTACATATTTAATGCCACTCTTGATAAGTCACAAAGGGAACGATTTTGCAGACTTTTTGGGGCGATACAAACAGATGTTTCTTTACTAAATAGAACGAAAAATACCAAATAATGTAATATTATCATTCAATTCCTATACACTAACTCAGTTTAACCTTATGGTTACTTAAGACATGGCACACGCGACCCGGGCCTCACAGTGGCATGACCTGTCGGGAGAAGGATTTTAGACTGTGGGTCACAAACATACTTTATGGCTATACAAAGTCGGGGAGGGCCTCCACGAATGAGTGATATAATATTACTTTAGCACAAATTTACTACTTTTATTTTAATTCTCGTCTTAATTATCAAAATTCTGTCGTTGGGCTTATTTATAATGAAAGTTTCAATTTACGGACGTCGAAGGGACATTAACCATTTACACCCAGCAGGTAGTCTTAAGCAGAAGGACAGCTGCATTCATGAATCAATCTAAACATATATATATGCAATCAACTGTAATGAAATATATTCTATGTTAATTAAATAACAATAAAACTTAAAGTTTTAAATGATTCATATTTATTAAAATACATATTCGTTACAGTTTGAAATTTTACGTTTGTGGCAAAGGGAAAAAACTAAATATTTTAGAAATTGTAGAGATAAATAAATAGAAGAATAGCAATAGGCCGTTAAATTCCGAACTAGATTTAAATGAATCGCCTCTTTTAAATTTATAACAAGATATTGTTTGTTAAAATTTGTTTGTTTACATTCAGTTGCATAGTTACAGTTGTTATGTACGGGGTGAATCATAAATATGGCTATACGTTTGATCGCGTTGTGTGATGAAAATATTACCATTACAGGAAATATGAAATTACCGTTGGAAAGGCAATTATTCAAATTACAACAATAGAATAAAACAAAACAGTGTATAACTTACGTCATTGGTCAAAATGGCGTTGAATATGCAACAGCAAATTACAACTGCTGCATGGGCAATAACGTATACTAACGATCGTGAGACCGCATGACGGGCAAGACGTGAGTTTAACGTAGCATTGCAGCCGTCGCGTCTCCACTGTGGGGAAGTGGAGAAAACGACTGCTGGAAACGGGAAGGATGCAGAAACTCAAACCACCTGGAAGGCCTCGCATTAGCACGGATGCAGAAACAACGAAGAGAATTGTGGAGGAGTTCGACGCTAGCCCACAAAAATCAACCCGCCAAGCTGCACGTGAGCTTCATATCAGTCAATCGAGTGTGTGTCGTGTTTTGAAGCGTGAGATGCACTACCCCTTCAAACCGATTCGTGTCCACGAACTTAATGAAGACGACCCTGACAGGCGGATTGAATTTTGTGAATTTGTTGTAAGGGAATCAGCAAACGACGAACATTGGTACAGAAAATTGCACTTTTCTGATGAAGCTGTTTTCCATGTGAACGGACGTATTAATCGACACAACTGTCATTATTATGGTAAAGAGAGTCCTAATGTTATTGACGAGACACGTTTAAGATGCGGTAAAGTCACTGTTTGGGCTATGATCGGATGGGAAGGACTGTTAGGAATGCGAATTTTGGATGAGACTGTTAATGGTGATCGGTATAGTGATATCCTTAGACAAATTGTCCTGCCGGTAATGCAAAGTGCTGAACATGAACAATGTTTATTCCAGCAGGATGGTGCGCCTCCTCACTATGCAATTGCGGTGAGGGAAATTTTGGATGATCATTTGCAAAACAGGTGGATGGGAAGAAGAGGCCGCATTGAATGGCCAGCCCGTTCCCCTGATCTCACAGCATGTTGTGGGGTTATTTGAAGGAGAAGGTTTATGCCCGGAAACCTCAAGACGTCGACATGCTGAAATTAGTGATTGAGGAAGAAATTAGAGTTATTCCTCTAAACATGTTTCATAATGCAATGAATTACTTCCCAAAGCGTTGCCAATTATGCTTGGATGTAAACGGCAAACAGTTTGAAGCAATCAAGTGACTTGCTTAGTGTTGTAAGTGATTTGTTTTGTTCTATTGTTGTAATTTGAAGGATTCCCTTTCGAATGATAACATCATATTTCCTTTGATAATAATATTTTCGTCACAAAATGCGATCAAACGTATAGTCATATTTCTGAATCACACTGTACTGGAGTTCATAGTAAACTAGCTAATACCCGGCGTGCGCTGCTATGCCTACAGAAATGAAAATTAATGTGATTTTATGTTTAGTTGAATAAGTAAAGGGAAAAATAATTATACATTCATATTTTTAGATACGCCGTGCTGATTACCCGGCGTTGCCCGGGAATCTACTTATCCCAATATTCCTCACATAAATGAGCTGAAATACGAAAATTAATGTGTTTTATGTTTAATTAAACAATCAAAAGGAAAAATTTATATCGTAATTATTTTTAGATACCCCGTGTTGGTTATCCGGTGTTGCGCGGGAATCTACTTATCTCGATCTTCTTGGCATAAATGAGATAAAAGACAAAATTCGTTATTGTGAGTTATCCGTAAAAGAATACCCGCCACGTGATGCTATGCTTGCACAGAAATCTACGTACTTGTCTGCATCTTCTTGGCATCAATGAAAGACAAAAATGTCCGTAAGAGATAAACATATGCTGTCGCGGACTTTTTCGAAGAGCTTTTTGAGATATTCAATTCTGCGTTCATTAATTTAGCGATTTTGTTATGGTTTAGGCAGCGTAAGCCATTTAAGCGTCCAAAAAGCTACTTTTTTTTCACGTTTTCCAATACAAAGGGCTATTTTTAAGGGTGTAGGAGTTGAGTATCACAACTCTCTTATAGCCTAGTTCATCCCGGGAATCTCCTGAACATTTTGCAATAAGCCTCATCACAATCAGATCAGCGGTATGGCCGCGCATAAAGTACGAACAAAGAAACATTCATTTTTATATATTAGAAAACAAAATTCATTTGTAATCGTGATAAAATTCGTCTGAAGAAGGTACAAAGTATTGAAACAGCTGTAACGAGTTTGTATTTAAATAAATATGAAAATCATATAAAAAGTTTTATTTTTATTTAATCAACATAAAAATTGATTTTCATCAAGTAAACGCCAATCAATTGATTAAATATATTTTATTCTAAGAATATACACAATTTAAAATCATGAACAAGGGTGCAAAGTAGAGTCTACAGTAGGCTATAATTTAGTATAAAAGGACTGTTCGTCATTCATAGCATATGAACAACTTATATTTTGTTTCCACTAAACAAATAAAAATACACGACAACGATTTTAAAACCATGGTAATTGTTTTGACTTTGTTCCTGCACTTTAAAGCCTTAGTTTTGGTAGTTTCAGACTAATATGTTTATTTAACGACGCTCTTTAATCGCTTACGTCATTAGCAGCACCAATTTAAAAACATGGGAATGCAGCTTTACTGATGGTTACGGACACAAAAATTATAAAACTTTTTTTTTCTATTGACTGTATAACACTGTCATAACAACTACTATAAAAGCTAAATTCACGGCCTTATACGGCACAAAATCTAAACAACGGATTTATATTTTTTTTATTCAATATCTTCAGTTTGTCATTTCGAAATTCTCTCTTGGCATTGGCAATTGTAGGGCCTAATCCACATCTGAGGTTGAGGCGCCTGGAAGGCGGAGTTACGCTGCCCCAATGATATGATGATGATAGTAATGATGCTCCAGGAGAGGCCTTAATCCTAATGAGGTGAATATGATAAAGATGGCTAGATAATGTCCGCAGACCGTTTGGGCCTTAAAGTTCCTTGAATTCTGTCTTACAGATGAGGGGAAAAACCGCGAAAAAACCTCACCCAGGAAACTTGTCCCGATCGGGGATCGAACCCCGGCCTACTGCTTAACAAGGCAGCACGCTACTTCGAGACCACAGCGGAGGACTATGTTTTTATAATTATTGTCGTGCATTTTCTGTTTCTCGGAACAAAGAAAATGATAACACTCGTGATTCAGATTTTATTTTTACGATCTGCAGAATTAGGTCCTGATCATCAAATGGAAGATCACAGGATACCCAAACAAATGTTAAGCTATCAACCTGCAGGAAGAAGAAGAGCAGGACATCCACTCAAAATACTTTTGGATAATATTTCTCTTGAGGCCGAAACAGGTCAACAAATGGCCTAAATTCGTGAATGGACTATGATGATGATGATGATGAGGTCCTGAAAACCAAGTTCTGTCCGTGATCAAGAATAAAATAAGGACAATGTAGTAAACGTATAAGAAGTAAAATACATTTTCCATGTCTGCAACTAAGAATGTCCTGAAACGAGTTTCGATTAATTATCATTATCTTCACATTATTTCATTTAAGACATTATATATCTTTATTTGACTGTTCTATATTGTGAGTGTCCTTAAAAAGCTCCACTTTATATCAGTTAAATATTTTAATATTTTGAATATGCTACTAGTTTACTGGATATTTTCCAACCAGCTCTAACAGCGTTTTTTTCAGTTGTTTATAATGTGTTCTAATGCCATTCACTGCACATGTATCACGCTTAGGGTACCGAGCTGAGCGGATAAATGGCGATAATGTGGTCTACTTTAAATTTGTAAGCACCACTTCGGCAGACCACGTTACGTATATTATGTATTCTTGTATTTTGTACAGACAGGGATGTATCATGAATGCATTTTTATGTGTTTGTGTAATGTAAAGTGAGTTGTATGAGGGATGATAATGAAGAGAACGAAGAATGTAAAATCCGGTGGCGGCACGTAGCGTACTCCTGTCGAAAAGCACCAAGGGACTATCAGGCTCAACGTTCCCACCCAATGGGCGAATCGCTATCAACAGTACCACATGCCTTTTCAACATATGTGCAGCGGACGGAATGCAGCAATCACATGCACAATCTAGCGATTAAAAATTGTATACCAACACCGTTCCTGGCAACGAGATTGAACGTTGTACAATTAAACTGATGTAATTTAATTTTACAATTACAATTTTAAACCCCACCTAGTATCAAACCTGGGCCAACTAGTCAGAAAGCAGTCATGTTACCATCTGAACCACCACGGCGGACCGCAGTGATTCCTATTACAAGGAAGAAAATAAATATTTAAAAAAATAGAAATAAATAAAAATAGTTTCGGTTATAGGATATCCCTAACATGTAATAATAGGTATATTACGATGTGAGGTTGGGAAGTGGTTTTTACAGAACCGAGAAAAATGTTTATCCCGAGATTCTGTAAAACACTTCACAAACGTGCGTTGTACTTTATGTTTTGTGCGATGGAGTCTTCAAAATAATAAATAATAGTAAAATAATATCATCTTTGTTGGAAATATTTGCGTTCATTATAAACAACTGACTAACGTTAACAGTGTGGGCAATGTTTATTAATTGAGACTACAGGAGACCGTGACACCAATCAGTCATAAAATGGCGGCAAATAAGTATTTATTGTTTTATATTGTTTCAGTCCACCGCTGTGGTCTCAAGGTAGCGTGCTGCCTCACCTGTAAGACAAATGTCAGGAAAACTTTAAGGCCCAAACGGTCCCCGAAATCATATGACCATCATCATCCTTCACCGGTGTAGAAAGTAACGGGAAGCTACCACACCTACAATTCCCTAGTAAAGCTGCAACCATAGCATGAAAAAGTGCAGTGAAGGACCTACCTTCGGGCAGAATTACTATGGATGGATATTGTTTCAAATAAAGTTCAGTTAATTTAAAATGTAGTGATTTGTTTCGTATAATATATATTAACACTATATTTAGGATATATTTTATATATACATTGTACGTAGTATATATAGAGGACAGTAGTTTCACTTCCTACACGTGGTTTGTAACATGTAATATTACAGTATAGCTATTTTATTACAGTATAGTTATTTAGGTTGGCAACCCCGAAATGTAGGAAGTTGAACTTTTAATCATGGTCGCCATTGCTGTAAGTACGACAAAACGCACTATTGCGCAGAAATAAATATAAATATCTCAATTTTACATCAAAATTTGCTGCCTCAGGATTGAGAAAGAGAATACTTATTTGAAAATACAATATTGCGTGCTGAAATCTTAGCTACTGATTGAACATAACAAGACAACAAAAGTTCCTGTCTTCGCTTGTACACAAAGACTGTCCCCTTCAGGAATAACTTTACGGTTAACCGCAACAATTGGCCAAACTGTCTCAATAACGGCTCTCATACAATGCACTTAAGTGGATAACCAGTACTTGGACCGATATATGGGAATTTTCCATTTCTCCCACAATTTTTTTACTGCCAGAGGGAAACAACTAAAATTTACCTCAATTAACATGGCACAATAGCACTTCAATATGTAACCGATTCTTCTAAATTCAATTATGTCATTATACATTCAAACAAAAACCGAACAATTTGGAAATTTTCCAACAAATTACACTAACAATTTTGGTCAACCACTTAATGTCTTTGGTGAAAACAATCTAGTAATTTACACCTTAGCACTTATATACATTGCCATTGAAAATGTAAAATAGATTATATAAGTTTATATGGTCTCGAGATGCGCGCTGCCTTATCATGCAGCGGGCTCGGGTTCGATCCCCAGTCGGTACAAGCTTCGTGGATGAGATTTTTTTCCGGAGTTTTTCCTCACCTGTAAGACAAATGTCAGATAGCTTTAAGGCCCAAAGGGTCCCAGAACATCATCTGGCCATCGTCATTATCATCATTATCCTCCACCTGTGTGGAAAGCAACGGGAAGCTACCACACCTACAATTCCCTAGTAAAGCTGCAAAGCATAGCATGACAATGCTATGATTACAGTGAAAGACCTGCCCTCGGGCAGAATTACTATGGATGGATGGATATATATATATTGTCCACCGCTTTGGTCTCGAGGTAGCGTGCTGCCTTGTCACGCAGAGGGCCCGGGTTCGATTCCCGGTCGGAACAGGTTCCTGGGTGAGGTTCTTCCGGGGTTTTTCCTCATCTCTAAGACAAATGTCAAGAAGCTTCGGGCCCAATGGTCCCCGAAAATCATCCGGCGATCAACATCACCCTTATCATTATCATCATATTTCTTCAAAGGTGTGGATTCATACCTCGGATCGATCAACCTGAGTTCTTTCCTGGCTTCCTTCAATCGTCAAAGTTCAACACCCATTTAATCGTCTCAATAAACTTCTATGTATGAATACACACAGTAGAATTACCGGTACGTAACCTATCAGATACAATTAAAAAATTGCAAGATATGATCTTGGATATTAAAACGTCAATACTGAAAAAAAAAATCTTCAGACTCGGGACCAACGGCCTAAAGTCACTCCGGAGGACTTACTCCTTGGATTTTTTCGTCCTAAAAAACATCCAACGACCTCGGATAGGTTTGAACCCACGACCCTTGGAACTAGAAACAAGGAGCATGACCACTAGTCCACTAACATTGTGTCTAAGAAAATGTAAAATTGCAAGAGCCATCTTTACTCCGACAACTTACTGATTTAGGCCTACAAACACTTTAGACCTGACGTAATTAACGCATATGTTGATAGAATGAACAGTGAACTCTGTAGAGGAGCTTCGGGTAATTTGACCCATATTTTGAATTTGTTTTTTTCATCTTTTAGTTATGGGATTTAAATTTTGTTTAATTACAGAGATTATCGTTAGTATTGTAACTATAAAATAAAATTGTGAATTTATTCAAATATGGAAACATCAAAATTTTAAACTTTTTTATATTACAAGAAATATCCACTTTAACTTCCATATTCGGATAAAGTGGACCCGAGAGTCCACTCTAGTTTGTAGTCTACTTTTAAGTTTATTTACTCTATTAATTTATACAGACAGGCACAAATAAAACTGAAAGTATTTATGGCTAATCGTAATTAAAAAGCGTTGATATTTATTTAAGGTTTTTGGAAAATGATTGTCATTCATCTGCAGACAGCGACGGTTTTTGGGTTTATTAAAATTACAAGGATATTAAATAAAATTAATTAAGTACACGGGTTTTACAGATAGAATCCTCATTGATAAAATATACGTATTCGTGAACCGCTTCGTGGAGGGTCCACATTAACTGAATTCCTTTGTTATGTTTAATTATTTTATACAACCACCATGTCACATAATATCAAACCAAACCCGTCAGTATATTAAAAAAGCATCTACACAATGTAGTATATTTAGGAGTTTTTTCAACATTTGTAATATTCAATATCAGAAATTAAGAAATTATTCTTAGCTTGAAAAACTTTTAAAGTGGTAATTTTCATAAATATCACAAATGAACCCTTCTTCGCACAAAGAATAAAAGAAACTGGCCTTGAACACGTCAAAGTTAATGAAGGGAACAAGTTAAAATAAGTTCTGTTCCAGGGCAGCAGCAATTAAAAAATACATTAACAGGGTCCACTCAAACCGAAGGGTTCACGTTACCCGAACTTTCTCTATATTTTCATGTCCAGACAATTCGGACTAGAACTAAATATAAGTAGACTAAACCACAGGCAATAATTATCGGACATCCAAGATTATTACACTGCATAAGTAATAGCATTGTGCTGTCCATCTCGTTAAACAAATAAATTGCATTGCCAATGTTGTTAAATACATGGAATATCTAGATTGCAATCTAAATTGGAACACCCAAATAAAAGAAACATCTAAAAATATATTTCTATAATGCATTCTCTAGAGCGAGCGTCTCAAAAACTTTCTTCCAACAACTCTCTTCAAATAATTTAATCCAAACATTTTAGCTATTGCGATGTTCTACTAACCGACATAAGCAAAGGCTATCGCACAAATTACAGAGAGTTCATATGTGTATCAGATTCATATTTAATATCCGAACCATTTTTCAATTGATTACATAGCTCCATTTCCAAGATAGGAGAAAATTACACTGTCTAGTCCTTGTTAAATATATTCTACACACTTCGATTCCAAATTATTTAGGGTTTCGTTTCCAGTATTTTATTCTCCGATCATAATTCATCATCATCATCAACAACAAAAACTGATTAAGCCCATATGGTTTGTTCCGTTCTCATAGTTTCTCATTAAAAAAGTTGAATCCATATCTTTTTCGGTCTACCAACATTCCTGTCTCATTTTGGTCTGTAATTAAGTATAATTTTTTATATGTGTTCATATTTCATTCTTTGTGTATGTTCTTTCCAGTTTTTTCTAGAGTGTTTTATTTTATCTGTAAGTTTAAAAACATTTAGCTCATTTCTAATATATTTACTTCTTTTATCTAGACGTTTGCAGCCAGCTACACGTCTCAGAAATCTCATTTCAGCTGCTTCTATAATCTTATCTTCTCTTTTAGTTAAAACTCAAAATTCACTACCATACAACAGTAAGGGAACCGCCACAGCTTTATAAAATTTTAATTTTGTTTCCTTTCTTGTATTTTTAAATATTCTCTTAATTGTGCCACATGTATAATTACATGTATTAAGATTGTTAAAAAGATCTTCATTTTTAAAGTAGGATATTTCATAATCCAGGTATTTAAAATGGTTCACCTGTTCAACGGGTTTCCACTTCAAAATTATTTTAGCTCTTATGGTATCTGATCCTTTAAAAGCTAAGATTTTCGTTTTACTTTCCGATCATAATTTAAACACACAATTACATCATAATACCTTGCTTAATATAGGCTACAGCAACATTGGACATCATCACTCTACGCCATATGCTTTATCCACTTCCGCAGCTGGAATTTACTACCACAGGAAATCAGGGACTGCCGAACGTTAGAATCATTTAAAATAAATCTAAATGTATATTTGTTTTAACTCTTAAATTGGCAATGTATCCTATAGGATGCATAATTGGTTTAAATTATTTTAATCTAATATATAAAAATGAATGTTTGTTTGTTCGTATTTTATGCGCTGCCCGAGAATGTTATAGAGTATAAGACTATAAGACAGTTATAATATGACATGAAAAGAAAAATAAATGCTTGGACGGGGATTTGAATCCAGACCTCTGAATTGATACTTCAGTGCACTGCCAGTTTCGCTACCCAAGCAAATCTAGTACAAGCATTTATTTTCCTTTATATAGTACATTCTCTATTACGAGAGGTAGCGGGAACTCGGTCTCACTGCCCTCTGGTAGTCACTATAACAAGTAAGCAAATTAAAGAGAATTTTTACTTTATAGCAGTGACGTTTCTTTATTTCCATGTTACAATTAAATGTTTGACATTGAGCAATGTAAGCCTAATATGGCATAAAAAAATGGATAAATGCTCAAATAAACAACTCAATGGTAACACAGGTGTAGAAAGTCCTTGGTTTACCGAACGGTGATGGCCATACAATCACATGTGTCACTCATCTAGTTGGACAATCATTCCAGCCTGCATAGGGGTCCCCAGACGTTACGGATGTTTTTATCCTGGAGTAGCTACTTAACATATACCCTAATTCCTCAAGAAACTGAGTGGGAAATGGTTTCATACAATAACAGAAATCCTATGAAAAGATCCTATGGGAACTCTAACCAGCGCGCATCCTGAAATTCTTCTTCTTCTTCTTCTTCTTCTTCCTTCCAAGTATTAGGCCAAGGCCTGTTACGATCCTATAGAAAATTTTCCCTTATGGGAAATTCTCGTATAAGACTTGAAATCATAATAATAGTCCCTTCGATTGGTTGCTGGCCAAAGGAAGGCAAGACCAGTGATGGGGCTGCCATCTTATAGCCTCTGGTCAGGCTTTTCTGGAGAAGAAAATAAAATAAAGGAAAGACGAAATGGAAAATAAGGAATGACTCCCTAGCCCTCGGATGCCCTAATAGCGTTGGGGTCGAAAAAAACAAGTTAACCAAGAGAGGTTAGATAGTAAAGTTAAAAGAGTGCAAAACACAAGTAAGTGGAAGAAATGTTTTGCACAGCTTGGGCACCTTGTGGTCGCCATCCACATATCCCCTAGATGAGGACCCCTGAGGGATTCTTCTGTTCCAAAAGGCGGCTTAGACCGTTCGGCCACGGTGCGGACTATCAAATGCCGGTGAACGTACATACCAAGAAACAGCATGAATGAGCAACGGAATTTAAATAAGGCCAAACTAACTCACTGGCACTATCAAATCCGTAGGTTCATGGCCGCGCAGACATAAGCTCTCCATACATCCCTATCCTGAGCTAATGCTTTCCAGTCATTCTCTGTATAATCCACTTCCCTCAAATCATAGTTAATGTTATTCTCCCATCTCATTCTTGGTCTACCAACTGGGCGTTTTCCCTAAAATAGTTTATTTATTTAATGCTGATGTATTGATATAAATATAATTGGTATTATAATGACAAGACTACAAAGAAAAAAGAAAATACAAAGAAGAAGGGAACAGTTGTAACATAATGATGGGGGGTATTTATCCACTCATATTTTCTATTATTTCCCAATAATTGTTGACTAAGCTTTCACTTCTCAAAGCAGGGCAGACAAATAGGTGTTGAGTCCGAGATTGCATAGGCTAAGGGGCAGTTGATGTCAATATGTGTGGCCAGGTAATCATGGCCAGTAGTCATTTGGAATTTTGCTACTGCTTCTTTCCTTGGCCAGCTATGGTACAGATTTTATGGCTTCTTTCAAGCTGAATATTCAGTCTGGTATTTTTTATTATATACAACTTTCCTCATTAGAGGATTGCCACAAGGACGAAGTGATGCAGTCAATTAATTTTCGAAGTTGATGAAATATATTTTGTAAATACATTTGAAAAATTTCAAATTGTAATTGAAGTATACATACTATAAAGTAGTAATTTTGTAAAGATGATTTCTTAAAATTGAAATTGATTCTCTAATGGCAGCGATGGCAATTTTAGAAAAATACACTCTGTCCAAATCTAAAAAATTCCAAAATCTTGCTAAGAATCCTGGGATAGTACTTCTAGGCCCCGATCATCAATCCTGTGAGTTATACTATCTAACTGGTATTTATTTTTGTAATAGTCAACTGTTGGCTCATATGGCTTTCTTTTCACAGTCAACTTCCTTAGGCTGGCCACTATGAGTCTAATAGCATACCAATTTTAGAAGATGGTCTAAATGCAATAATGTCTATTCATCTGTTACTTCCATTAGTAGCCACACCATGAACTTCCTCATAAACTGTGTATCCATAATCTTGCAAGGCTTCTGTCATCATGTTTCGACTAGTATGGTGCCGAATGTTTCTCAGTGTTTCTCCAAACGGACAGGCCCCAATGACGTGTGCAAGGGTTTCGTGCTCTCTGCGACGTCTACAGAGGGTATCGTCCCTAGACCTGTACTGTTGTGAAGGATTTCCTGTATTTTTTTAATGTATGACAGCCGCAGCTCTTCTGTAGTTAACTTTACATTGTGTAGTTGGATTTGTATGCCCCCCCCTTTTTTTTGCTAAGCTATCTGCAACCACATTTCTAGCAACACCACAATGCAAGGAGATCTATGAAATTAGTAAGATATAGAAAAAAATTATAGCAAAAAGACATAGTCATATATTCTACTATTCACTATAATATGAGTGCGCATATTAAAGACTGAAAATGTATCAAGGAAATTATATATATATATATATATATATATATATATATATATATTATTTATATAAAACGTCATTAAGCCATGTATAATTTAAGAATGGAGAGACTTGGATTTTAACGAAGGGAAGATCAGAATACTGCTGTATCATATACATAATACATGCATTAAAAGGTTGGAGGAAATTCCAGAATAGAATGGATACCAAAGACTTGAATGATTGAATTCCGTGGACGATTTGAGAGTAATCACTGCGAGATGGTAACAAACAGGAATAGATTCAAATTGTTGACGGAGGAGACGGTCCTCAGTTCAGGGCAGTGTAACAGATCGTTACTAATTTCAATATAAATACTATGTATATATAATTGATTGTCCATCGCTGTGGTCTCGAGGTACTATGCTGCCTTGTCAAGCAGCGGGCCCGAGTTCGATCCCCCGGTCGGGATAGGCTCCTGGGTGAGGTTTTTTCTGGGTTTTTCCTCACCTGTGAGGCAAATGTCAGGAAGCTTAGGGCCTAACAGTCCCCGAAAATCATCCGGCCATCACCACCTTCCTTATCATTAACACCATCATCCTTCATCGGTGTGGAAAGCAACGGAAAACTACCACGCCTATAATTCCCTAGTAAAGCTGCAAAGCATAGCATGAAGATGCTATATTACATCGAAAGACTTGCCCTCGGGCTGAATTACTATGGATGGATGGATATAATTGATTTCATTTCAGTATACACTCTATTAAGGGGACTAACTGGTGAATTTCATTTTTTTTTGTTTTCATATCTGATTGTTTTTCACTTTTTATCACATACATTATGTGCTTACAGAAGTGTTTCTGTGAAGTTTGGTGTTTATAAGTAAAATAGTTTCAGAATTATGATTTTTTAAAACTAATTTTTCAATATTTTCTAAAAAATGCTCCTTTCGATGCATTTTTAAATATTCTCTCGTGAAATTTAAGATTCAGCGTCTTTATGATTCCAATGAACACATTTGCTATGCAAAAAAAATCATGAAGGGAGGATACAGCTTATTTTTCATTTTAAAAAATATTTTATATATTTATTTTATCCACTCTCATGCATTTCCACCTTAATTTAAAAGAACACGTATGTCTTAAGACTAATAACTGCATAGTACATTATAATTAGCATATATTGGAGAGTCTAACACAAAATTTCACATTAATAGCATCAACATTGCATCGTAAAGAGCATTTTAAGTTTTGGAAAATGTCAAAAAATGGGAAACTGAAAAAAAAATTAAGGTTTAAGTAGTAATGTTGACTACACGTGCAAAGTTATTTAAATTTTTACGTCACGGACTCAATTTTGCTCCTACAATAAAAATGTTTACATGAAAATGATCTTAAAGAATCAGAGTTATTAAAAAAAGCAAATAAACAAGAGATGCATTTTTTTGCAATTTTTTTCAACATTTTCACCATTCGGTGCCATTAAGACTAAGAATGTCTTTATTATATTACTTTGTAATGGATTTTGTTTTGTGAATAATTCTATAAAGAAGTCCACACAATGCTGAATATTTTGATAAAGAATCTTGCAGCCGATCAAATGAATTGATTTGGTTATTAACGATTGTCCAGACACGTGTAGTCCTCATGTAATTACCGCTGCTCGTCCATACGGACAACATAAAGGCACGAAAGAGCTGCGATGTTTTATGTCCACCAAATGGTTTTGTTGAAATGAAGAATGATTTTGAACTTAAAATCGTTAATGTCCTGTCTGGTTTATTCACATCCTCAATTCAGAAAGCCTTATTGTGCGCTTTTATTTCATGTACGAAATATTACTGAACTCGCTGATTTTTTTAAATAAATACTAATTAATTCCTAAATACCATCGATACCTTATGAGAGCCATGCTTTTTACTCAGCGGATGAGTTCGATTCTCGATATAGGTCTAGTACTTTTTTTTCGGTTAAATTAATTTCCAGAATTTATGTTCAATCGTAATATAAATGTCGGGGAATGTATGATTTTTACTTATCAATGAAAATAATTAATGTTAAGATTTTTTTTACTTTTTATGTATCCTTTCTGTTTTACGGTAAAATCAAGCTGAAGTTAATATTTATATGCCTATTGTGAAAAAAAAATGCAAAAAATTGTTTCCACCATTAATTCAATTTATTCTTATTATAAAATTACGATATTATCCTTATGGTGTTTCGTATTTTAATCTATAATAACGGATCTTTTTTTTTAATTACATAAAAAAATAAAGTGTTATTTGTGTCTTCCACAAAACCACTTATAGGTCTACATTTGCTGGTATAGATGCGATATATGAACTTCCTCTTATAAAGAAGTTAATTTATAATTTATTTCTAGAAGGCAGAAATATGAAGTTGAAATATTGAAACTTAGAAGATTGAAAAAAAAATAAATAAATAAAAGAATCGACATTGACAATGAAACGCCACTGAACGAGAAGAAGTGAGCACGCAATGTCATTCACTTTTCCTGGAACCACAAAGACCTACTGCTATATACCATGGTCATATGTAGAGGTAATATTATACAAGCTTCTGAATAATGGTACAACAATTTTACAAAATATAGGCCTCTAATATTATACCTATTTTTATTTTGGAACCAATAGTTTATAGAAATGTTATGTTTTAACAACAACAACAATAATAATAATAATAATAATAATAATAATAATAATAATAATAATAATAATAATAATAATAATAATAATAATAATATGTATAAAATACTTGAGACTTTTGAGTAATACTTCAATTAACAAAACTAAGCATTCTGTGGGAAACATCTAATCAGAGGCAACATTGTTCACAATAATATGCCAATAGAAAAAGTCGAAAGTATTCACTTACTTAGATACCAGATAAGTTATAATTTTAACTTTGAATTAAAAAGAAAAATTTCAGTAGGTCTAATATGTGTGGCACAAATGTAAGGGCTTAGAAAAAAAGCTGAGACACTCTTTTAAAATTTTATAATGTAATGGTAGTGCCAGTCCCACACCGTAGTCAAGTGGTTGTCAAGATGCCTTGGCCCAGAATTACGGGACTTAGGCTGGTTCGTTTCTTCATGGGGGAAGAAATTTTCTCATGAAATTTCGCCCAATATGGGGCCGGTCCCACCCAGCATCGTGAGGCATTTGGGTAGCTATAATAATTCGCGGCTCCAGGTTGACAAAGCCAGCTATAACGGCTGGGGGACCCGACATGTTGACCACATGTCACCCTTACACTAGCTGAATAATCGTCTACTTCTGTAATTAGCACATGTGGATGTGAGGCCAGCAATCGACTAGTAAACCAAGGGTATTTTAGGCCTGTCGCGACGTGGAGTTTTAATTGTAGTGCCTGCCGTTTTGCACGGAAGTGAAACTTGGAGGTTAACTAAAAAGGACCGCCTACGAATACAAGCTGCTGAAATTAAAATTATGAGAGCAGTGATAGATTACACTGGTCAACATGATTTTTGTCTCATGAGTGTCAAAGGCTGTAGGGTAATGGAGGATAAGAGTACGCAGGCGGTTAAGAGTACGCAGGGAAATTTTATGGTATTGGCAGTACTGCAGAACATGCTGATTATTGCGTTTCAGTTTACCTGTTACAATGGAAGATCACGCCGTAGTATCATTGACCTGCTTCATTTATCTTCGTTCTACCAGGTAAAATTAACTTTCCTTACTTTTCTATGTAATTTCTGTGTGATATAGCATAACTGTTTTTTACCTTAAGGAGTAAAAAAAATTTTGTAAAGAGATATCATATTAATGTACATTTAATATCCTACAACATGGTGAAGATACCATTTACCTCTGTTACGTGCTGGAATCTATTGGTGATTTTGTGAAATACGCCAAGTGAGGCAAAGAGTACGCAGCAGCTGATCACTGCGTATCTTAGCCTTCATTGGGGGTTATCATTGCTACATTGTTTTTTTTTCATTTATGGCTATTAAGTGGAAAACTGTGTTTTACTCTTAATATATAGATGTATATTATATTGATACAAAGTTGTTATAACTTATCATAGTTTTGTATTTAATCGTAAAGAAATACAAATAACATTTTTATTTTTATTTGCAGAGCAAAGAGCTGGAGAAAATGAAACAGTAGGTTAAAATTAATGTTAGTATTCATCCAATTCTGCCGCTTCCAGAACGTAAAGAACAAGACCCTATGAACCGAAGAAAGCAGAGACCAGCACAAAAATCAGAAATCATGACATCATCACCTTTCAAAAAACCATTTGGAAGAAAAAAAAAAGAGAGAAAAGAATTAGAGCAGGCTAAATCAGAAAAAAGTTTTAAAAAAATAAGAAAGACAAGTAAGATAAATGGGCCTAGCAAACAGGAAATCAAATGCGAGAAGAGAATTGATGTTTAATAATGACTCTAAACCACCTTCAAGTTCAGCTGAGTCGAAAACCTTCATTGAAGAAGAAGAAAAAGATGACGATTCAACTGTCTGTCCAGAATGTCGGGGTTCGTACCCTGATAGCTGGATTCAGTGTGGAATTT
Organism: Diploptera punctata; assembly: GCA_030220185.1. Lineage (NCBI taxonomy): Eukaryota > Metazoa > Arthropoda > Insecta > Blattodea > Blaberidae > Diploptera > Diploptera punctata. The sequence continues at coordinate 1,813,862 of JASPKZ010001210.1, read as the reverse complement.
GCAAAGAGTGGTGGCAAGAAGACTGTTGTGCTTAAGAAGGCAGTGGTCCATTTGTTTGTGACTACTGTTAGGCAAGCCCTAGTGAGTACTCTTAACCACCCGACCCGCGTACTCTTAACCTCCCGGTAGGCCAAGAGTACGCAAATTACATTTTTTACTAATTTATTATTCATGCTTGTATTTTAAAATGTAGTTGACTGATGAATTTTTTTAACTATTTGTATTTGAATAAAGAATATTTTTAAAAAATTGAACTCTGTAGTTCATTTATTTTATCAAATATAACTGAAAATCCACTAAGTGCGTACTCTTATCCTCCTTTACCCTACTTAATGCAGTTTTTTATCGTGTTTTCAAATATGTATTCGGAATTTTCTCCATCACCCACAGTTTTTTATTTCAATTTCAATTAATGGATTTTAAATAATTATTTTTTAATAAACGTTTTTTCGCCCATTTATCCATTGTAAAATAAAACCAAATCAGCTAACTCAGGAGATTTCAGCTATGGAAAATAGATATCAAGGCAAATGGAATCCTAATATGCTGGCCGATTATTGTTGAACCATCAAGAGGGATGCTCCAAAGGCGAAATATAGCAGAAAATCGTCATTTCTTACTTTCTAGGTGAGTCCGAATTTCGAATATTGTGTAGTTACGAATGTAGAAAATATTAAAGTGTTTGAAATTATAAATTCATGTCTCTCGGAAACCTTGCGTGATGGTGAAAAACCGATATCATATTTGAATTCAGAAGAGAAAAAAGTACTATCAGAATCACATATTTTTCTTTCTGAGACAAAAAAAAAGTTTATTTTTTGTTGCTCAGTGTTATAAATACCATAGATTAAAAAATGATTAAATAAGGCAATAACTAAATATATTAAGGCTAACTTATATGATCCCGGGGTAGACTCAGCGTCCAAGATGAAATCAGTACCAGACCTCCTTGTTCTTCGGTAAAGGCGATCGTCACGCTGTGCTGAAAACCCGCCTGACATCTCGTACCAATTGTCTAAAAAGGTGAGATCCTTAACCTCCTATTATCCCAAGGACCTTCTAAGACCCACAGTGGGATCACTTTATATTTTTTTAAATTTAAATAAAAAAATATATAGTCCAATATTATGGACAGACCTTTTAAACCGGCAACGAATAAAAACATAGCAAAACAGGCACTTTTATAAAAAGCCAATGGATGGAAGATTCAAGTATGATGTTGTTGACAAAATGGATGGATCATAATAGCCTATATATTTAGTATTTTTGGAACCGGAACAGACAGAAATGCCTGATATCTGGAGCAGAAGAAAAATATACAATTTCATTCCATTAACTTAGTTTCTCACTTTGCATATCACACGTCACCCGACCTTACAGTGGCACAACTGTGTATCACACACATACTTTTCTGACCACACAAGGACATGGAAGGCCTCCCTGAACGAGCGATCAGCTCAATGCCAAGGTCTCCTCCGAGACAACACAACATTAATACCAAATACACCATTTATACGCACATCCATTCTAAACGTGACGAATATGATATAGATCTTCGTCTTGGCGCAACGTGCAGGCGGGAGTGTTCTCGGACCTCTTCTTTTCTCAATCTACATAAATGACCTACCAACTGTACTAAAGCACTGCCGTTATCACCTCTATGCTGATGATTTCCAAATTTACTTACATTCACCTCCTCATTCTCTCTATAACAGCTTGACGAAAATGAATGACGAACTCATATCCATCTTTAACTGGTCTTCAAGTATAGGTCTAAATCTAAATCCTAACAAGCCAGAAATAATTCTAATGGGACAACAAAGACTGCTTACAACTTTTGACATATCTAAAATTCCAAACTTACTATAAATAATATAATTATCCTTTATTCTTCTGTAATAGATCTTGGACTATATCTAGACGCAAATTTAATCTGGCAAACACAAGTGAAACACATATGTAAAAAAGACTTTCTACATCTTACATTATCTTAGACGTTTAGAGAATTTTCTCCCAGTTCCATTAGGTAAAACAAATCCTTGTGCAGATTCTTGTGTTGTCACACTTCGATTATCGTGACGTTATATATAATGATCTAAACTATGACTTGTCGCAGAGACTGCAGCGTGTTCATAATGCTTGCGTTCGATTCATTTTCAATATCCGCCGTTATGACCATATTTCCGAACACTTCAATAACCTCTCTTGGCTCCGTTTTACTGACAGAGGTAAACTGCACTCTCTTTCACTACTTTACAAGCTTCTGAATTCCTACATTCCTAATTACCTGGCATCCAGATTTGAGAAGTTATCTTATCACAATACGGACACTAGGTCACAAGATAACAGTCTGCTAACAATCCCTCTTCATAGCACTTCCTCCTATTCTACTTCCTTCACAGTAGCCTCTGCGCGTTCCTGAAATTTCCATCCTCAAGATATCAGGGGTTGCCGCACACTTGGCACTTTTAAGTCACGCTTATACAGTTACCTGTTGTCTAATAATTAATTTTTCTCTATTTATTTAAATTTATACAATGTCATTAATATTTTTTCTTGTTTTTTATATATCTTGTAAATATTATATTTAATTCGTTAGATCTAGATTAAATCAAAATACATTATAAATAATAATTGTATTGTATTTATAACATGTAATCATTTATGTTTATTGTAATTATATGTAAGACTATGGTTTTTTTGTACTTTTTAAAACCTGGTTGAATGGCAGACAAGGCCAGGTAAAATAAAGCTATTATTATTATTATTATTATTATTATTATTATTATTATTATTATTATAATGATGATGCTTGGTGATCATTTTGGGCCTAAAGTTAAATTACATCTGCCTTACAGGTTAGGGGGGGAAAGGCAGCATCGCTACCCCGAGAACACAATGATGGACTAGAAGAGATAAAAATAGTTTTATTTATAATTTATCCACATATAAAAATGTCGTAGGGGCCTACTTTACATTCCAATGGTAATAAATTCGCCTCTGCTTCCGAGGTTTATGGTCATAGTCGATGCATTTTTTTCGGGTAAATAAAATCCAAGAATGGAATTTCTAAACTAGACTAGACTTTGGATTGGAAGAGCAGAGCCACCCTTTATGCACCCTTACACATTGTCCCCCGGCCCGCCGAGCGCACACTCAGTTTAACCTGGGTGCACACTCAGCAGTCAGGGGGAATCAACGAGCAAGGCCCGTGGCCTGTCTCTTCCGGCTACTCCAGGGACTTAAATGCCCTCATCAGCCCATTGATATAGTTTTCAAGTTGATGGCTGAACGATGAACCAGCCGCCAGTCATAACCAGACATAGATCAGCAGACAAAGATCAAGTAGTTGATCATTCCGTTCGGAGGGGAAGTTAAAATCCGTCAATTCTATGTGTAACACGTCAAATAACATTCGAACACGAAAACCATATCCTTGAAAATATTCCGAGGTTCAGGAGTTCATTCTCGACATCGCTTTTAACAGAAGTTATTATATATTATTAACGAACCCGCGCAGACGTAAGCTCTCCATCCATCTCAATCCTGAGCTAATGTTCTTTATCATTTACTGTATAATTCACCTCTCTCAAATGATGGTAAATGTAATTCTCCCACCTTATTCTAGATCTACCTATTGGGAGATTTTCCTTCCCGTTTTAATACAAGAAGTTTTCAATGTCCCTCTTTTATTCCCCAATCGTGCCATAATGTCGTGCCCATTGGAGTCTGTTCTTATTACGTCTGGTTTCCCATAACTACATGTAGCTCAATGTTATGTAATTTTCTTCATTCTCCAATGTGTTTGTCTCTTTTGTCAAAAAATGTCCTATGCACTTTATTCTTAAATACTCGCAATATTTTCTCTCCCTTCACGTAAGAGCATCAAAATATTATAATTACTATGTAGGTATATTTTAGTTTAACATTTCTGAAACCAAGTGGAGTGACAAGAGTCATTGAATGGATAACATGAATAGCATGCGTTTCCATAATTGAACATATGTTTAATATTTTTTACCTCATTCCGGTACGTAATTAATATTCCTAGGTTTTTGAATTCACCACTTCTTCAAAATTTCCCTAATTTATTGTTAAGTGAACATTTCCAATTAATAATGAAATTTTACGTATGACCATATATTTAATTTTAATTTTATCCATATATATATAAACAAGATATAGGAATGTATGCAATAGTAGGAATGAAGTTGTTACTGAATGAATTTGTATAGGCCTATTATGAATTTAGTGATAAGATGATACGACTGTTTAAATTTTGTTTTTGTTGGACTAGTAAGCTAATATATTTGAAAAGCAAACATAAAACTTTGCATGTTTTACTTTCACGAAAGTTACTGTTAAAATAAGATGTGTTGAAAATTTTGGCAGCTATCTTCAAAACGTGTCCCAGAATGTTCAATATGGGTTTCATATAGTGTAACAATGGACAGATTATAGAAGAATCAACACTTTACGAAATTGTTCAACAAATGTATATTATAATAATATTTACAAAGCGATCTTCTGGCATCCTAGGACCCCGGTTCCAATGGGTCCACTCATCCTCTTGAAGACGACAAAGTAATTACTAGACATGGGAAACAGCGAAATCCTATTAAGGAAACGGAAATTAAAGCTATGGGATTGCATCGCGCTAACCATGTGAACATGTCCTAATCAAAGACAGCAAACACTTCAATCGACCTTGGCTCTTGTGAGTTGTAATGCCAGGGATACATTTACAAAGCATGTTAAGAAAGCTGAGCGTTACATTGTGAATGGAGCTGTGAATTTGATAGCGGTAGTCGAGACACTACTATAGTCATAAAACTGTCCAACACACAGTGTGTGAAACACCAAACTGCCCATTAACATTTTGCTACGGTTCGGCGTTCGATACACACCTTTACCTATGAATGCAACACTAAATTCTCTGTTGATATTTCCATAGACATTTCAGATCCCATAGCTGCGTATCAATGAAAAATATATATTTAAACAATTTTGGTAAAGTCGTATTGCTTCCCGATAGTATATTCTTACTTTCTCGATTATTATAATCACAATTATTGACTGTATGGCAATTTAAGTGAATTAGCTGGCTGTTGGGTTCAATTCATTGCTATAACTTCTAAAGCTAATTCCAAATTTAATATGACACAATTTTGCCGTCATTCCAATTTAATTTTTTTCTTGCCTTATGGAAACATTTTAGTAATACTGTAAATAAGATAAATTATCAATACACCAGAGATTTTATTTACAACGGAGGAAAGTCGAGTTACGCAAAACATATCATTCAAGCAGGATGCCATATGCACAATATCGATAACGCCCTCACAATATTACACAAAGAAAACATACCAACGAGGATAAATATACTGGAGGAAATTGAGATTTTAAGAGAAATCGATAACAACCTGATTTTGAATGAGAACGTACCCAGTTCACACAAAATCCTCTGTACAAAAGAATCACAACCAACTCGGTGCTTCAACGAAGGTCAACAAATACAGACCTACTTCATTCTGCTGATGATGGGAGTAGCCCTGAAATACCTACAGTGTGTTAAAACATTCTAAGTTGAGGAGACGGACCTATAAGGTGACTATTTTACAATTTTATTAATAAATTTTACTATTGGGACTTAATACTTCAACGGAATCTATCATGAATTGTATTAGTATTGACCAGAATAAAGCTAATAAATGCTAGGATTAGTATTCAAACATTGGAAAAAGTTTAGTAATATACGTATATTTACGTTCTTGCAATACCTTGTGTAAGTCTAACCTTTGCATTAATTCTGAAAATTGATTGTGATAACTTAAATCTTGTCTTTGTAATAGAAGAATCGATTATTCTCTTTTTAAAAAGCATAATTAAGAATCCATTATGTTAAATTAATAATTTTCTTTACAATACCACTTCGAATCGATTATACCAAATTAAATTCTGTCCTTATAAAAACACTGAGAATCTAATAAACTAACTTTTTTTTTTTTGCAATAGCACTAAGAATAGACAACTCGAATAATTAGAATAAATGGTCGAATGAAGGAAACGATGTAATTTCATCCATATAAAAATGTTGCTTTCTATGTTCTAAACTCATGCCTATTTGTCAACAAGTGTCAGTATGATATAAATAATTTTACTTAAAAGTAAATGTTTGATGTAGAATTAGATGGGATCGGAATTCTACTTAGCATTCGAAAATTCTACTTGTGACGCTATCCACTTGATTTTTAACTTTATTTACGAGAAAAGAATATTTCCCAGGTCTGGAATACTCAGTTTTCTGTTAGTGACTAAGTGACCTTTCGTGGATAAGGTTAAGGATAGCGCGTCCATTTCTGGATACGAAAATTTTCATGTTCTTTCCAAAGGTAAGATGATTATTTATTTTCGAGAGATGGATATTCGAGAAGGTGACTTCCATCGGAAATGAAGTCTAAAGCCCTTAGTAGTCTGTGACATAAATATGTATACCTTGTCACGTAACTATATTTCTTGTGACATTAGGGAATGAAGCCTAAGTGTTTCTGAAACTTCAGATATTCGCTTAAAAAAGAAGACCGTTACTAGATGTGGAGATCAGCGCCGTACAAGGAACAGACTACGATAAGCCACTGTAGGGAAAAACCACTAATGAACGAACGTTGCGAAGATAATATTTTCTGCAAATAATAATTACAATGTCTGTATTCGTACTTCAGCCAAACAAATTTTAATCATTCCACAAATCGGCGAAGGAAAATATATTAAAAAAACATTGCTGAATGTCTTCATTTTTATTTTTAAGTGAGTAATTTCTTATAAGTAGAAATTAAAATGGGCAGTTTTTAAAACTTTGCAATTTTTACCGATGCCTACGGCTATAAAAACTTGGATTACTTTTATAAAGAAAAATATATTTATTGTGAAATAGTGTATGATTGTGGATAAAATATTTATTTAACTTTAATTTGCAAGTAAAGTATTGAGAGCAATTTGAAACAAATAATTACAAGTTGCGGGTGGTCCCCCCCGGTCAAATAGTAATGGAACTTTGTATGATCAAGACATTTCCTTGATTAACAAGGAGTGGCAGCTCATATATGGACTGCAATCACAAAACTTATATTTGTAATGATATACAATTAAACTACAGTGTTTAACAGAGTACTTCAATCCTCGCAACAGTAGGAATGTAATTTTACCAATTACAATAAGAGAATATTTTTATTAAAAATCGAAGTTCGTAATTAGTTTTTACTCCAAGGAGCAAAACTCCATCAGAAGATTTTCTAGTTAAAGTTCAACATTTACTGAAATTGTCAATCTACTCGGATACTTAGGATCGATTACAAACATGATTCAATGTTAAATAAAACTTAGCCTATTGAAAATCATATTCTTCTTTGTTACAAATGATGATACTGTTCCTTATCTATTCTTAGAGAAGCCAAGATGTAGAATGTAAAGTGACATTGTAAAAGTAAAATTAGTGCAATCAGTAGTTATTGCAAAGATTAAGTTACTGCAAAGACAAGATTAGGTTACAACAATCGATGAATTAACATAGAAACATGTAATCTTAGAACATCGTTGAGTTAATACATATAATATACAATAAAAGCTTCTTATTCGCGGTTTCCTTATTCGCGTTTTCATTTACTTGCCGGTTAGAAAATTGCGACACAGTTCATGTATCCGTGGTTAAAAATTTCTTTATTCGCGGATCCAGTCAGTATATTAGAAGGATTAATATCCTGTATTAATGCATCGGCAACTTTTTGACTGCAGGCACATGCCAAGGCGGCTTTTACAAAGAGTGATTCAAACCAAATGGACAAATTAATATCAAGGTAAAATATACCTTATTGTCGCTAAGCCTAAAGTTCGTTGATAAAAGGCACCGCCGCAGTATTTCACGAGCCGCTATGTCCATTATAAATGCCGCCCTCGCTATGATCGGTGTTTTATTGTTTCAACTTGTCATTCGTTGCAATAATTTTGATTGAATAACACGTGTATCTTCTGCTTTGTTGCCAATTTATAATGTAGAGTAAAAGGAAGGAAATTAGTTCCGCAGAGGAAAAAAGTAGTGTTGCCGCATAAAGTAAAAACAGAAATGCTCGACCATTTACGCGGTAGCAGTCGTTTGCCTTTTATATCACGCTATTCCAATGTCAATGAATCGACTATACGATTCATCAAGAAATCCGCAGAGAAAATAAGGAATTATATCGCGGAATTCACAGCTGAATATCAATATGAATTGAAAGACCTTTTAAAAGTGATAAAACACGACGAAAAAAATACTAACTTCTTTAAGCCCTTGCCTAAGCCTGACAGTAATAATTAATAGAAATTGTTCGAAATATCTCATTAATTGATTTTAATTTGATATGTTTTATTTTATTCTGTAATTTTGGAACGTATCCCCTATATATACTCACACAAATTACCATTCCATATTCGCGGCACATTTGCGGAACATATCCCCCACGAATAAGGAGCTTTTACTGTAATTGTAGAACATTCGTTGAATTAATACAAATAATATATACAGTTTGCTAAACTATCGTAATGGCTGACATGACTAAAAACAAAACAAAAAAATGAATTACAAATTTTAAAATCAATATGTGATAAGGGTTTCCCAACATTTTCCGAACCACGCACCACTATCCAACTTTCTCTTCTTACTTCATGTACTTTCTCTATCATAATTTTTACCTAAATACTAACAATAATAACAATTAAATTATGTTAAAACATTATGTTAATTAATAAATTGACAAACACAAAAGGCGCAATGAAAGAGAATTCATTTTCTTTAAGTTTATGAAAACTTAGCTGCACCACTACACTCTGTGAATTGAGGGACGCAATGGCCGGGGTCGCCTGCGCTTCTGCATGAGCTCAAAAAATCATCAGAATATTGAATATACGTATTGAGAAGCCAGAGCCTCTAAGGCTATTGAAATAATATTTAAGTGCATGCTGATTTTAATCAGTGCAAGGTGTAATAATAATAATTGTAAAAAAGTAAAAAAAATATGGAATCAAATAAATAGGACATAGGTAATAAAACTTGTAGCTGTATTTTCATATGCCTAAAGCTGCCTCTACTGTGACTGTGTTCTAATTAACAACTTTAAAATTCCGTTAATATTGTGTTTTTTTCTTTTACTTTCGTGCATCTTAATTGGGAATCCCTGATCAAATAATAAAGAAGTAATACTTATTTTCATTAGGATCGATGGTGCAGAAAGGGAAATTCTCTGCTGCAGCTTGACTTTTTGTCAACACGTTGAAGAAAGTGGATTTGCCGACATTGGGGATTCCTACTATACCGACTTTCAGATTGGTTCCAACTCGACCAATCAGAGGCTTCTTTTCAGGCGCTTCGACCTTCTTGGGCGCCATAACAAATCAAACTGAAAAAAAAAAAGTACAGAAAGATCATATATGTTAATAGAGTATGCTACAAGATAATAATGCCTATGGCAATCTAAGCCAACCCACCAATGGGAAGTATCTACCCAACTAGTGCCAACCTCAAATATAGGGTGTTCCAATTGATAGTATCAAAAGTGCAGAGAACATTTATCTATTTAGTAACAATTAGAGTGCCTGTAAATCACACAGGCACTCTAGTTAATCAATGAGACCAACACTTTCTGCAAATACTTAATACTGACGATATCTAGAGAAATATTCAGTTGCACAATATACAAGAATATGTAACTATAATTTTCAAATAATGGATAAAATAGACTGATATCTTTAAACATTAGCAAAATAACAATACTTTCATTAATTCTTTTCGCCCTTAATAATACTGGCATTAAAAGTTAACTTTTGAAAACAATTTTAATTAAGTCATCATTGAAATTCTATCGACATTTGAAATTTCTCTCTTTTTTGTAGGATTTAAAAAAGATTCCCTAAATCGGCCACCTCTAGCCAGAGTGCAGAAATTCCAAACCAGATATTAGACAATTCACAGTGGTGGGCCTACTTGATCTGTGGTAAGCAATAAGATACACCAAGGCCACCTCCAAACACATCACAATACTATGGACACGACTCAAACCAAAGGTGAAGATTTAAATTCCAATACCTCACCGGGAATCGTATTCGGCCAGCTGGGGTAGAATGTAAATGCATCCAAAATATGGAAATTGATTTATTCAAGGTAATAATCCTGTACGTTAAATGTAACCTAACCTACAGAAAATCTGGTGTCTATGGAAGTAATAATTAAGAAATATTATCCAACAATAAAATGTCCATCAACTCCTCCTGCAAAATGCTAAAATTTGTTATAGCCGAATTTTGCCCCTCATTGAAATATGGCAATTACTAACATTGTTGCGGTTAGTTGTATTACAAAGAAAAGGCCAGGTTACCAGAATAACCACAGCTAAACCAATCACATGCAATTTTATGTTTCTTTTATATATAATGACAAGAAATCTTTTAATCTTGTGGGCATTTAATGACGGATGTTTCCATCGCGTAATTATTGTGAGTAGAGCTGGCGGCCACTCAAAACTACAGCCGTCTAATTTCCCAACCAGATTCCTTATAAATGGAGATCGCAACCAATCACAATGCTGGCTGCCTGATAAATTTACATGCACGGGCAATACAGGAGAAGAGAGGCGTGGGGCAATTTCAACTACATCTAAGGTTGTTTTCCAGGGCTGCACAATCTCTCATTCTTGCCATAATTTTTTCCGGACCTCGAACTCTAAAGAAAAAAAATGTTTCCAAACAGTCATCTGCATATCAACATAATCTTGAGAGAACTGAAATTGTTATCTGAACCAGGATTTCTTTCCAAGTTTGCACGATAGAGCTGTAAGCAAATTAACTACTGAGGTACATCTTAAAATAAATTTGGATGAAATTGACATCTAAGAAGAGAGAAAAAAATAAACCTGCTACGGAATATAATCTGTACTTTAGATTAGAGTGTCAATGCATAAGCTGGAGATCTGTAGTTCATAGCCGATTCAGGTGTATATTTTTGTTTCGAAACAAGAGAAACACTTGGGAGTGAAATGTTCACAACAATTGCAGAGGTCCCAATACTCGTAGTACCCTTATTTAACGAAGGTCTATAATAACCCCCATGGCACTAGCATTGTAATTTGAGGCTGGGCATCAGGTGGTATATATACCGCACAGGACCCAATGTTTTGTTTCCCTTGTGAAGGAAGTCATACTCAGGATGTTTATCATAAGTAATGCCACGAGTGATTTCCAAATTATCGATAAATTCACGACTCACGAAGTGAGGAGTGAATTTATCTAGAGAATTTGGAAATCAAGAGTGGCATTTGTTAGGACTATTTAACGAATAAAATTAAGCTGTTTACTCACAAATCATTATTTAACTATAGTTATTTTAAAATATTTATATATTTATTGTAAACGGCGATGTTTGAAAACAAATGAGAAACGATAGGTACGCTTCTTTTGTTTATCACTGCAACCAGATCATACTATTTATTGCCAAAGGATCGCAATATTATAAGGAGGAGCTTTCTTTAATATGGTAATTATAACACTGATAAATATTTGGTGAAACACGACTCTGATTGGTTGTAAAACAGAAATCATTGAAACGTGATTGGTCATTGACTCCCATTTGGGGCATGAGTTAAATAGTCATAAGTAATGCCACGAGTGATTTCCAAATTATCGATAAATTCACGACTCAGGAAGTGAGTGAATTTATCTAGAGAATTTGGAAATCAAGAGTGGCATTTGTTAGGACCATTTGACGAATAAAATTAAGCTGTTTACTCACAAATCATTATTTAAATATAGATATTTTAAAATATTTATATATTTAATGTAAACGGCGATGTTTGAAAACAAATGAGAAACGTTATGTTTAATTTGTTCATCACTGCAACCAGATCATATTTATTGCCAAATAGAATCGCAATATTGTAAGAATGCACCCTAGTGAAGAAAAAATGAAACACATCATTACCGATTATTAATTAATTTCTGATGTCTTATGATGTAAATATGTCAATTATATTTTTCTGCAACGTTAATTCCTGGGAAATAATACGTTTAAGAAAGTGCAAACAGTGGCTTCTCTTTTTTTTATGGTATAATCAATTGGTACGAATGTTTTTCTATTATACGTCGCAAGCAGAATCTGGTTACATTCGTGCACTATATATACAATCTGAGAGCCACTTGATAAAATGAAAGTGATAAAATCGAGGTGAAAAACGACTATGATTGGTTGAATTCAAAATTCATTGAAATGTGATTGGTCATTGACTGTCATTTGGGGCATGAGTTAAATAGTCCCTGAAAAAATCAATTGATGTCGGGCAGGTTTCAACCCCGTGAACTTTGCGACCAGAGGAAACCAGAGGTAACCACTAGTCCACCAGGCCCAACGCAGTTTTTTTTTTTTTCACTTTCAGATAGAAATTAAAATTGTTACAAAATGATAGAGCACACATGAAGGATTATAAACAAGAAAATATATTAATAAACTTCGAAGCTCACTGATTACTTATGAAGATGGGATTAGGTTAATGTTTAATAAAGGATGTAGATATCTTCCTTTCCTTTCAAATTTAGAACTCCCCATCCCATCTCAAACAAGCATTCGCGTTGATAATATAAAAAAAACATATAAAACTATTAACTATGCATATCCTAAAATTACGCAATAATATTTAAATGTTAATATAAAGAAGACCAAGGATGAGAAAATATAAGAGGATCAAATCCGAAAGGGGTAGTTAATTATATTTTATTCAGAGCTCATTAGCGCGAAAATTAAAATTTGGTCGTAAAAGGACCAACCAATCTTGCTCAGAGGTCACTTTTTTAAGTCATAATGTTCTTTTACATGCCTTAAATCTACAACATGGGACACACGGCTTCAGTTAACTTCTGAAGGTAGACATTCAGGTTTTTTAGGCCCTTAAAAATCGCCAACCCCGATCGGATTTGAACCTGCGGATCTCAGGTCAGTGTGGTAATCACTATTCCAGAGAGTTTGACCAAAACATGGAAAGATCAATAGAAATAGAATCAGGGATGCTGGACAATCGACAGTTAAAAATGGAAACGTCAATATTGTGATGTCAAATGCGTCAATTTTATTAACTGTGTTCGAACAATCTGGTAGGACCCTTTTTTTCGACAATTTTATGACAACAATAGTCAATAATAAAATGTAGCAATTAATCAGAAATACACTTAAACTCCACTTGATTAGCATTCATCTTGGAGGATGTTTCGGAAAATATTTCTCCCATCATCAGCTAACTCCGACTGGTCGTAAGAACCCCGTAATATAACATTTTCAGTGGTTTACGCACTCAGTAAGTAAAGTATTCTCGGATGGGATGTCGAAACCCATAATCCTACTTTTTTTAAATAATAAACACCTTTTTTGCGCGTTTTGTCATACATACAGCAATGACGACCATGATTGAAAGTTCAACTTCCTACATTTCGGGGTTGCCAACCTAAATAACTACACTGTAATAAAATAACTTGGGCCTATACTGCAATATTACAAAAAGGAAAGTAATATCACTGCTCTCCATGTATAATACATACAATGTAGTCTATATATATATATATATATATATATATATATATATATATATATATATATCCAAAAGGCGGTGTGAATATACATTATGCAAAAGAAATCGCTGCATTTTAAATGAACTGAACTTTATTTGAAACAATATAAAACAATAAGTACATACTTGCCGCCATTTTATCACTATCCTGTAGTTTCAACTAATAAACATTGCCCACACTGTTTACGTTAGTCAATTGTTTATAATGAAAGCAAATATTTCCAACAAAGGTGTTATTATTTTACTATTATTTATTAGTTTGAAAACACCATCGCGCAAAAAAATAATGTACAACGCACGTTTCTGAAGTATTTTACAGAATTTCGGAAATTAAAAACCTCGCTCTCGCTCTGTTTTTAAACATTTCCCTCAATTCTGTAAAAACCACTTCCCAACCTCGCATCGTAATATACTATTCTCATACTGACAGTTCTCTAAGACTGACGATATGTTTAATGAAAAACTAAAATAATATGAATTTAAATTTTCTAGCAGAGACCAATTCAGATACTAAGTACATATAGGCTATAACCACAGCCAGAGAGAGCTAAATGCGTAGGACTATACCAAGGGATTCTCACGACCTGTTAGAGTTAGCTCATAATGGAAGAAAGATATCCCGAAACATGTTCTAAGTAAATACCATTCAAGTGCAATTTCGAGTGATTACCGATTACTTACTACACTTTATAATACTGGCTGTTCGATAACCTAAACTATGTAAATATTTGGTTAGTGGTAGTTGCATTTTCTATAACAAACCGGAGGTAGGGACAAATGGGAAATTTCAAATTAGAACATATAGGTCATTAAAGATATCGAAAATATATAAGTTAAATTTTTCTAAAGCATTTGTTTCTGTATTTACTCATAAAACAATTGATATCTTCTGAGAAATGCTCTTTTTTTTGCACTTACTGTACCGGCACATAAACGACTCTGCAAGGACACTCTTCGTACACTCAGCACAAGTGATATTCCATAGACTTATCTAATACGTTGTTTCATGTCTTGTTTCTGGACGTACTTTATAGACCACGTCCCACAAGAAGTAAATTGGACATACGGCCGGTCAAGCTAATGGACCTCCGCGTCCATTCCACCGTAGGAGAAATTACCGGTTAACAACTAGCCGAGCCGTACGTGAAAAGTGAGCCGGGTATATTCCTTGTTGAAGCCATATCGTCAACCGGAGCGCAAGTGGAATATCATTAAGCAACTGGTACAAAATGGTTCGGAGAAAATGTGCGTAACTTCAACCATACAAGATCTCAGCGAAAAATTATGGTTCCATAAACTCGGTCCGATTAGGCCATACCACATGTTGAAGCTCAAAAATATTTTCAATATAGGCCTATGATGATATAGGCATAGGCCAACAAATTATAAAATGAAGTAGGATTCAAACGTGCTGATAATCCTCGTAACCTATGCGAATTAATAGGAAATCAGTAATGGGCATTGTGGATATTCGCTGGGCTAGTACTTTTTAAAATTGCCTCATCAGCCCACAGAATTCTGATTTAGACATCACAGTCCTTGTTTATAAATCAGTTATAAAAATCAAGTTCCTGATGGAGATGAATATGGTATGAATCAAATTTGTCTCTCACTGGTCGTCCGATATGTTCACCTTCGTTATGTTTGGTCCCGCGCCGTAGCCGAGCGGTTAAGGTAGGAAGCCTTGGCGCAGAGCTACGGGACTTGCGCTGGTTCGAGTCTCCATGGGGGAAGAAATTTTCTCATGATATTTCGGCCTGTATGGGACCGGTGCCCACCCAGCATCGTGAGGCAATTGGGTAGCTACAATAAGTAGCAGCTCCAGGTTGAGGAACCAGCTATAACGGCTGGGGGACTCGACATGCTAACCACGTGTCACCCCTACACTGGCTGTTGGTCATCTACCTCTGTGATTAACATATGTGGATGTGAAGGGCCAGCAGCCGGCTGGTAAAAGGGCAACCGCTGAAAAGTGGAAAGACCCTCAATCGGAATCGTTATGTTTGGCTGCACTTCGTTGTTTGTCGCACACTTTGCAAAGTGTAAGAATGATGGGAGCGTAATGGATATATCTCTGCGCAAACACATGCGATGGGAATTATTATTCATTAATTTGTGATTGACGTTTTCCAAATATAAAACCCATAAGCAGACGACATGATATGGACTATTCAACAAACTTGACTATCGCTATACAAAATAAAAGACAGTGGAAAGTAGCTAGGTTTCTTTTCATACGTACGTTTCTGTTCTTTTTGTTTTATATAGTTTTCGAGAAAAAAGCTGATTGCATATGTATGTGTGTGTATATATATAGCCCCTATATATATATATATATATATATATATATATATCTTATTCTTCTTCCTTTCCAGGATTAGGTCAACGCGTCCTGTTCCGGTCTCAAGTCCGTCGTTTCCTTAGCCGTCCCAAAGATATTTCTCCATGCTATTTGTAGGGATTGATCGTTTTGCGTAATCTTGTATTGTCCAATCTGTCTAAATGTTATTTCCATCGGTATTTGTGCTCTTCTAGTTTATCGAGTACTGAAAATATCTCCAGCTCATTTCTTATTGCCTCATTATGTAATCTACCCATGCGTGTACATCCTTTTACGGATCTTAAAAATTGCATTTCAGTGGCTCGAATGTGTGACATATATTTTTGTAAGTACCCAAGATTCAGATCCAGATAAAAGAACAGATATAACCATAATTTTATAAAACCTGAGCTCAGTTTCTTTTCGAGTCTTTCGGAGGGTTCTTCTTATGGTGCTGCACATCATTTGATATCGGTTTAATTTATTATGTACATCCCAATCAAATCTATATGTTATATCTGAACCAAGATAGTTAAAGTGTGCTATCTGTTTTATTATTTCATTATTGATTACTATTTTTGCTCTGACTGGCAGTTAGCCCCGAAAAGCCATAATTTTAGTTTTTGAAGTCCTAATTAATTCAACGTGTAAATGGATCTTTGTAAATCATCCTCTGACTTCTGTATAATTACCAGATAGCTTACTTAATACTCAAGCCTTAAATTAGTAAAAACATTTATTTCTCATGTCAGTTATTTAAATGTGGCGGACCGCAGTGAAAACGAAATGGTGCGTAACTGTTATCATTAGGTAAATTGTGAAATTCTATAAACAATAAGTAATCTCTTCTAGTTAGTTTTCATCTGTTTTTATTATAATTGTTAAATGAATGAAACCAATTTATGTATCTTATAGGATACATTTTGAATTTAAGGGTTAACACAGGCTTTCCACTTTACAGCAGTTCGCCCTTAATTCCTGCTTTCCAGAGATTCCTATCTTTCCATTGTCCTTCTTCCATACCCCTCTTCATCATGGCATCATATATTCCCTCATATAATTTTCTTCTACTCCTCTCCCTCTTCCTTCTGCCTGGTACCATCCAATCTAACACCCGTTTAGGCCTGATAGCTACATGCATTAAAATATTTATATAAATTTCCTTGTTAATTTTTATTCCTATAGGACTTAAATTTTCCCATGTTCGTATACCTCATGAATATATATATATACCGATAGTGCTTGAGGTGGAATGAAAAAAGAACCGGAATGATTGAAGCTTTCATCAGCCTGACATAAGTAGCGAAAGGCAGTCGCTAAAATGATTATGATCATGGAGGGTGGACTTTTTTAAATCTACTACTTTACAATCTGTAGGCCTACTTTTATTGTCAAAATGTCTTTAAAATCACTAGTTCTAAATACAGTATCTGATATATTGGCCTACAGTAGTTTGTATGTATCCCTTTTTTATGGAAGCTCTTATAAAGGTGAGTTCCCCCATATATTTTTTGATATGATATAAAATATATATTTTGAAATCAACATATTTATAAACTATAATTTAATAGTATAATGAAAGCATTTCCGATGTATTAATAATACTGGATGATTTTAAGGCATTAAAAAAGGAACGGAGTGCCATCTCGCCCACCTTAAACATAGGCTTTACCTACTATTTGCTGTAAACGAAAATACTGTATTAGTAATGAGGATAAATGCTCCAAACTCCACGGTGCTACAGGCCTACAGGGCCCTTGGCCTACCAGCCGGCTGCTGGCATCAGTAGGCCCAGTATGTTCTGAGGAATAAAAAAATAATATGTGGGCCTATTGTTGTTACTGTTAATTTAAACTTCAAGAATATACTATGTTTTTTCAGTCATATAAACAGTGCTATTTATTATCGTATCTATAGAGTTACAGCACATTAATAGTGATTAGCATTATAGGGTTCAATGTCTCAATTGGATTTTAGGCCATGCATAGAAAATGATCTTTTAAGGCCTTGAACGACTACACTCAGTCTCCTGAGAACTGAGTAACTACTTGAAACGAGAAATATGATAATTTCATTCCATTCATAACCCTCATCTTCAAGTAAAATTAAGCTAAGAAAACTGAAACTAAGATTGAGCGGTTGCGTCACGCTAATATGTAACTCCCTCAAATATAATTTGCTTGTCAATGACAGCAATCAATTTAGTTGGTCTTGTCTCTGTGGAATTGACTAGGATGGATGTTTTTTATAAAATTATATTACTTTTATACAATTACATTATCAACAGACATTAAATTATTTGTCTTGTAACTTCCTCTCCTATAAACCCCTGGTGATATGCGCTACATAGGATACTATTTTTACATAAAATGTAAATATTCTAAATGTATTGGTTATTTAGTACATTATTTTACGACGCTGTTTAATAACAGTCTTACTAATAATAATCTCTTATATAGGCTTTCATCAGTTGATTAGTTATACAATGTATAAGCCTTATATAGATCATGTATAATTTCCTTTACTAATAAACGTTGTACAGGAGCTATATAACAAAGCAATTCTTATACACAATACGTCACATATTCATCATTATGACGTCAGAATGTACAGGGTGGACCGCTCGAATGGACCTAATTTCAATTGCTTGTTACTGGCAAACGGTTGAAGATAGAAACTTAAAACAACGTTCATAGTACAGAAAAACTCACCAAGTTTCGAATCCTGTCGGTAGATGGCACAAAGATACGTTTCTCGTTCTTAGATTTAATTGTTTGTGAAAATGGCGACTCCGCAGATGAAAGCGCAAGCTGTTTTGTGGTATGCGGAGTTTAAATCAATCATTAGAGTTCAAAGAGAGTTCCGGCGTGTGTTTAACCGTGATGCTCCAACTGCTAGAAGCATA